>JAGKQL010000062.1:28297609-28361045 GCA_018398635.1 Cyprinodon brontotheroides
TATGTGTGTGTAGTATATGAATGATCTCAACTTTGTTCACGATCATAATTTTGGGAATAAATGTAAAAATGTAGAAGAACATTTGGATTATGATGTTAAATATTATTGGTATTTCACTTTGCATAAGTTCCGGAAACACATGTGCCCACAATTACTTTCAGGTTTGAGAGGGGGTGGTAAGTATTCACAGGCATATATTTTCCAAAAATCATAAGCAGCCTTGTTTTTCCTAATGCATCTGCTTATAAGAATTTTTGTGCAGACTGAATTTGCTTTGCAAATGCAAGAAGTGCAAGCTTGTTTTCTTGATTTAGATATTGATATTTTTGCAAGCCCTGTTTTATGTTTGGTGTATAAATTAGATATTTTTTCAGGTTAATTGTAAGATTTGATGTTGGTTCAGTTGTGTTTTTCCTTTTTTTTTTTTTGGACTTGTAGGACTAAAGTTCTGGTGTTTAACAAAAAAAAAATATTGAACAGGTTATTAATTCCAGTAATCTAAGAATCTTACATAAACAATGAGACACCATGCAAAAAGACTGAAACCTTCTCAGTTTGGTAAAGCAAGAGGTTTCTCTTCCTGAGAGAGACAGCACACCTGCAAGTTAGAAAGAAGAAGGTTCACAGCTGCCAAGTTTCAGAAAATGACAAAAGGCCGCAAATGCCTTTTTTGATATCAATTAAGACTTTAAGACCAATTGCCTCACTTCTATTCCAACTGCTCTAACTGCACTCTGGCATTTTATTGCTAACTTTAATAAAACAGGAACTAAAAATGAAACAAGAATTTCGACAAAAAATTGATAACAGAAGCAGTTCCATTTTACAGGGAGACCACTGTACACTGCCTACATCTATATTTTCAAAATAAATCACTGAAGAAAGAGCAAATTTTTATGAGACGCTTGATAATAAAGCTACGCACATATTTATACAGCTGTACTGTTTAAATTATTTAATGCTGTACATAATATATACATTAAAGGGGTTGAGCAGTTGATCTTTATCTTTAATTACATATAAGACTCCTAAATGACTGCAGAGACAGACTTGACCCCATAAAACACCAAATCGAATTTATAAAAGAGCCTACAATCTGCTTAAGTCCACTTTAATTGTTGGATATTGTATTTTTTTTGCCACTTTTTTGTTTATATAACTGTGAAAAAAAAAAAGTGGGACCTTCTAGTATGCTATTTATAAAAAGGGGGTGGAGGGGTATCATTTTTAGAAAAAAACGATACTTGACTGTGAAAGTTAATATAAATTTCAGATCACTCTCTGCATGGGCGGTTCTCAGTGCCCCTGTAGAAGGAGAAGAAGTGCCGTTTCCCTTTGAATTAAGGAGGTAAGGCTATTTGTAGATGAAATAAGATGATTTATTTAAGAAAGAAAAAAAAATCTTTCTTTTCTTAAAAAAAAAAAAAAAAACTAGTGTTGCGCCGCTGCCATTTTTGGCCCAGATACCATCTGTTTAAAATAGAGGTGTGTGTGTATATATGAAGAACTGCATACTACTTGGATGTAAAATAATTGCTATCATGGCTTTGTCAAGCTGCTGCCCACCTTTGTAAAGCAGGAAAAAGACTAATACAGTAGGACTTTTTATTGCCTACCTGGAATGGGTGACAATATTTGATTAAACTTTTGGCTCTCCGTTTTCCAGCAAGCAGGATAAAATCGAGTGGGTTTTAAATGTCGGAGACAAATGTGTGTGAAATACAGTTAGAGAGACTAATGCTACATTTAGACCACACGGAGCGGGAGCAGCAGAAGCAGCTGGTTTACATGCAAAGTCAATGATTGATCCCATAATGCTTTGCAAGGAGAGGTCTCCGTGCAAAGCATTGCGGGATATATCTGACTCTCCTGAGGGCTTTCTTACGACCCTCTGCCATTTTCAAAGAACTGCGGTGAGAAGGGTGAGCTTAAATGATTCACCACAGATATACGCCTGAAAGTGCACAGAAAAAAGATAGCTAACTAGACGAGCACGTAGGACGGACTAACGTAAACATATCACCAGAATGATTGACAATTAGGAGGACCTCTTATTTAGATTATCCACCCGGAAATAAAGGCTTTTCCTCTATACTTTTAATAGTTTGAAAAGGTTCAGAATCCAACAAAGCTACAGAGCAATGGTTTATCGTGCACAAAGTACAGCAGCACTGAAAAAAGACCTAAACCAGAACTTTTTCCATGACTGAAAGAATTACTGAAGCTATTCATTATTAAACCCAGCGGCCACACACTGCTGTTGTTTCCTCAGCGTATTTACCAATTTGTCTTTGCCGTCCTTATTATCATCATTTGGTGGGTAGGTGATGGCTTTCTTGTGGCTCCTCCTAAATAGAGAAAATCAGTTAGGATACATAACTGTGATGTGTAACTTTTGTTTTTGCAGAAAGCTTTAGTTCCAACCTGACAGCTCTGTCAATAGCCGATCCGTCCCAGAAGCATGATCCGCATCCAGATATACAGATATACATCCGGGTCGCTCACAATTTAATTTTCTTAAAAAGTCTAAAATGATGTTTTCCCTCCCCAAAAATAGTAAACGTACTAAAATATAATGCATTAAAATCCTATTTTCAGTCTGTCTCTGCCCGATCTGCACCGGAAATGGGATCCTATGCTACTTCCCGGGAGCTAGCCTTAACGCATCTTTGGATTTAAAACATAAATCTAGCTCTTTTGAGTTTTGTTTTCTCTTTTGTGTTAACATTCTGGTATATAGTGTGTAATCTAAAGAAAGGACACAACTAAAATGCAGATAAACATGGTTTAATCATATTTTGCCAGACTGCTCTGAGCATGTCCCATGATGATGTCAGAGAAAGCAGTGTAATGAAGAAAAGTAAAATGCATCAAAATTGTATCACAAAAGTAATAAAACATTTTTTTTAAAATGCCTATTAAAATTAATTAGAGAGTTAAAGGGGAACGCCATTTTTTTTGACATTTGGCCCTTGATTTTACGTTATTACATCATGTTCTACCCACCCATATGAGTTTTGTGTCATTTGAAACTGTTCTGAAGATATTCCTGGTTAGGTTATATCCAAGTAAAAGTCTTCCTATGGGCAAACTACTTGAAGGCACAAACTAAACTGTTCATAATTTATTCTTATGGTACGCCAGCATTTATAACATGTAGGCCAATCACTGTCCCCCAGACATCCGCGGTTATATTTTTATATTTATATTTTTAAAAACAAGGCAGCGCATGTATAACGTCATCCGCGTGCCGGACTGGAGTTGTGACAGGCAGCCCGGGCCACAGGTGGCTACGCTCGACCCCTTATATTCATTCGGCTAGCTAATCTGGTTCAATTCCATTTTCGAGAGCAAGATCATCTGTGGTAGCAGCACTAGCCATCTTCCAGGCATGTGAGTAAAACTAGCAGCAGTTCAGCAGACAGGATGAATGAATGGTAGCAGACGCGCCGCGGATGACGCCATACACACATGTTTGATTTTCTCCTGACCTTACGATTCCTGATCGGGAGTTTGTCGCTGAGAGGCTTATCACCCCTTGTTACCCCCTGTACACTACACAATGCACGATCAGGCTGAAAAATTCTCGCAAGACAGCAAAATCGCCCCAAAAAGGGCAAAAAATTGCACACTGTACACGGCTTAAGGGGCAGGTCTAAAGGGGCGACCCCATGCCAATTATTGGTTACCAATACCAGGTGATTTGTTGTTCCAATGTGGATGCAATTCACCGCATCTGAAACAAACACTTTTGCTCTAAACCAAAAGGTTGCAGTTATACTATCATGCCAAATGCCATACTTTGACAGACTTTTGAAAGCCAAGGTAAATTTGCTTTCCTGTTTGGGCCCTCCCAAACCCAGTACTTTCCTGCTTACGCGGGGCTTTTGTCCCACCAGTGGTACCAGTAACTGTAGAGATCAGTGTACAAATATTGTTTTTATATCTTTATTTTGTCACTAAATATGTTTTAAGACATTTTCAAGCAAGAAAGTACACCTCAAAGCTTAAGCCTTATGATTTAATCAGTGTTGAAGCAGAAAGGGTTGCTTCTTTTTGAGGGGAGTCCTACAGCAAACCGCAGCCATAACATCCATCAGTCAGTTAGCCATTACCCTTTAATCATTTTAACACACAATTGTGTTTTAATGTGTTTTTAAGAAAAAGGTTACCACAAAATGTAGTCCTTTTAGTCAGTTTATCAAGATTAAGATTATACTTTTTAATATGCTTTTTGAGTGACAAAGTCTTGCTGACAGACCAGTCTGACTGCGAAGCTTGCTAAGCTATCTGGGGTCCCAATTCAGAAATTGAGATTAAACTATTTTAAATAGAAAGCAGTTATCCTGAGTCAACTTATTTGTATTTGTGATAGAAAGCATGAGTGCTAATTAATGGAATGCAGAGAACATTAATTTGTTTTCACCATTGCAAAAGGAGGAAAATAATCTGTCTCAAAGTGTGCATTCCATGCATATAGACTTACAACATTAATTACTCCATACAATGATGACAAAGATCATTAAAAGCACTAAAAAGTACCCCACAACGGTTTGTATGGGAAGCACCCTGGTTGGATGGTGATACCAAGATATCCAGAATTTCCCCATTTTGGGACATTCTATTATATTCTATTCTATACCGAAATAAAAAATTATTACAGCTTAAAAACTAGCGCTAAAACCAGAGTGGTCCACTAAAAAAAATAAACCACTCTGGTTCAATTTGGAGGTTAGTAGCGGCATGGTTGATGACCCGAAAAACCATCTGGATGACCTAAAAAAATAATCTCTAATACCTTTTGAAAAAGTAGCTCAAAGAGTATTTTTAACTGCGCAAACCTGCTTTAATGAACAACAAACCTTTCAATCTATTTGCCAAGTTTCTTTTCATGTGGATTACATCTCAGTGTTGGGATATTTTACCAGTAGATTATGATTATATTATTAACTAGAACTGGAAGTTGTAGGTAATTAATAGATCATTCAAAATAGAGGGTAAAACTAATTAAAGATTATTAGTTGAATGATTATAACTGTAATTTGCTTTCTCACCAGGATTCTTGGTCTTTTACATCAAAGCTGGACCCCTGGACCGACTGTTCAAAATCCAGTAGTAAATGAGGTTATGGCTATCAGCAGAGATATTAATCACCAAACATAGAAAACTGTCTTTGTTTATTCAAATGTTACCAAAAGGGGAGGTGAGTCTGACCTGAGTAATAGATCGTTCAGTTCTCAATAGACACAAACTAATACAGGTTAAAATATTGATGTCTTAATTTCTAATAAGCAAGGATTAGAGCAAATCTAACATCTATGCAAACAGAACATACTAATAGAAAAGATTTGTTTCAAAGAATTGCTCAAGAAGTGTCCAAGTTTAGCTAGTGTCAGGGCTCCTGTCTTTGTGTTTGTTTTTGTGTTTTTGTCTCCCCTTCCACCAACAGGAGGCGCCTGGTTCTGGTCCGCTTCCTCACACACCTGCTGATGGTTACCTCGTTAACCGAGTGCTCTTAAGCTGCTGATTGCCACTGACCTCGGCGCCAGAGTGTTTGCCAGTTTTTGGTATTCTAGCCAAGCTGAGTTTTCTCTGAGTAAGACTGAGTTCTTGTCTCCCTGAGTTTTAACTTTGTTTTTGTCTTTGCCTCTCGGCAGGAAGTCATCCTGCAAACTGGACATTTTCGGACCTCCACTCCCAGAAGAAATCAACTGAGCCTTAAACTGAGCCGGGGATTCAAACAGGAGGTTTGGATCCAGTCTCCTTTAGAGGATGTTGAAATTACTCTCTCAACAAGGGAATCATCTTCACTATGATCCGTTCAAGTACAGCAGGAAATCTGAGTGGCAATCAGCGTCTCCGTTCACCTACACCGTCCGAGTTCTGGGTAAACCCTGTTCCACCCTCCACCGAATCAGACAAACTCTGGAAAACAACACACAGATTGGAGTCAAAGATCCTTCACTTCTCTGGAAACGTGAGTCAACAACCAGTTGCTCTTCAAAATCAACGTATGAAATTTCTCACTGAGCCTGAACTAATAGTCTGTCTTCCCCTCACCTTCCAGTTCCGGCAGAGCTGTGTTCAGAGCAACACTGCACCATGCTTAACCTCTTCACTAAAACCTGTGAAACTTTTCGTCTGTGTCTTTGTTTGGTTTTCTCTGCATGTGGGTCCGAGCCTTAGATAAAATCATGACAGCTAGATGTATTAATGCATTCGGTAGTGCTGGTTCAAAATAGCAGCAGGTATATGTGAATAACAATAAATACAGTTAAACAGTGTTTTTTTCATTCAGCTTACAATTGCATTAAACAATACAGCATTGCAGCACTATGGTTAGCTTAGATAGCATTTAAGACTTAGCTAGAGGGTGGCACTTTACTGAGACAAAGGCCAATTCTAAAGAACGCGAGTACGAACTTGTGCTCTCGCCAAGTATGTTCTTGAGAAGAACACAGGAAAGTGTGGACTGTGGGAGAACGGGAGCACATAGCATAAATAGCAGTGCATGCTGGGACAGGTGTCAATCTATAGAACGGACAAGTCTGTATGAAGCATGCTGGGTAAATAGGGAGGGGGGAGAACAACATCCGGGGACTTTGTCCTGTTCTCTGTCTGCTGTTCTTGTGAATTGGAACAGTACTAGTGCTGAGGATGATGACGTTTTAATGAGTAGACGAGAGCGCACAAGTACACATATTGAGAAACAGCCAAAGGGCGTTTCTCAATATGCGTTATGGAGTTCACCGATAACACTAAATGACACGTCATCAGCCTCGCTTCCTACCGTTCAATACCGCTCCAAACCGCCAGAATCAGAACGCATCAAATCCTGGATGTTGTTCTTCCGCCTTCTCATCGGAAGCATGCATCAGAGCTGAACTTGTGATGCGTTCTTCCAAACTGACCGCTTCCCCAGAATGCCCTGTGGCCGCTGCTTGATTCGAGACAGGCAGCTCACAGTGTTAAGTTAAACATTAAACTTTTCTGCTGCTGTTGTTCTTCAAAAGTACATTTTGAAATCGTTTGAGGCGCCATAGCGTATACACATTGAAGCCTCCCAGTGTAGCCTGTTTACAGAGCTAGGTGTGAAATTAAAAAGTCCGGCGCCGGTTTTTGACCAGAGTGATGTATACCAGACCTCGAGGGTAACCAACAGCCAGGGCTATGTTACCCCGTCTGTAGTGCACCTCTCTCGGTCTGAATTATGTGTGAACTACGCTTCCGTTTCTATTGGCGGTTTTATGCGTTCCTCGGTAATTTTTTAAAATGTTTTTAAGCTTTAGAAATTAAAATATTGTTTTCAAAATATGTTTTGTGTAGGGAATAAGTTTTGTTGACTGTTAAAGAAATGCTAAAGAACGGTTGCATGTGATGACGTCACGTAGTACGCTTCTGTTCCAATACACATACATGCTTGCGTGCTTGCGTTCTCGTCAAGTCCGACCTTCCTGTGTTCTCGCCAAGAACGGACTTGACGAGAACGCGAGTACGTACTAGCGTTCTCGTGAATTGAGAAACGGTCAAAGAGTCATAACACCACAAAATGGGTGCCCCTACCATATGGTCAAAGGAGGTGGAGTTAGCACTGCCAGAGAGCACAATGGACCATAAAACTCATAAAATGTCCACTCCTACCATGTGACCAAAAGGGGAGAGCTGGAATACGAGCGTGGGCACACAGAATGGTTTACAAAACTCATAAAATGGCCGTCCCTACACCACGCTGCCACAATGAGACCTATGCTGTACGATTTTTTGCCGTTTTTGGGCCAATTCTCCAGTTGTGCACGAATTTTTGGATCAGGCCAACTTTCAGCCTGATTGTGCATCTTGTAGTGTACAGTTATTATTTTTTATTTATATTATTTACAAATGAGAAACATACTGCTAGTTTGATAATCTTGAAGTGTGGTTTTTTTTTTTCTTTTATTCTATGAACATTTTTGGGACTGTCTTTTCAAAACCTAAACACCTTGTGGCACAGTTTTAATCACGTCGTGTCGGTAATAATTAAGATCACCTGTTTTGTTCACCTGAGGAGTTTCAGTGAGTGGGTGATGGGGGGGTGTCTACTTTTTACTGACAGATCCGTTTTATGCTGCATTGCAACTGGTGTGAAGATCAGTATCAGTAAAAGGATCTTAATCGCAGCTTGGACTGGAGATTTGAATAGCGAGGGTGGATGTCAAAAATAAATTGTAAACGTAGGAGTAAAAAGAACCATTACTGTCTGCAATATTTTTAGGACTGTGCACCAGCAGAGGTGTAAAGGCCAACTTTATCTGAAATCAGAAAGTTAATCAGAAAGCAGTTCTACATCCTGTTTCATGTTTTAAACTCCATTTTTTTTTCTCTGCTTCATATATATATATGCTATTTTGCTAATGGTTAGGTTTGGGGCTAAGGTATTAATTAGGGTTAGGATGAGGGAAGCATTGGTAATGGTTAGTTTTAGTTTGGAACTTAGGAAGAGTTTAAAATGATTGAAAATTATTTTTTTTTTTTTTTTATTTGGAACAATGGAAATCAATGGGAGCCATGTATGTAGCTTCGTGTAGTACATACAGTTATTATTTTTTATTTATATTATTTACAAATGAGAAACATACTGCTTAGTTTGATAATCTTGAAGTGTGGTTTTTTTTTTTCTTTTATTCTATGAACATTTTTGGGACTGTCTTTTCAAAACCTAAACACCTCTGTGGCACAGTTTTAATCACGTCGTGTCGCTGTAATAATTAAGATCACCAGTTTTGTTCACCTGAGGAGTTTCAGTGAGTGGGTGATGGGGGGCTGCTCTACTTTTTACTGACACATCCTTTTTATGCCTCCTTGCAAGTCCTGTGAAGATCAGTATCAGTAAAAGGTTCTTAATCGCAGATGTTGACTGTCGATTTGGATTGCCAGGGTGGATATCAAAAATAAATTGTAAACGCTAGTTTTGTAAAAAGAACCATGTCTGGTTGCAATATTTTTAGGACTGTTTGCACCAGCAGAGGTGTAAAGGCCAACTTTATCTGAAATCAGAAAGTTAATCAGAAAGCAGGTGTACATCCTGTTTGATGTTTAAACTTCCATTTTTTACTCTCTGCTTCAGATGTATATGCTATTTTGCTATGATGGTTACCTGGTTGTGGGGCTCCATGTATGCACTTCCTGCCTAGGATTAGGGAAGCATTGCTGTTATGTGCTGTATTGTTTCAGAGGCATCTTTGCACAGTCTGCAATGGGGGTCCCTGCCTGGTGTGGTAGACCCTGGCCTCTATTGATCTTGTACTGAGTGCCTGTTCTTGTGCTGCCATGATTATGCCTCTGCCCTTGTCCTTGGGAGTTCCAGCCTTTCAGCCACTGGTAGGATTTTTTTGAGCTCAGCCACTTCTTCTATTTGTCTGTGGTATACGGACAGTGCAGCCTGATGTCCCTCCATGATGGTTCTCCTTCCTCTTTCTTGTCCAATTACCACTCGGTTTTCTCCTGCCTGAGGTATTCACCAAGCTCACATTTCTTCTGGGGCCATCTCCTTCAGTCCTGATGTACTCCTGGATCTTAGTTGTTTCATCCTGGACAGTGGTCTTGACATCTTATCACTGCAGCCTTCTTCTGCTGCTTGCTCATCAACCCGCATGTTGGTGTACAGTATATCAGTACAGTATGGATCTTGAAGTCCCATATATATCTTAGTTGGTATATATATATAACTATATACAGAGATGTGAAGTTCCATTTTGACCTTGGGATCTCCAGTACCATACTCATGGTAGATTTTCCTGATATTTTTTACTTGACTTTAGCTACTTTTTTTTGTGGCGACTTTTCATGTATGCACTTCCTCAACTCTATCAATTTTACCACAAATATCTGTTTTTCTACTCCTTACATTGTTAAAAAAGAGGCATCTTTTCGCTTTAGTTTTGAATCAGGGGTCCTGCCTGGTGTGGTAGACCCTGGCCTCTATTTGATCTTGTGTACTCAAGTGCCAAATTCTTGTGCTAATTGGATGGGAATCTCGTGCTGTCCTTCAGTCCACCACTTTCAAGCCACTGGTAGGATCGTTTTGATATCAGCCACTTATTCTATTTGTTCGTGGAATAAATCATGCAGCTGCTTGTCCCTCCATGATGGCGCTAGCATCCTCTTCTTTTGTCCTCACTCGTTTTGATCCTTGAAAATGAACACAACGAGAGATCTAGTCCTATTGGCAGACATCCATTTAAAATGTAGGCAACGCATGGATCTTAGTGGTTTCATCCTGGACTTTGGTACTTGACAGTCATTTTAGCTCCTCTGCCTCCTCTTTGTTACTTTTGGTGTAAAAGAAGTTATATAAAGTACTTCACCTTTATACCATAGTATTTTTAAATCATCAGTATCTGTACTTTTACTGAAGTATGAAAGTGAGTACTTTTTGTATATCTTATATATATATATATATATATATATATATATATGTGTTATATGTGTTTTTCTTTTTGTAACAATTTAACCCCCAAGGGGCGGAGACAAGCTTGTGCGCAGGGCCCAAACAGGTTACCAAGGTAACAGCATAAAAACAGCTCTGCTAAACCTTTGTAGCTTCGGGAGAGATAAACGGCGTCAAGTGTCCCACAGTAGGTCTGTTTTTGAGGATATTTTCACTATAATTGAGGTAATTCTGCTGTATACTGATGGGTGGTTTCTTATGCTCAGGTTAAAGATTTAATTTTGATCCCAAAGAAGCAAACGGCGGCGGTCAGAGCCGCCGTGGAAAAGCGGTTTCCAATTGAACACGTTATTCCACGTCTGCTTCCGCTTTTACTTCAAAATAAAACCGTTATTAAACTTTTCAACGTTATTTAGTTCGTGGTATCATTTATCTGAATCTAATGATGACATAACTTTTTCTTTATGCTTTCAATATTTTGAGAGCAAATTAATTTACTAATAATTTCTATGCATGATCGTAGTTTATTGTTGTTTACCTGAAAATTTTGAAAAAAAGATACATTCCACATATCTTACATTTTTTAAATACTTCTTTTATATTGTATTTTTCTTCTTTGATTATTTTTATGGTCTTTAAAACAATCATGATTGAATGATTGATTGATTGATTGATTTATTGGTCAACTGCCTACAATTATTATGTATTATTAATTATAAATAACAAGCAATAATATTATAATTTATTTTTATGATTGCTCCTGCTCAAATCAAGGTATGGTGAAGTTTACTCCTCTGATAATTCCACCTTTTAATAGCTACTAGTTAGAAGTTTACAAATCTATATCTTTCTCAAATACAAACAATACCAAATGCACAAAAATAAAAAAATTTTTAAGTTGGAAATAAAGATAGCAAACAATAATAGTAACATTCTTTTAATAACACCAAACATTTTGTAGCTTGTGATATTTTTTAACTAAGTGATATTATAAATTATGCATATTTGCATCTTAAATTATAACCCCTATCCAGGCATTTTTTTCATTGCAGGTACATTTTAGGTTTGTGTCAAGCAACAGTTTGTTCACTTCAAACTCAAACAATGTTGACTATACAAATGAGTTATTATAAAAGTTGTCTAAGACAACATTATTGATTAATTTCGAATTAAACACACTTTTTTATAGATGTGATTTAGAAATAAATAAATAAATAAAAAGAATAGAGAAATAAATACAGTTCCTGCATGGAGCATTTCAAAAAAGACTCCCTCTGTGGCATCGGTATCAGTAAGTACCAACAAATAGGGCAATGATACCATTTTGAGAGCCAAAAGTTTCTTCAACTATTGTCACCCATTCCAGGTAGGCAATAAAAAGTTCTACTGGATTCACTTTGTTTTAGTCCTTTTCCTGCCTTTACAAAGGTAGGCAGCAGCTTGACAAAGCCATGATGGCAATTATATTACATCCAAGTAGTATGCAGTTATTCATATATACACACACACATCCATTTCAAACAGATTGTATCGGCCAATACCG
The DNA here is from genome assembly GCA_018398635.1 of Cyprinodon brontotheroides. Taxonomy (NCBI): domain Eukaryota; kingdom Metazoa; phylum Chordata; class Actinopteri; order Cyprinodontiformes; family Cyprinodontidae; genus Cyprinodon; species Cyprinodon brontotheroides. Next base: position 28,309,579 of record JAGKQL010000062.1, read on the forward strand.
CACAGCCACTTATCGGGGCCAAAAACTTGCATCGGCACAACACTAATTTTAATCCATACTTCATAAATTACTTAAATGTATTTGTAAGATTTAAAAATCTTAGTTTGTGAAAATGAATCTTTTCAGACCTTGTGACCAGTTTTTAAAAGGTGCAAAAAAAAAAAAAAATTGATAGTAAAGTATAGTGTTTGTCTCAGAAAATTTTTATTAAATGTTTCATTTTTTATATTATTCAATTTTATTTATATTCATTTCTAACTTAAATTAAATTTTTAATTGTTTTTATATTATTATTTAATTGTATTTATATTATTTTTTTTTCTTTTATTTTGAATTATATTTTTATATTATTAAATTTTATTTATATTTATTTCTAACTTTGATTAAATCTTTAATTGTATTTATATTATTATTTAATTTTATTTATATTTTTTTAAATAAAATTTTTAATTATATTTATTATTTAATTTTATTTATAGTCATTTTAAATTAAAACAAATATTCGAATGTAGAGAAGGTTACCGGCACTGAAGTTGATTAAGAATCTTTTATTGTGAAATGTATTATCTTGTACCGGAAGTAAGGTAGCATAAGCAGCGGTAGCTTAGCATGCTATCTTTAGCAGCTTTTCCTCTGAGTTGACCGCTTCATTCATCATCATGTTCTGTTTGAACTGCGCTTCTGTTGTTGATCTTGTTTTATTGTGCTAACGGTGAACCATCTGGGTAAAGCTGTTTATGACGCCCCGCAGGTTAGCAGCGCTGCTAGCAGCTGTGATTTAAAGCCTGGTTCTGTTGGAGCTCCGCAGGTTCGGACCCAGTCGGCATGTCCAGTGACCTGGCTGGTGTGTGGGAGGTCGCGCTGAGCGACGGAGTCCACAGGATCGAGTTCGAACATGGGACGACCACCGGGAAAAGAGTGATCAGTGTGGACGGAAAGGTGGGTCTAAACATATGTCTAAACAGCAGGCATGAAACAATCAGATTAGTCGTAATTAAATGATAATCAATTATTTTGTAACAGTGGCGGTTCTAGGCCAAATGTGCAAGGGGCCCAGGAGGGGGCCGGGGTCCCTGGATGGGGCCAGCATGTTTTCATGGGGGACAGTCAGGCAAATGAATTCAAATATATTTAGAGAGCTGCATAAAGTTTTCCCCATTCAAATAGGTATTAATTAAAGTCGTCAGGGATAATAATATATTTAAATGTCAAATCATTCTGGTTTAAACACAGTGGCGGCAGCGTTAGTTTTCTGCAAACATGTACGTTCAGCAATTTGTTCCATTTTTTTTCTTAAAAATCAGAACTGAAAACAGATACTACTTCCGTTTTTCATTGTATGAAATCAGAAACGGACAACAAAGCCGTTTTTTTTTCCTGTCACCGGAATTTATGGGCGAAAAAAAGAAAAGCTTAAAGGAAAAGTACACCCAAAACAGATTAGCCTTCACATTTCTACTGAACACATACCAAACAACACTGATCAAAGTACTTTTGATAGCCAAATGCATAAACATGGAGGCTTCTTGCTGCCTGACATTCAAATCAATGGAGGTCTATGGCCGGGGCAGAAAGGTCCATAAAAAGTCCACAAAGTTGACATGTAATGTCCCAGATACTTTAATGTCATTGCATAGTATCCTGAGTGGGAGCATGCCAGAATTTAAAGAAGAAGTCATTTAGAATGCTTTCTTAGACATAAACAGTAGTGTATAGGATTTTCTTAAAGTTATATTTCACGAGTGGCAACATGATAGTTTATTGTAGAGACTTAACGCTTTTATTACATTATTGTGTGTTTTATTGTTGGGGGTAATATCTTGGCAAGATGGAGTTTGAGATGAAAACATTTTTTGGTTTGGGTTTTCAAGAAAAAAACTAAATTGCCTGAACTTACACAGACCTTTTCTCGCAGGGGGGATTCAAAGATGTAGATGTCAAAATAGCACGTATACCAAAAACCAGATTAAACGTATACTAAGTTCTCACACCAGTATATTTATATGAATGGCGGTTCAACCACAAATGTGCTAGGGGCATAGGAGGGGGCCAGGGGCCCTGGATGGGGCCAGCATGTTTTCATGGCAGTAACATAATGTACCAGATTCAAATATATGGAGAAGCTATTACTCAGGTTTATACTTTTTTTAATATATAAAAACTTTCCTAGAGCAGCTATGCAAATGAACTAACAGCATTCTGGAGGACCAACACTGCCGTATGAAAAAATAAATCCACATACGCAATAACTGCTCAATAAATAAATTTCTGAAAATCGCAAACCAAAAAACAGATAAACTAATAAATGTAGGTAGAAATAAATTATACAGTGAAACATAAATTAATATTTATCTCTTTTAATCAGCTTATTTATTTGTTCGCCTTAAAAAATAATTACCTTATTTATTTATTGTCCGTTATAATCTTCAACTTTATTTATTTTTTTACTTATTTTTTAAGTATCCGCCTGATACTCTGGTGGAAACTGGGTGCTGCTTACAGGGCTGGGCCTGAAGTGCAGGAAAATACTGTTCGCCTCCCAAAAGCCTGTTCCTGGCGTGCAGAAACCAATGCCCCCTGGTCTGGTTTTATCTTTATTTTTAAATTGATTTTGTAATAAGTAAAAATCTCTTCTATTAAGTGTATTGTCTCCTTATTTTGCCAATGGAATGAACTTTCTTTACTATCAAAATAAGATAATTAGATAATGTGCAATTCAAATAAAACAATGCAACCGTTTGTTCTTACTTTAAATTTAATTAGTCTTGTTCCATTGGCAAAGTGACCCACTTACCTCTCAATTCAAGAAAAAATGCACTTCTTTTAAGAAACAATGTACGGAAAAGGATTAGGGCCACTAAAAAATAAAAAAAAGTTTACTGATTTTTAAATTTTGTTTCAGTATAATATGAGAAAAAAGTCAGAATTCTGACAGATAACAAACCTGTTAGCATCAAGCCGTAACCATGTCTGTTTTAGAGACTGGCTCTCTTGTTTTAAGACCTTCTGCTCCTCCATTACAGCCCGGGAACCCCTCTGGCACTTAAAGTCACCTAATTCCGGCATTTTCACTAAGTGTGAAATTTACTGGGCCTCCCAAACAACTCATATCTTTGTCAGTGAGGCTGTATTGCTTCCACATCTCTTTCTCCACCAGGTGCCCATCTACGTGTTAGATCCAAGCAAATTCAGAGGGGAGTCAGGTGAGATTAAAGTCACAGAATTCTGAGAGAAAGAAAAAATCAAAATTCTGAGAAAAAAGTCAGAATGTTGGGGTTAAAGTCAAAATTGCAAGTGAGAAAAAAAGATTCAGAATGTTGAGATTAGAGTCAGTCAATTACTGATTGATTAAAATTGTCAGAAACCTGAGATTAAATTGAAAAAATTATGTACAGATTGAGAAAGTCAAAATTTAAAGGAAAAAAGTCATAAGAATTCTTGAAAAAAAAGTCAAGAATATACTGAGATTTAAAGTCAAATTCTGAGAAAAAAAGTCAAGAGATGAGTCTGAGATTAAAAAGAAAAGTCAAAATTACTGAGGAAAAGAAAAGTCAGAATTCTGAGAAAAAAGTCAGAATTCTGAGAGGATTAAAAGTCAGAATTCTTGTAAGATTGTGCTTGAGATCAGGAATTCTGACTTCTTTTCGAGAATAAAAAAAGCCTGAAATACACGGATTTTTAAAAATCAGCTAACTTTTATTTTTCATGTACAGGTTTACTCTTTTATTTTACAGGTCCTTCTGAGGCTATTCGTGAAGATTGATCTTGTTTTGCAGTCGTAATGTACCAGTTTAATAATGGTTTTAAGCTATTACTCAGAGGTTTTCACTTTTCTCCATGTAGGGACTCTAGAACTTGCTATGCAAATGAACTAATCACCAGAGATAAAGAGACAATGCTTTGCAGCCGGAAACCAGCAGATAAACCGACAACTGTGTCATGGCGAAGATAAATAAGCAGCAATTATCCTGTTTTTCCAGGAGGTTCTGAGGCAGGAACTGGATGTTTAAACTCGTAGGTAGAAGAAGAATTTACAGTGCTGGGCATAAATCAGAGACCAAAGCCACCATTAACTCAGATGCGGTCATTTGCTTCGCCTTTGAATATTAAGAACACGGAATTCAATGGGAAGAATCTTAGAAGCAGTTCCATTGAGAGAACAGGTCGAAGAATTTTTAAGCACCTGGCTGCTCAAACCTGGTGGCACGGGGCGTTGCAGAAGTGGTTCCTGGTGAGCTCAGTCCCAGCGTTTTTTACCGTTTGCTTTATCAGTGTAAACCAGCAGAGGAGCAGCATCATGTCTGACGTCCCGCTCTGGTCGAACCATCACCTTATTGGTTCATTCATATAGTAAGCAGTTAGCATTAATGAGGTTTAAAGTGGTGGGATTCATGCTCTATAGAACAGTGCTGCCGTATTAATACTGAAGCTAAGCTCTTTAACCGCCTTAAGCAGCACGCCATGCAACGCCACCTCTCCTAACCAGACAGGTTAATACCTTTTATAATCAGCCTGCTTGTAGCTGATCAGCTGGTGTGTCGCTCTAATCCGTGCACAACATTTAAAAAAACCTCAAACTGCTCAGCATGGTTGCTAGCACAGAGTTGTATACATTGCATTTTTTTAAAACTTCAGGAAAATTAAGTTCTTGTGTTTGTTTTGCAAATCTCTCCTCATTCCAGTGAGTTCTATGTTCTATTATCTGAATCAGTCATTTAATCCTGACTTTACTTTGAGCGGAAAAAGCTTTTATCCAGACCTTCTGAATCCGTTATTACAGAAGAAGATTAGGGCCACTGAAATAATCTAAAAAGTTAACTGATTTTTACATTTTATTTCAGTTTGATATGGGGAAAAAGTCAGAAATCTTGAGATTAAAGTCAGAATTTTGAGGAAAAAAAGTCAGAGTACTGAGATTAAGATTTGGAATTCTGAGATTAAAGTCAGAATTCTGTGATTAAAAGTCAGATTTCTGAGGCTAAAGTCAGAATTATGAGGGATAAAAAGTCAGAATTCTGAGATTAAAGTCAGAATTCTGATTAACTCAAAGTCAGAATTCTTGAGACTTAAAGTCAGAATTTTGATTTTAATAAAAAGTCAGAATTTTTGAGATTAAAGTCGGAATTCTGAGGAAAAAAAGTCAGAATTTTAGATTAAAGTCAGAATTCTTAGATTAAAGTCAGAATTCTGGAGACTAAAGTCAGAATTCTGAGAGAAAAAAGTCAGAATTTGAGATTAAAGTCAGAATTCTTGAGGGGAAAAAGTCAGAATTCTTAGATTAAAGTCAGAATTCTTAGATTAAAGTCAGAATTCTTATTATTAAAGTCAGAATTCTTAGATTAAAGTCAGAATGAATTCTGGAGACTAAAGTCAGAATTCTGTGAAAAAAGTCAGAATTCTAACTCTTTTCCCATGTTAAAATGAAATAAAATTTAAAAAACAGTTGAATTTTTTTTTTCCAGCGGCCCTTATCCTCTTCCTCGCATCTTTATGATGCACTGAGTGCTGAATAATTAATGTAAAACGAGGCTCTTTTAAAGCAGCACTGTCATTTTTAAGCCACCAGGGGGCGCTTGGCCTGTAACATTCAGGTTTAGCCACTGATGTCTATTTATTCCCTGGATTGCTGATAGACCGAAAAAACGGAAGTCACCTGCCGCCATCTTTGTACTCCCCACTTTTACGGAGTTGTGCCACAAAAATGCCTGTAATGTCATATAATTACACAACAATGTAATCAATACGGGTTTATTATTTATATGTACATAATTTATTTAATCAGATGGTGAGTTTAATATTCTTATTTTCTGACTACAGTATTATTATGCTGCATTAACACACTCATTTTGTTGTGATAGATTTGTAAAATGATGCTATATTGCATGATTTATAGACTTCAAGGACTTCATATACCGAATATGCAATGTGATGTAACTATTATTCACCCTTCCCCAAGGTCCTTAAAAGTCTTAAAAAAGGCATTGAATCTTCCAAAATAAAAACTAAGGCCTTAATTGGTATTAAAAATGTCTTAAATCCTCAGTCTTTCTCGGCCGGTCTTAATTTTTAAAAAACATCATAAATAGGTGATGAATTATATTTATTGCAATTTATTTTTGTAATCGAAATAAAAACATTAAAATTCGATAAATTTTATTTTATTTTTTTAAATAACGGCTCGCCATTATTGGTTTCCCTCCCGATAGCGGAACCAACAACAAAGCGTTGTTGCGGCCGGGGCATTTGGGAGATGCACCATTAACTTTTTTGTCTGGAAAAATAATGAGCAAGTGTAAAATGTAATCTAAAATTGCTCTACAAGCCAAGAGTTTTTCCATGGCTAAAACCAGGGAACATACATGAGGCTCCAGTGGATTTTATGCAAGAAGTCATCCAAGCTCAGAACCATGGGGAATTAAGGCAGTGGAGTCACACATACGCGGCCAAACACAAAGCCGCCAAAATCGGAGAAACAGCCGGTATTTCGTGTTTAGTTCCAATCTTTGTCTCTGCAACGCCCACTTATCACCAAAATCAAACATACTAAAAACGATATACAAAGTAAAATAGCTGCAAAAAGACTTAGCACTGGTTATGTTAAGTGTTCTTAAAAACTGATTAGTTTTGTTCCCCTTGCTAAAACAAAAGCTTTGTGATTTCAGTTAAATAATTATTAAAATATATCTGTTCATTTGTGTGTTTTAGCTTTCTTCCTGAATGGGGAAGCTTTTCAAAATTTGAAACATTAGTGCAGTGGTTTATGTTAAAATAAACCTTGGGTTAAGTTGTGCAAGCAGGTTTTTCTTTTGTTTCTTGTGAATTTGGTCTTAAATTTTTATTTCAAGTGGCATTAAAAAGTCTTAAAAAGTCTTGAATTTAACTCACTACTTTATGCTGTAGGAACCCTGTTATATTTGGCCATAAAGAAATAGTTAGGGGCATAGAGCTTGGAATCCTGAGGCTGTAAGTTCGAAACCCACTCCCAAAGTCTGCTTCTCTGGCTCTCTGATTAAAGACCCCTAACCCCACACTGCTCCTCGGGCGCCCCACGATGGTTATTTACTGCTCCCCAAGGGGATGGGTTAAATACAGAGCTAAATTTCTCCAGTTTGAGATCAATAAAGTTCAATTATTATTACTTTATTTTTCAAAGCTGGTAGTTCAACTGCTCTAATCGCCCAGAGCCCTTCAGCAGTTTGTCACTGAACTCGTCTCTTTTGTTGCTTTCAGAGAAAGGCACCATGGATGTTTGGTGTAACGGGGAGAAGATTGAAACCGCTGTAAGTTTTCAGTCTTATTACCGATGATTGAATAGTACATTTCATCTGTCACGTATAGAAACACATTTTGACTCGGATCCTCTGGAGTCATAATCCAAAGCAGTGCAGAACAGATACGGTTGTGTCTCCATGCCTGTGGCTGTGATCCGTGTCTGCAGGGGGAGTTTGTGGACAACGGCACAGAGACGCATTTCTCTCTGGGAGACCACAACTGCTGCGTGAAAGCCGTGAGCAGCGGGAAGAGACGAGACGGCATCATCCACACCCTGCTGGTGGACGGGACAGAGATCGCTGAATGCACCGAGTGACGGCCGCCGCGTGGCAATGTTTCTCCTGACTGGTTTCATCAGGAGGCAGACTGTAAACATTTAGTAGGAAATGAGCGGAAGGCTTGTGACGTCGACACTGTGCAGATAAAACAGCCTTTCAGTCTGTAGAGACGAGACAAGAGCTGCAGTCAGCAGCTAGAAACCTTCATTCTTTAACAGAATAAATTAATAAATTAATTTTTGTCCTAAAAGTGTAATTTATAATTTAGAACTACTTGCAACGTCCTGTTGGTCTTCAGCCTCTGATCATGTGTTGATGGAAACAAACACCCCCATCTGCTGTAGTTTTAATGTTCGGGGTTTTTTATGTAACCAGGTTTCTTTGAATATTTCCTTCTGCCTGTTTTCTTTTCTTTCTGTATCAAACCTGTTGTTTTAGGTTTGTTGTTTCAATAAGCTCCTGTAATGAGGCTCTGTGTTCTCCTGCTGATCTCTGCAGATGTCTTAGACAATCCTGCTACTAGTTAGCCTGAAGCTAACTATAGAAAACTACATGTAGAGCTGCTATAATTGTTCTTGTTAGTCTGTGGAGACTTCCTGTTTGTCCTTAGAGAACTGTGAAATGTATCTGGGCTGTTCAGAGTTTTAGTACAGTTTCTGTAAATTTGTTGGAAAAGCTTCTGTATTGTCAGTTTCTACATTTTTATGTCATGATCCTTTACAGTAAAAACATTTTGGAAGAGGTTCAGGTAAAAGGCAAATCCTTTTTGTTTCTTTTAAATGAGCTTTTCAATGTTTTATTAATCTACAGGGGACAGAATCTGCATTTTAAATTAAATCTTCCGCCATGTCTATCGTATGCTGGTGAAGATTCCTCAGTCATCCAGGTCATAGTCATTCCAAGAAAGTTAAAATAAATGTAAAAAACAATCAACTAACTGGAATTTGTTTTTCTCTGTAAAGTTTGAAGACGTTTCGCCTCCCATCCAGGAAACTTTCACAATTCAAAACGCCTGAATTAGCGCTGAGTTCCAAACCTTATAGAGTATCCCAAGAAAGCCTTGTTATGACTTAGAGAACATGAAATGTCCTCAAAAAAACCAAAAAAACCTGTTGATTTCTTTTGCACTATCATCTCAACTCCCATCGCTATGCAGGGACCAGAACATGTTGCCTGGTCAGCCAGGCCAACAATAAACCTAATGACCTCGCTCTTTCAGAGACATAGACCAGTATCGGATATTGCAGGCCAACAATAACGTCATTGACTCCCCACTACTAAGGGGTGGACCTGCTTTTTAGCTCAATTTACATGTTTTCTAAGCCATAACAAGGCTTTGTTCGATGGGAATGAAACATCTTCAAGTCCAGTGGATTGTTTTTTAACTTCTTTGGCATGTCTGCCATAGTTTAAAATTTTAGTTTATCTGAAAATGTGACTGAGCAGGAGAGGACCGTGGCAACCAGCGGAGCTCAAGCTGACGGCAGCCAGGTCCGACCACAGCCCATCTGCAGCGGCCCTCTCTCGGCATAGCCGTGTGTGAAGCGTGTTGGTTAGCATTTTACTACATCGGTCGAATCTACAGGAGGAGAGTCTGATGTCGAGTCTGAAGTCATTAGAACTTGAGTAGGGACTTTGCCAAACTTTGCCAAATACAACAAAAAATCGCCATCATAGCCTGGCTATAGACCTGGCTGCCGTCAGCTTCGGAGCTCCGCTGGTTGCCACGGTCCTCTCAAGTTCGTCACATTTTCTTTTAAATTACGCATTAAATCTGTGAATGGGCCATATGGTGATGCTTAAAAGTATAAGGTTCTCGCCTCAAATGATCTTAAAACATACTTTTATTGAACAACAGCAACAGAAAAGAGAACATTTAACTTAGTACTCTGAGCTCTGTGAGTTAAGAAGATGGACCGCCAAGCCAACCAATGAGCAGAAGTTGACTCTCTAGGACACACCCCTCCTCATTTGCATAATGAGACAGAAATGCATAGAGAAATGTAAAAAGGGCAGAGAGAAATAAACAGCGGCGAAGAAATAACTAAGGTAAAGCAAAGAAATACAAAGGAAGAATAAAACAGACAAAAATATTATAACATGCACATAAATAAATACTTCTTAAAAATATAAGTAATTCAAAAATAAAGTTGAAGATTATAAAGGACAGAAAAATAAATAAGGTAAATATTACAAAAGACAAATAAATAAAGAAGCTAATTAAGAGTTATATACATTTATGTCTCACATTTTTTGTTATTTCTGTATTTATTTTTAAATATGGCAGAGTTGGTCCTTCATATTACGTTTGACATTAGTTTTGTCAGTCATTCACATGAGCTAAAAGCATTAGGAAACAAAACATACATTTTTGAAGAGTAAACAATATATATCTATATATAAAAATTTAAATTGGATCAAAATGGGAGATAAATGAGCATGTTTTGTTTTTCTTTTTGAAATGATTCGGCATTAAGTTTGTGTCAATGATTTACAAGATGTAAAATGTTGGTCCTCAACGTGTTCCTGCAGGCTTTCAATGTTTCCTAGCTTCAGCACAGCTGGTTCTGATAGTTGCAGTTCAGCAAAAGCCTGTTAATTATCTATCAATGGCAATGAGCTGTGCTGAAGCAGAGAAACCTCCAAAACCTGCAGGACATTGACTTTGGACATGCCTGGATATTGACGGTCCCTATGAGAACCACCATTTTTACAAGTAAGAATCAGACATGGAATCTCCACCTCCCCCCAATATGTTCCTTGGTCCTTTGGGTAATGCCCCCATCAGTGCTCCTTGGTATCTATAAAAGCCTCCCCTCTGTCCCACTCTTTACTGAAATGGACTTCAAGAAAACAAACTACTCCACATTCTGCTGGATTTCAAAACTTTTCAAGACAGACCGCTACACAAGATCCTTTATGCCTCCTACAGCTATTAGCACCTAAACACGTCATTGAAAAACTGCATCATTTAATTTCAGTTTTGGATTAATAAAGTATTTTTGAATGGTTGCTGAATTTAGTACACAATTAATTTTGAAATCTATATTTTAATGCATATTTTTTAAAGCTTTATTTGAGTTGATCTTTACCTTTTGCTCTTCAATGCTACCCATCTTCAGCGTCAGAACGACATCTCCAATCTTGACTGAAGGATGTGGGATTCTGGGGGCACTTTTGGGAATTCTTGTTGCAGCCTGGCTATAGGATTGATGCTGGTAAAGACTGAATATAAGATGGGATGCTGTCTCCATTGCCTGCACTGTCAGATCATCATGGTTCACAAAGAAGATCTCTTGCGGAACATGTCTACCAGTGGGCAGGTATTGATAGTACTGTTTGACAGTAGACACTATGGTGTGGGCACATTCTGGCAGTGGGTAGTTGAACGATCCAGAGCTTATGGCAGGAATGGCAACATTCGCCAGATGTTGTTCTTCAACTTTGTCAAGAATGCTCCAAATAGTTTTCTTCAATACTGGTTCTGCCTGTAACACATCATTCTTTGTAGGTTTGAATGGCAGCTTTGGACCCACAGCATGAATGATCTTTTTGCAAGGTAGTAGCCCTGCATCCAAAACAACTGCCTCCCCTGTTTTTAATTTCCCATGTTTCTTGACATAATCCTCACATTCCTTTTGTATTTGCAGACCCCTGGCAGTGGACAGAGCTTGAGCAAGGCCTCCATGGTGCTTCAACTCATCATTAGCTTCATTCACAACAGCATCAACAGCAAAGTAGGTGAGATCAGCCTTCCATACAGACACCTTTACACCCGAAGGCATCATAATTTCAAGTCTTTTCTGTGGAGGAATGGTTGGAGGTCGTCTCTGGTAAGGAGTGCTGCCCTCATTCTCCCGCTGCACACCCCCAATGGTGGCAACACATCCAAATTTAGTTTTAAGGATGTTGCACAGATTGGTTTCACATTGTTTCACTATTGTAAGTGACTCTACATGGAGAGGAATGTCCAACTTACTGGCCATAGTTTTCTAATAAACCTGTAGAAAGATCAGACGATGCTGCATTAGATCACAAGGACACAGTGGAAGGTTTATTCAATTATGATTTTAAAATTAATGTGTGCTTATGAAACATTTTTGCAAGGGGATGCTCCACTCCTGTCTCATGATTCAGACAGGAGACCATCCTGCCTTGTCATTCTGATGGAGCATTCTGTCTTCATGAACTGATCAATTGTTCTGTCAGAACAATACTCTGTTTGTAACCATGTGTCATGTTCTGTTAATAAAATGCTCTGCGGAGGAGGTTCAGTGGGAGACAGTGTGTTTGAGTCTGGGGTTCAACTGTCTCTCCTTTCTGCAGAAATTGTATCCATAATTGTGTATTTCAGTTCTTCTTTTGCAAAAACCTACATTTTATGAACACGACACACGGTTCAATAGAACTGCTGATGGTGTGAGGAATGATTATTAACCTTGCTTGCAAACTGAATTACAGCAGTACCAAGCAAAACTGTGGCAGCGAATGTTATGGTATAAAGCAGGTCAAATAGCTTTGATGAAAGTATGAAACACAGAGCCAAGAACTGAACCAAAATAACGCAGTGCAGTGTGACATACACGTACTATCTTCTGCTATCCTTGGTCATTCTATTCTATTTTATTTATTCCAGCAAAAAGAGGCAAAGACAAATAAAATAGTGTTCATTAAATTGATTTAAAACTGGCTGAACAGAAACACATTTCCTTCCATTACTATAATCTTAAGCATCCTTGCTGCTTTTCTATTAGTCATGACTGTGAGCTTTTTATATACTCTATGGTGAAAATACTACTTAGATTTTTGTTATATTTCAGTTTTGCGTAACTATTCTGTCACTAATGCACACAAACAAATTATTATATATGTATCTCAATAAGTTTATGTATCAAACATTTACTTGATTGTTTGAAAATGATACCCTATTATCTGGATCTTTATCTGTTGTTATAAAAATGAAATCTTCACACTAGAAACAAATTATAAACATTTTAAAATTCTGATTTTATATAACGGAACCATTTCCATTCCAGCTTTATGTCAGCTTTAATTTAGCCTTCACAAATAAATCATAAAATAGTACTTTTAGATAAAAAAAATGTTAAATACAGAGGTGAAGTGCTTACCTTCCCTTGCATTTAAAGTCCAGAGTGAAAAAGTGAAAGTAAACTTGGACAGGGTGTGGACACCTGTTTACTGACTGAACTGATCATATGAGTTAATATGTCTTCAACCACTAAGGTAGTTAAGCTGCCCTATATGAGAATTATTGCAGTTTACACAGACTTTATGGGGAAGGAAGGAAGGAAGGAAGGAAGGAAGGAAGGAAGGAAGGAAGGAAGGAAGGAAGGGAAGGAAGGAAGGAAGGAAGGAAGGAAGGAAGGAAGGAAGGAAGGAATCATTTTGTTATCATAAATGTTTAACATCTTTTCTAAAGATTTGTTGCATTCAGAAAGTATTTACAGAACTAAACTTTTTCCACATTTAATTATCCTACATCTTTACTCCAAATGGTATCCAATTCAATTCCATTTTGCTTAATTCTGTGACATTTCTGCTAAAATATTAATAAAAAAAAAACGTTTTGAAGTTTTTGTCAAGTGTATTTTTCCCATACATTCACTACACCTAAATAATGAAATTAATTCTAGCTAAGAAAAACAGACTAGTTTTAAGCCTTTAAATGAACTTCTGGCATCAAGTACATTTGCCTTGTTTTTAAGCCTGTTGTATGCTTGTTTTGAGCAATAATTGGTTAGAGGACATTTAATTCTAAGCAATAATGACTAATAAATGAGAATAAATTGCTTAAAATAAGAGAGAAAAAATCTTAACAAGTAAAAGAAAAAATAGATTTTTCTACTTGATTTAAGTTTTTTTTGGATGCTTACTACTTGGATATTATGTTCTTGTTTGAAGAAATCTTACCAAGTCTCACTTACTTGCTGCACTGGCAGATTATTTTGCTCAAAATGAGCAAGTATTTACTTAAAACACTATATTTTTTTCTTGTTTTTTAGAAGGCATTTTTTGTTGTGAGGTCAAGAGATCTCTGTGTCCGATTTCTATCCAAGATGTCTCTAAACATTGGTGCATTCATCTTTGCCACTATCGTGATCACCAGTTTTGTCACTGAGAAATATTTCCATAGAATGATGCTACCACTGCCATGCTTTACTGTAGGGATGGAAATGGCCTGGTGATGAGCGGTGCCTATATCTTCTGGCATTCATACAAGAGTTCAATTTTAGTCTAATTAAACCTGAGAATGTTGTTTTCTCATTGTCTTAGGGGAGTGGTGGCCTAGTGTTTAGTGCATTGCGCTTGGGTCCCGTAGTTTCTGAGTTCAGCTCCCACAGACTGCTGCGCTGGGTCCCTGAGCAAGACCCTTAACCCCATACTGCTCCCCGGACGCTGCACAGTGGCTGCCCACTGATCCCCAAGGGGATGGGTTAAATGCAGAGGTGAATTTTTCCAGTGTGAGATCAATATAGTTCTATTATTATTATCTTAGAGTTCTTCTGGTATCTTTTGAAAAAACTCCAGACTGGTTTCCACATGCCTTTTATAAAAGAGTGGATTTCCTTTGGCCACTTTAAAGGCCTTGATTGGTGGATTGCCTCACAGCTTGTTCACTTTCTCATAGCTTCCTCTCTCTCTACAGTTGGAAGTTGGGTAAATTAGTTTTTGTGTTACTTTGTATTTAGGGTGTATTTGTAAGATTTTTTTGTAAGTAAATGATTTAAGTGTTATTTCTTTTCTTTTTTTTTTCGGTCAATTTCTATGAATAAAGGGACTGGTATAGGACCATTATGGACTGGGATGAGACTATGGTCTTTTACCGGAGTGGAGGAGGCAGCAGGGAGCAAAAGAAAAAGTGAAGTTTTAGACATTGGGCATATTTTGTCTGTGTGTAAAATACAGTCAAACTGTAGTAGCTGTTCATTAACCCTTTATGTTGAATGTTTGGTTTGACATGCACTAAAATTTCCACAACATCAGAAAAAAACATTCAATTGACAAAGAGAAATAATTCATCATCAGGAGATGCTGGACCTTTGAAATGTAAGGGTTACCATCACAAATTATTTGATCACTTTTTAAGGGGTTTTAACAGACCTGTTGCTTTATGTGGAATAACACGTCCCTCATTCATCGAAATTAAATTATAGCGATTTTCACGATCGAGCATTTCCACTTTAAATTTGAAAAAATATTTTTCAACTGTAAAGACCTACTGAATTTTGATGCAAGCATGGAAATGTAGAAGAGATTAGGGAAGGTTTCTGCAAGCAAGATGCATTCTGACGATTAGACAATTGTTGAGAAAAAAACAAAAACAAAGTTTATTTATGAAATAAAGTGGATTTATGACGTTGTAGCCGTCCCTGAGAGGTGTAGCCACCATCCCAGGGATGGAGTCAGCTGCCGTAGTTGAGATTGTTTTTATGAATATTGTGAAAAATGCGTGTTATCATACTGGCAATTAGCAGACAAATACAAGTTTAATATATGAATGAAGGGTTGGTTTAGGCTGAGTAGTCTTGGACTGAGAGAAAAGAAAAAAAAAATTAGTCACTGTACCCAGTCCCCCCTACTGTATGTTCACTGGAATCAAAGTACCGGTATTATAACGGTTGATATTGGATTACAGATCTATGAAGTATAGATGGGTTTAATAGGTTGGATGAATCATTGGGTCCACCTGCTGGAGAAAAATGAGAAATGCCCAAATATCTCTGAGATCTTATTCAAGCTGTGGGGAGAGCAGAAGGTTTGGTTGTTGAATTTTCGAACCAGCAGTTTGCAGTGGATAAGTCAAACCAAAAAATAATGATTTTGTGAACATAAAAAAATAGCCTCTAAATCATCCTCCCCTGCCTGCCTGTGCAAAAAAAAACAAAAAACAAAACCAAACAAAACAACTGAAAAAAAAGATATTATTCTAAAAAGAAATGTATAAAATATACAGCTGCATTTCAAGGCTTCCATATAATCCAGCAGTCACAGCCAAAGAATATATAGCCTGCCAACTGGCGAGAGGCGGGGTCCAGCCTGGACAGGTTGCCAGCACATTGCGGGGCAACACAGAGACAAACAGGACAAACAACCATTCACACACACACTCACACACCTAAGGAGAATTTAGAGAAGTCAATTAACCTAACAGTCATGTTTTGGACTGTGGGAGGATCAGCCAGAGTACCCTGAGAGAGAACCCACACATGCTCAGGAGAACATGCAAACTCCATGCAGAAAGACCCTGGGCCAGGAATTGAACCCAGAACTTCTTGCTGCACCCCAGTTTAAATATTTGATTTCTTATTTAAACAATTGGCTTCTTTACATGTTTCCCAGAATTTAAAATTTTAGGTCAACTTTATCTATACAGTACTTGACATGTCATGCAGAAAACAACATAATTTGGTTTCCATTAAAACAAAAGCATGAAATAAACACCTACTTTATAAACATACTTATCAAAAACAGGCGAGTTTTACATTGACCAATAAGTCTACATTTAAAATTCAATAATAAGCATAAAAAGGATTTCTAGTCTACTAAAAAAGGAGCCTCCATCAAATGTATGGGGTTTGTTTATTAGCTCTGCTTCCACTGATTGGGGTGAAATAACAATGCAAATACATGGACATGAGCAATACAATTTATTATTTTTAAACAAGTAACACGACTCTAAGACTGATTCTGCTGTCCACAGGTAATCAGTGGATTTCAGAGATTTTTTCTAGTCCCACTCAGATTACAGGCAGCTGTGGTTGAAATTAATTCAAGTCTACATGTTGCAGATTTTGGCAAATGTAAATTGCATTTATTGCTGCTAATTACACTTTTCTGTGCTTTACAAAATCAGTCAAAATGCTTTGTTTTACTTGTTTCACACTTCCTTTATTAATTATTAGTGTTGTGTACAGCAGGTCAATTTGTTAAGAGATGTTCTTATTGAATTAAATAAAAATCCACCAGAAATATTCATGCAGATGTGCTACAAGGCACCTAAATGTAGATTTTGTTTATATAGAACACAAATAATTATTTCCACTAAAATCTAAATCTAAATAAAATAATTCATTTCTAAATGTATTGCTTCCATTAACTAAATATCTAAATGTTCTGATTCAGTAACGTAAATCACACTTTGATCAGCAACAGATTATCTATTACTATAGTTGCTCTATTATATGGTCATCTTTCCCTAAAGAAATACTGTATCAACAGAAAATAAACATACGATGTTTCAAAAGACAGGAATTAAAAGCAAAACAAAATATTTTGATAATGATTTCAACGAGTGAAAAAGAAAAAAATCTATACATATATTATTATTTTTTCTGACACTTTTCTCTCCCAAATGCTTACTTAGATTATTTTACTCTTAACTTTTTATATCTTTGCTAAAACTAAAGAAAAGTTGGATTACTTTATACTTGTTACTCCAAATTAGAATATTTATTTTTACTTTTATAAAGGATTGCCGAATTATTTTTTCAATTAAACCCAAAAGATGGAAGAAGCGTCATTAATTAGGGACTTTATTACAGACCATAATCTGGAAGTAAAAAAAAAACATGGTTACATGAATTTAATGAGGAACTCATGCTTATAGAGTCAACTCATCTAAATCACAACTTTCCTTGTCAAAGCAGACAAGAAAAGAAAGCGGCCATTTTGCTCAATAATTCAGTAAATTACAAAAAGGTATTTTTTTATAACTGTTCAAATATCCTGAATATTAACAAGCCTCTAAAGTCAAAAACAACATTTTTCAGTGATTTTAATAACCTGTCAACAATATGTGCTGACTGATTCATTATTAAGGGAGACTGTCAGGGTTCTTCCATCTGCTTCGGTTTATTACTTTCTTTGTGTTCTGTGTGTTTGTAGTTCTACCAGTGCTGAGTTCTATAGTTCTTGTGCTGCTCTCTGTTGCCCTCTTGTGTTCATTTCCTTCTCCCTTGGTCCCTTCTTGTTAGTCCACTCACACCTGCTCCATATCTGCTAATTAGCTTGTCTTGGTTCAGGCTCCCAATGGGCTCTATGTGACAGTTTCCACTACTTCCGAATGGCAGCTCTGTTGTTTCCTGTCTTTTCATTGTTGATACTGGTCTGGATTAATCCAGGTGTGTCTGGGCCAGTTACTTAGGTCATACACACCTGGATTAATCAGTGCATCCAATCATGAAAGACAGGAAACAAAGTGGAGCTGCATTAAATTCAGGAAGTAGTGGAGCTGTGCATAGAGCTCAATATTCTCACCTCTGCAGTCACTCAGTGCTGGTTTGTTGTTTCCCTGCTCTCTGGCTTCCTACCTGAGTTTTCCCTGACGGTTTTTTTTTTTGGGGTTCTTTGTATTTTTGCATTTTTGGATTTTTCCTCCGTTGCTCCATTAAATCTACAAAACTCACCACTGCGACTTTAATATTCATGTTGACAGATAGCAAAATACCTTTGTGTTAAATTTTGGAAATGAAGTCTGATCCAGCATGTTAAACAGCGAGCGCATAAACATATTTTAGACCTGATCATCACTAAGGGTCTAAACCAGGGGTGAAAATCAGCAGGGTCCTAATAAAGAAAATCCTCAACCAGTAAAGGTCCGGAGACATTTTTTAATTTTAATCTGTTAGTTTAAACACAATTTAACACCTAAATAAAAGTTAGGTGTTAATGCATCCATGTTATACATATTGACTTTTAAAAATGGTATATAGATATATATATATATATATATATATATATATATATATATATATATATATAAAAAATAAAACACTTTTCCATTTTAAAAATCTAAGGTGTTTTTTTTTAAAGTAGGGAACAACAATTATTTAGTTTGGTATATAGACAATTTCCCACTGTTTCCCCTGGTTTCTTCTCCTGATCACCCCACTTGCCACAGGTTTTGCCTGCTGTGTCTAAAAGTAGCAGCAGTAGCAACCCAGACTGACAGCTCATTGGCTCATTTGGATCACGTGCAGCCTGGAGCCGGACGCTCCGGAGGGTATTACAGTATTAACAGGAGAAGCGGCACAAGTGAAATTATAAACTTCCGTTGGACAACACGTAATTATTTAGAAATGTTGGGTCCGGATTAGCCAATCCTTGACCTCTGATCTAAATATTTGTAAAGTGTCTAACTGATGTTTCTCTATTTGAGCATTTTTCTGCTTTATTTGAAAGCATAATTTCCAGTTACTCAGTTAGCCAAATAAAATGCATCTTCAGTGATGGAGCTACTAAAACCTTACAGTTATTCCTCTACCTCTGCTGTTCCCTCTAATTCTGTAGATGAGCTTTTATTCTAAAACTTTCAATCACGGATTCCATTTTTTAAATCAAAGTGGAGGTCTTTCCTAGGGAGAAAAAGTCTCAGTGGAAATTTCCTGCCACAGGCAGGAGTGAGAAAAGGGAGGGTATAAAATGGTCAAAGTCTGGACTCCAGTTTCACTATAACATCTATAAAAACAGACTGTGGTTCTCCTGTTACTGTGATGTTCAAACAAATAACCTTACCTTGCCCTAAGAAGAGTTGATCATTTATAAACAGTCATGCTATAATGTTCAAAGATTCATCAGTCCACCCCTATAAAATATATTAATATATGACAGTAATACTTATTAGTGTTAAATGATTATAAACAAATGTGCAATATGATTTATGTCTTATCTCTTTTCTCTATATCTGAGTTTAACTCCATTTGATTCTATAACTAGAGTTAATTAAGTTTTTTTTTATTTGTCTTATTTCATTCAACCTAGATAAAGGTGAAAGTGCATAAACTATCATATATCTGTTAAAACTGGGGATATTTTGCTGGAGGTTCTGTTTGATTATTCGTTTATGAAATCTGATTCTTATATTTAACAGTGAACAAATGTAGACTGATTTGTTGTGTATGCATCGTATCATGCTGCTAAAGCGCTGGTACAGCTTGATTTTAAAAGGCGGGATTAACAGGGTCAGTCTCATCATGTTAGAACCAATCAGATAATTAGGAATGTGACACAAAGACTCCAAACGACGCTCTCTGTTTTTCTTATTTTGTAGTCTGTGAAACATATGAAGCCACTGATTAAACTCTCCAGTGAACAGTTTTACCTGATAACTAAAATTTATCAGCTAAAACTGCATATGGGTAATTCTGACGACGAGAGTCACGGATCGTACAGTCCTGCCTCCTGTTGTGAATTATTGGATCCATTTTACAGATAATGATGTACATCGGTAAAGCTTGATACCCACTGAGGATAACGGATACATCGGGGCCTGCATCCACACTGTCATGGATAAATGTAGGCTCTTTTTCAGCTGCACGAGGCATTAGGTTTCCTGGGTAATCAGAGGCTGATTTTCCTGTCACCACTTCAGCCTCCACAAAGTACAGGTACTCTTCATTTCCCTTCTTCCACATCTCCAGGGCTTTCTTCACATTTCCAGCAAAATAGATGCCCATATTCTTTGGATCTGTTATCAGAGGAGATGACATCATTATTTAACTGTATTTATATGGCTTTGATATCATGCAGTTCCTTAAAACAAATTATACAGAAAAAGTTGGAATGATGCTGTTTAAGTTGACCAAATCGTGGTTCCTTCACTAAACTTGACTTATAAGTAGGAAGTTGCTCATCATTTAACTCTGAAAACCTTGTCTCTCATTGAACTGTCAGGAAATCCAGTTTGTGTGGACTGTTTTTGTGTTTCCTTTCCTCCTCCACCAGGTGGTGCCCCGTCCTCACTTTGTCTGCCTGCACACCTGCAGCTCATTGCCTCATTACCTGTGGAGCGTTCTGCTAAGCTGCTGACTGCCACTACCTCGCCGCCAGAGTGTTTGCCAATTCAGGGTACTCTAGCCATGCTCAGTTTAGCGGAGTCTAATCTAAGTCTTTGTTTTGCCAATACTGGGCACTCTAGCCATGCTTAGTTTAGCAGAATCTAACCTGAGTTTTTGTTTGCCAGTTATGGCTTCTCTAGTCAAGCTGAGTTTTTCTGAGTCAAACTGAGTTTTTGTCAACCTGAGTCTTAACTTTGTTTTTGTCTTTGCCTCTCGGCAGGAAGTCATCTACCAAAATGGATTTGTTCGGTCCTTCTCTCTCTGGAAGGTTCAACTGAGCTCTAACTGAGCTGGGGTTCCAAACAGGAAGTTTGGACCCACTTTCCATTTGAGCTTCACACCAAGCAAAGGTTTCTTCAGGACTACAGCCCGTTCAAGTACTGCAGGAAATCTGAGTGGCAGTCAGCTTCTCCATTCACCAAGGAACAGCCGCAGTCTGAGTAACCCAGGCCACCCATCTCCAAGCAAGACACTCTCTGGTACAATCCTCTCAGTCTGGATTCCATAAAGGACACCTTTCCCTGGAGAAGTGAGTCTGCAACCTTTTCCTCCAATTCTAAGATTCAAATTTCCCACTGAGCCTGAACTAACCGCAGGTGTCTTCCCCTCACCCTTCAGTCCCTATTGAGCAGTGTTAAGAGCTACACTGGACTCATTCCCTCCTACTCTGAGCAGCACTGGTTTCATCTCCATTCTCAAATAAACCTGTTAAACTTTTCCCTGATCTCTCTGTATGGTCTTCTGCATCTTGGGGTCAGAACTTAAATAAAAATCATGCCATGAACAGCTTATTTTGTGCATATTGGACCTAAGTGTAAGATTTTGACACTAACTAAATAATCCACTGACTTTTAGTGAAAATGAACACATGCAATATATGACAGGGAAACAAAAGTAGCCTAAATTTGACCCAGAAAACAATCTCTGAGGGGCATCTTAACAGCAGGAATAAGACTTAGCTGCAAAGTGCGTACACAGACTGATGGCTACCTTCTTACAAGTGAGTAATGATGGGAGCTACTGTTAGCATTTTTCTTTTAGGACACAGAGCAGGAGCAGTTTAGAAGGTGTTAGCATGCTGTGTCTAGACATATTGAGAGTGAGCAGCTGATGTGAGAACGTGATCATTGTGGAAACACTTCCCCACAGAGCTGAGGCAGCTTTAACCAAATTCAATCCCACCCATCAAGCATCAACCCTGTCTAAACGTAACTGCATAACCTGTGGTGTGGGTTAACCACTGATATTAAGGTCACAAGATTCTGTCAGTATCAAAATCATCCACACATGCAAAAAATACTACATGCGGCTTTGTTTCATGCAGAAGCTCATGTGTCTTGATTTCCACACACATGCAGCCTCCTTCCTACTTGAGTCTGGGCATGTTTCTGTGCACTAATGTCACCTTTTATCACTTTGAAGACGTTACCTTCCGGGCAAAGCAACCCGCTTGTAATTGGCTAGTTTTCAGGAAATCATGCCACTTTAAGCTGGGCATACACTGTGCGATATTTTCAATTGTTGCCGCATTTACAACTCAAACTGTACGACGCATCCGCAGGGTTAAAAAATTCACAGGTGATGTTATCACACTGTGCGACCTGACGCTCTGATGCAATCTACCTGCTCACACTGCATGTCCAAAAACCACACGTCTGACTAAGCGCAGAGAGAAGGTTCTGGTCGGACTTATCAATCTGGTAGAAGAAGAACTCTCTTGTTTGCACATGCGCAGTGCTCGAGGCTCTGGTAAATCGGCTGGTAGCTCTGCTTCAACAGCAGGATTTGTCCACGAACACCTCACGATGGCCGACTGAATTTCAAACATATTTGATTTTCTCCCAATCTTATAATTCCTGATCAGGAGGTGGTCGTGAGAAGCTAATCAACCCTTGTTATCCCCTGTATACTACGATGCAGGATGTCGCGAGGAGGCAAAAATAATACAGTGTATTCCCAGCTTTAGGCCGTACTCTTTCTAAGCTGACTCCGCCAGATGGATTTGCTCCGCATATCCATCTAGAAACCTAAGTTGAAAGTAATTTTGGGAAGAGGCGAAAATACTGGTTAGCTGATTGGCCTATATGTTGGTGATAGGCCGCCCAAATAAACCAATCAGATCGACTCAGCATATGGCGTACTAACAGAAGCGGTCACAGCGAAAACACAGACACAAGCCAGGCTACTCTTGCTGAGAAACCAGTGGGAGAAGAGCAAAAACATCTTTTCCTCTGAAAAGCTTCCAGAGCAGTGTTTTGCTCTTCTTTCAGTGAAGAAATACTCTGTAATTCGATAAAACTTGCTCGATAGCTACGCTTAATGCTAGTTTCATCGGCTGAAGCGCCGCCATGTTCTTTTAGACTGAACTGCACGCACTTCTTGTTGCGTCACACACCTCAACCCGCCTCAAAAGCCAAGCGCTGATTGGATGTTGGTTTGGTGAAGCGGCTGACCGAGGAAATTTTCTTTAACGGAGAGTCTCCTCGGACTGATCTAGCGAGTGAAACCTTGAAAGCTTGCTTGAGATCAGGATGGTCTCTCTAAGGCTAGTACTCTTCATTCCTACCAGCGAAATAACTTTAGGCTAAGAGTTTGAAGAGTTTGAAGTTGGTAAGTAAAGTCATCATTAAGTATACCACAGTCTGGATGAATTCTCTATTCTAATTGGCTGTAGGGGTTACAGGACATCTATGAAAAAAAGTTCCGGTCAAATACCATGATTGTTTCTGCTAGCTCAAATATTAGCAGGAAACTACAACACAGATGAAGCTAGTTACCTTGGCAAAAGCAATATATAGAAATATATGTTCAAAACTCGTCAAAGAATTTAAAAGTTTGTTATAAAAAAAAAAAGCTAACTCCTCATAGTTTTGGTGATTTACCTTCAGGCGGTGAACACTCAGCCTGGAACCCAATCCTACTGATCATCTCACAGAACTGCGCTGGGATGCACTGAAACATGGTTCTAGAAGATGAAATGCCAAGCTGCTTTTTCTTCAGGTCGAACATCAACTTCAGAGGATTGTTCTCCAGTTTTTCCACCTAAAAAAATGCAGTTTTAGAACATTTTAGATCCGATGCAAATCACAACCATGAGGTAAATTTGATTATCAAATGAAAAATTGGTCTATTAGGTTTGGTCTAATGTTTATGAATCATTGTGTTGACCTCCAAAATCCAACTGGGAGGTCAGCTAAATGTTAAGGAAGCAGGCTGACTGACATCTTCAGGTGTTTGAACATATTTACCTTCATTACTCTGAGCCCGTAAATGCCGAACACAGCAGATCGATCCAAGAATTCTTTACTTGACTTTTCAATTGTTTCCCTTTTACAGGATAGCTCTGTTTGAGACAACATCTGCAGGTCACCTTCTTCCTCTGAGATGAACTCCTTCTGGATTTTACAGAGCATGGCCTCCACCTCCAGAGCAGCAAGAACAGTCTCTTCCTTTGTCTTTGAGGTTATTTCTATACATGCATGACCTTGAATCAAGTACTTTTTCATTAACAACCCTTTTGATGACCCTAGCCTGAGATGTTCTTCCATCCTGAAGTGTGAGATAAAGTTGTTGTAGATCGTAATGGTGTGAGATTGCATTGAGAGAAGACGATTAAGCCACTTCTCAGCCTCTTGTGTTGATTCATCAGACGGACCAAGCAGGATGAGGTGTGGAGTTGAAGCTCTCCTAATGTAGGAATCAGCTTTACGCCCAGATGCTGTTAAATGAAACGTTACACAACTCTTTTACTCCTCATGATATTTAAAATAAAACCTTTAAATATATTTGTAAGATGTAAAAATATGTATCCCTTTTCATGTGGAGCAAGAATTTGCTACAGGTTCTGTATTCACCTTCTGGCCTGGGATGGCTTTGGGACCCCGAAGATTGACCTGGAGAGTGTTTCAGGCTGCACTTCCCTCCTAGCCCTAATCCCTCTGTGGACAGGTCTCAATTTTAATCAGACAGTAAATGTTTACGCTCAATAACTGAGTTCAGTTTTTCCACCATATATTGGCTTTATAAACACATGAAGGCAGGAGCATTTTTAACCCTTTCATGCATAGTGGTCACTACAGTGGACAGTTGTTAAATGGTTGTTTTCTCTTAAATGAACATGTTTTAATGTCACATTTGCACATATGTTACTACAGTGGTCGCTAATGTATCATCCTGCCACTTGTCAAACTGCCACCTACTCGTCAGCCTTTGCAAGTGACTTTTTTTTCCTCAAAAAAACAAAATGGCCGATAGAGGAGCACATGGGTTGTGAGGGAGAGGAATATCTGCTCATTCCTTCTATTCTAGGCGATCCTTGCAGGTAAAAAAAAATATGGGGACATCAAGTAACAATTAAGTAGTTAAGTATAAATTCCAAGAATTGATTCTGTGTTATTAAAAATTTGTAAGTAGTTATGTGTCCACTAAGTTGGACATTATGCAACTCCCTAAAGAAAGTATATTTAAAAAAAAAAAATTGATGAAAATGTTTTTTTCATTCATAAAGAGTAATAAAAACACTTGGTAAAAAAATCATAACATATACTATCATAATTCATGCATGAAAGGGTTAATTAAAGTCATTTTGGACATGAAAATGGTGTCTGATTAACAGAAATATTTATCCTTACTATGTGGAGAGCTCAAATGTTGTGATCCTTTCCGGAAGTTTCCCTTTTCTTCCTCAAAGGCCTGGTTAGAGAGGACAAATAACAAGTTTACGACTACAAGAAAAAAATCTATCAATAGAAAAGAAGCCATCCGTCCGTCCGTCCATCCATCCATCATCAATCAATCTTTGAGACCCTGTTTTTTTTTTTTTAACAGTATAAAAAAGCTGTATCACTGGAGAAATAATTTAATCCAACTCGATTCAGTTCACTTTATAGCGCCGATTCACGACACATACAGACAATACAGTCAGAAATGGCATCCATCCCACTTTAGATGGTGCAGCTCTTCTTTCTAGGAATCTGGACAAATGGATTAGTCCTCCAAAACCTGACAACCCAGGGTGCAGAATCAAAGTTTAACACACCTCTCTGCAGCTTCTCTACTGTTACCCACTCATTACTCCTTCCAGACAGAGTCTTCCCCACGACCAAAATCTAATTAATCATAAAATAATCCTAAAATAGTAAATCATGAAAATCTAATTAAGATTAAAATTACTCTAATTGAGAAAAATGTGAAAAAAATATGTGGTTTATTCAACATAAGATGAATTTTTAAACAGTTTGTTAGTAACCTTCATAATTACTTAACCCCCAAAAGAAAGTTTCACTTTTGCAGATTATAGTCCGGAAAGGCAATACGACATTTAAAGAATCTCTTTGCCTGTTTATCTCCTCTGCAGTGGAGACCAGACCAGATTTTCGCCCAAAAGATAGCCAATTATCATTGTAGTCCGCTGGTATATCACTAAACTACCAGAAATAAAAACTGTGTGAAGCCAAAAGGTGCCCAGTAGAAAAGTGCAGCATTAAAAATATGTAGTAATGTATGTAATATAAAGGTGCTTGTTGACAATTAGAGTAATATAGAGATATCACAGAAAAGAGAACTAAGCTCAAACAGAGAGAGCCTGAGCAGCACCACAGCATATATCCCATCCCTGTATATATCCCATGCACCCTTTTCTTCCTTTGGCACATACTTCTTCTTGACTATTTGAGCCTATGTAACAAAAAAATGTCTCCAATGTGAGATCAATAAAGTCAATCAATCAATCAAAACAGGTTATTCTTGTTTAATTACCACTGAAATAAACCATCTATTCTTTAAAAGAGATTTTTAATTGATCCTTACTCTTTCATGATTCCGTTGAGGCCTGAATATCTGATGGCATGCTGTCTCCATGGCCTGCACTGTGGGTTCATCATGGTTCACAAGGAAGATCTCTTGAGCAACACGTCTGCGATGGGACAGGCACTCATAGTACTGTTTAACGGTAGACACTATGATGTGGGCACATTCTGGCAGTGAGTAGTTGAACAATCCAGAGCTTATGGCAGGAATGGCAACATTCACCAGACCGTGTTTTTCAACTTTGTCAAGAATGCTCAAGATAGTTTTCTTCAAAAATGGCCTCGCTTTTGACACATCGTTCTTTGTAGGTTTGTATGGCAGCTCTGGACCCACAGCATGAATGATCTTTTTGCATGGTAGTAGCCCTGCATCAAAAACAACTGCCTCCCCAGTTTCTAATTTTACATACTTTTTAATATAATCATCACTTTCCTTTTGGATTTGAGGACCACCAGCAGAGGACAGAGCTCGAGCAAGGCCTCCATAGTGCTGTAACTTTTCATTAGCTGCATTCACAACAGCAACGCTAGGGAAGGTGGTGAGATCAGCCTTCCATACAGACACCTTTACACCTGAAGGCATCATGATTTCAAGCCTCATCTCTGCAAAAATGGTTGATGGTCCTCTCTGGTATGGAGTGCTGCTCTGATTCTCCAGCTGCACACCCCAAACAGCAGCAACACATCTGAATTTAGTGTCCAGGATGTTGCCCAGATTGGCTCCATGTTGTCTCATTATTGTAAACATCTCTTCATGAAGAGGAATCTCTAGTTTACTGGCCATCGTTTCTCAATGAACCTGTGGAAAGAACATACAACACTCCATTAACGTCACAAGGACACAGTCTAATGAGAATCTTAAAACGTGTGAAGGGTTTAAGCCCATCAACCCCCATTTGAGTGTTCTTTTTCAGGGATAGACAATGACTATAACATATTTGTCAAAATAGTTTTTTTGTACTAATGACGCTAGTACTAATGACGCTAGTGATGATTATGTAAAGTAGTATGTAAAGTAGTATGTAAGTATGTAAAACAAAATCACTCTATTTTTATATAAATCTATCCCCATATGCAATCAGTGCCATACATACCAGTACTCACATTTAACATATAGTTACAAATATTTGTTGCTGAAATATTAGTTAACTAACAAATAATTTTAAAAAAGCCCTTCAAACTGCTTTAATCAAACCTGTTTTAAATTTAATTTAAAATGAAGAAACTTTATGTAACCTAAAGGGAAATTAGATTAAGTAATATTTCAGAATTAAAGTAACAGACCTACTTCAAAATGCAACCGCCATGAGCAGAGAGTTTAAAAGCATTAGGATAATTATCATTGATGATGTGTGAGTTTGTTACACCTTAATATTAGCTGCCTATTCTGTGTCAGAACAATAATTAATCTAATTAAGACAGTTCCTCTGTCCGGATATACTGTTATAATCTTCATGGAATGAGAGTGGTGTCCTTCAGCTAAAAAAGAAGTGTAGTATTTTCATAAGGCTGGAGCCATGGATGTCTACTCATCTGCAAACGTGTATGATTTAATGATGTGATAATGCGACGGACTGGAGATGTATAAAATGCCTTTTTAACTGTTAATCGTCAGTCTGTAACTATAAGCAATGTCTCTGATCTGAGTAAGATTACAATTTATATCAAAATCTGTTGCCATGTCTTCTGGTTATTTAATACATATAAGTTATGAAGTGTTATTTAAAGAGTTTGTCCCAATGATTTCTTTTCAGAAAATAGAACTGGAGAGATAGAGCCTCAAGGTGCATACACAGACCTATCTTCAACAAAAGCCAGTCCTTACGCATCTGTATTCCAGCAAATGAGAGAGGATGAGAGAGAAGGAATAAAAAAAAAAAAGTCCTTTTTAAAATGCTCTTGTGTTTTCATCTTTGACTAATATTTAAATCAGTGGAATGTTTGGAAAAGAAATCACACCACTGTAGATTTAAAGACTACAGATATTAAAGACTGTTTGCAGTTTTGTTTTTTGTTTTTAGCTCCAGTAAAGCACAGGTTATTTCACAGGTTTATAATCATTTTCAAGCCACTTGCTGATTATTGTTTTCTTCTTTTTTAATTGGGTTTAAAATGAGTATACTTGGCTTCACAGTGTTCCAGTGGGTAGCACTCCTTGCGTTTAAAAGGTTCTGCGTTCCATTCCTGGACTGGGGTCTTTCCCCATGCAGTTTCCATGTTTTCGCTGAGCATGAGTGGGGTTTTTTCCGGGTACCCCGGCTTCCTCCCACAGTCCAAAAACATGACTATTAGGTTAACTGGCTTCTCTAAATTTTCCTTAGGTGTGTGTGTGTGTGGGTGGGTGTGTAAATGGTAGAGGCATTTCTATGCTATTCTACAATTCTAACCTGTAGAGCAGGCATCCCCAAACTCGGCCCTCGAGGGCCCTCGCCCGCTGTCCTGCAGGTTTTAGAGGTTTCCCTGCTTTAGCACAGCTGATTATAATGATTGCAGTAGAGGCAAAAGCCTGTTAATCAACTATCAATTAAAATCAGCTGTGCTGGAGCAGAGAAACATCTAAAACCTGCAGGACAGCGGCCCTCGAGGACCGAGTTTAGGGATGCCTGCTGTAGAGGGAGACAACGACGACTGTTATTTCACACCTAGTGTTCATTATTTGGCTGTTTGCCCAACTCCACAACTTGGTGACCTTTCATCACTGGTTACAAACTGATTAACCCAGGTTTATCTGGCCATTCACTGTGGTTACTGAGATCAGACACACCTGGATTAATAAGTTTCTCCAGTAATGAAAGACAGGAAACAAGTTCAGGTAGTGGTGGAGGTGATCATAGAGCCCATTCGATTTAAAGCAGGGTGAACAGCAGCTGATTCCCTGCCATAACTACACTCACCGGCCAATTTTTATTAGGTACCCCATGCTAATGCTTGGGTTGGACCCCTTTGCCTTCAGAACTGCCTCAATTCTTCGTGGCATAGATTCAACAAGGTGCTGGAAGCATTCCTGAGGGAGTTTGGTCCATATTGACATGATGGCATCACACAGTTGCCGCAGATTTGTGGCTGCACATCCATGATGCGAATCTCCCGTTCCACCACATCCCAAAGATGCTCTATTGGATTGAGATCTGGTGACTGTGGAGGCCATTTGAGTACAGTGAACTCATTGTCATGTTCAAGAAACCAGTCTGAGATGATTCCAGCTTTATGACATGGCGCATTATCCTGCTGAAAGTAGCCATCAGAAGTTGGGTACATTGTGGTCATAAAGGGGATGGACATGGTCAGCAACAATACTCCAGGTAGGCTGTGGCGTTGCCTTGATGCTCAATTGGTACCAAAGGGGTCCAAAAGGTGCCAAGAAAATATTCCCCACACCATGACACTACCACCACCAGCCTGAACCGTTGATACAAGGCAGGATGGATCCATGCTTTCATGTTGTAGGCGCCAAATTCTGACCCTACCATCCGAATTTCGCGGCAGAAATCGAGACTCATCAGACCAGTTAGCGTTTTTCCAATCTTCTATTGTCCAATTTGATGAGCTTGTGCAAAGTGTAGCCTCAGTTTCCTGTTCTTAGCTGAAAGGAGTGGCACCCGGTGTGGTCTTCTGCTGCTGTAGCCCATCTGCCTCAAAGTTCGGCGTACTGTGCGTTCAGAGATGCTCTTCTGCCCACCTTGGTTTGTAGCGGGTGGTTATTTGAGTCACTGTTGCCCTTCTATCAGCTCTCCAACCAGTCTGGCCATTCTCCTCCTGACATCAACAAGGCATTTCCGCCCACAGAACTGCGGCTCACTGGATGTTTTCTTTTTTCGGACCATTCTCTGTAACCCTAGAGATGGTTGTGCGTGAAAAATCCCAGTAGATCAGCAGTTTCTGAAATACTCAGACCAGCCCTTCTGGCACCAACAATCATGCCACATTCAAAGTCACTCAAATCACCTTTCTTCCCCATACTGATGCTCGGTTTGAACTGCAGGAGATTGTCTTGACCATGTCTACATGCCTAAATGCACTGAGTTGCCACCATGTGATTGGCTGCTTAGAAATTAAGTGTTAACGAGCAGTTGGACAGGTGTACCTAATAAAGTGGCCGGTGAGTGTATACTCTACAGCTGTAGGTCTCAAAGTTGTCCCCCAAGTACCACTATCCTTTACGTTTTAGAAATCTCAGCGCAACTGGTTCAACAAATGCATGACCTTCTTAGCAGCCTTCAAGTGCTGCAAAAGACTGTTAATATTGATTTATAAAGGTCAGGTGTGTGGCAGCAAGGGTAAAGGTCAAACATACAGGGCAGCGGTACTTGAGGACCAGCAATGAGAGCTACTACTCTAAAGTAACCATGTTGCTTTTCTTTTTAGAATTAGCATGTTTCCTTAATACTGTATGCTAAAGTGTTAATTTTAATTCCTTGTTTACAATGAGTACTGCTCTAATAATAGCAACAATTTGATCTCAATAAGTTGATGCAACATTTACTTCAAGGTTTTCAGTTTTTATTCCTATTTACTTCATCTACGTATCTTGTTATTGAAAGTAAATCTTCATACTGTACCAGCAATAATCCAAAGTTACATTAAAATGAATGATAAAACCAATTTCAATTCACCTTTTGGTACATTTTAATATAACCTTCATGCATTACCCATCAAAGACTAAACACAGAGGTGAAGCACTTACCTTCCCCAGCGTGGAAAGTCAGCAGGGTGAAAAACTGAAAGTAAAGTGTGGCAGGGTGTGTCTAAATGGACTGCACATAGTTTTGAGTTAATATTCCTCCAACCACCAAATAAGTTCAGCTGCCGTATATTATAATAGATGCAGTTTATTCTAACAATATGCTTTAACATTTAGGCTACAAACACTTCTGCTACCTATGCTAAAATATGGCAAGCAACATTTTAATTTTTTTTATCCTAAAACTATATAAAAAAGTCAAAAGAAGAACAAATTAAAAGAGAAAGAAATAAAATGTAATAGAGAACTTTATGGGCCATAACCAAAAATTCCTGCCACATTCTATGAACCTGTTGACACTGTTGTCTTACAACAATACATAGCTAACAACATGCTTAAAGCTATGTTACTGTTAACCACTAGGGGGCGCTTGACCCATAAACTTCATCTAGTGGTGGTTCACACAATTGCAATGAAGAAGGGGTAAATAAAGAAAAAACAACCTAACCTAAAAAGATAAACAACAGAGGTGGATAATCCAGGTTCAGAAAGTAAACCGCCTTTACAGAGATCAGTTCCAATCATTTTAATTTCCAGCTCCATAGCACAGACTAATGACCTGAGGAACTCACCACCTACTTAACTGAACAGTAGGAAGGAAAACAATGCAAAATAACCTTAGCAAAAATGAAGTAGCAGCAACATTATAAATGAACTGCAGTATCTCACAACAGTACAGTTTACAGTAAATTAAAAGATCATATGAATGTAATTCAACATGAACAAAAAGAAGATTAAGTGTTCAAAAGTCAATAACTAGATTCAGTTAGCTGGGTTTCCTCAGCTAGAAAACTCCTGGACCTTCTGAATGTATGACCTGATTGAATTTTCCCTTGAGATGACATGTTTTGGATTTGTAATAAATAAACTGAATTTAAAAAGAATAAAGTAAAGTCAAACTTGAACTATCTAGTCATTTCAATAAAGTAAAAAAAAACAATCCACTGGACTTTGTTTCTAAGTTTAAAGATGTTTCGTTTTCCATCCAGGAAGCTTTTTCAATTCAAAATGTCAGAAATTGCGTTGAGTTCCATTATACAGTAGCCCAACAAAGCCCTGTTTTTGCTTAGAAAACATGCAAATGTAAACAGGTGAATGGGTCCACTGGTCTTTTGGCTTCTTTTGTTAGCCTGTAAAGCCCTATACCGCTCTATGTCTCTGAAAGGGGGGTTGTTAAAGGGAATTGTTGGCCTGGCTGAATAGGCGGGTCTTCTGTTCCCCTGTAAGGGAGATGAATGACAATCTTCACTATTGCATCCGATTTTGGGAAAGACACCCTCAGAATAATGTGTGAGTATGAGATGTATTGTGTATTTGTTTTGTTTTTATTTTTTTTTGGAATGACTATGACCCTGGATGACTGAGAATCTTCATCAGCATATTTAACTTTCTAGACCATATATGTTTCAGAAAATACAAACATCAATTTGAAAACAGGTGCATGAATAGGTATAATTGTCCATTAAAACAAAACGTTTTAACATAAGTCTGTTTAGTCTAAGGCTTGATTAATCAACTTAAAAGCACTATAAAATCATGTCTACTGTTTTAGGCACACTAACAATTAAGCTTCAGTGCTACTTAGCCTCATAATAGCAGCAAATTATAAAAATGCACCTGATATCATAAAGTGCATGAAAATGACAGACTTGATAGATTTCCTGCTAAGTAGGGGTTTATATAGAGGTATGAGAATTCTGTGAAGTTGTGGGTGTGAAAAGTAATGTAATATAATAATAATAATGAAGCTTAAGCATAAATTCAATCTAGAAGACTCTTATCACCTTCACCTGAACCACCTGCGGTGTCCCTCGTTCACTCCAACCAATCAACTCAGGGGCCTCACCTTCTCCAAAGCCAATCATCTTTCAAAATCCCCGTCATTTAGCTCCTGGCCCTGCTTCTCTCACCCGCACTCAAGCAAAGTTTCACCCACCTCCACCCCATCTCCCTCGTTCTCAGATTATTCCCAGTCCCACTCAACCTCTGGCTTATATTCTGGGTCCTCTGGAAAATTACTCCTTTTCTAGGTTACTCATCCAAGCATATGTTGACTCACAGCATCAAAGTCTTCTACCGGGGCCTGAGTGCCAAAGAATTTCTGTCTGCTTCTGTCTCCTCGAACCCCAGTCGGCCTCTGCAGATGGCCGCTTACACTGAGACTGGTTCTGCTGGAGGTTTTCTTCTGTTATAAGAGTTTTTCCTCTCCACTGTTGCTACATGCATATGTGGTGGGATGGTGTTCCACCCTCCTCACTCTGTGCAGCAGGTGTAGCAAGTTGATTGGTGGACAGCTCAGTTGGATATATAGCTGAGCAGGCCTCTGCAAGGTGCACATATCTTCGTTTCTCCTACATGTCGGCTGCCTAATTGGCTGGTGTGCTTGATCCACTCATTTGAAATCATAAGTGCCATTTGTGCCATCTGTTGCTGGGATTGTGGTTAGGTTTTGGTGCTATACCTGCCATGTGTTTCTGCAGCATTGCTCTGCTGATGTTGGTGGCTGCAGCTCGAAGTGTTGCAGCTTGGGGCCTCCATCTAGTCCTCACCTGCTGGTCCGGTTAGGTGTTTCCACTCCTGGGTAAGCTACCTGTTTTGATTTGTATTTACTTTATCTGAATCTGCAGGTTTTCTAAACAAAACCTGTTGCTGCTTGGACAGATGGAGCGAGCACGGCATGACTGCTCTGGCCCCATTGTAAGGCATATGAAATTGGACAATTTGTTCCACTGTTTGAAGTGCTTGCTTTTTTCTATTTTACTGTTTGTCTGCCTAATATTGAAATTACTAATGTTTTTGCTTTTGTTTTGATTTACTAAATAGTTTCCTTTGCATTGCATGTTTTATTTGTTCATTTGTTTTTTGGAAAATTGGCCTGATTTCCTATCCCTTTTCTTTCCAGGGACCAGGTAGTAGGCTTGAAGCTATGTTTTAACAAAAAAGAAATGTTTTAATCAAATCATTTAATAAAATATTGT
Source organism: Cyprinodon brontotheroides (assembly GCA_018398635.1). NCBI lineage: Eukaryota > Metazoa > Chordata > Actinopteri > Cyprinodontiformes > Cyprinodontidae > Cyprinodon > Cyprinodon brontotheroides. Next base: position 28,343,512 of record JAGKQL010000062.1, read on the forward strand.
GGACTATTCTGTGTTCTGTTGCATCTTGTTTAAAACGCCCCCCTTTGCAGGTCGCACATGCATTTTGGAAGGAATTGCATAGAGTTAATGAGTCCATGCAGCCAGCTGGTTTTCCTATGATAGAACATTTTTTAAGAATAATAATATTTTCTAATTACACCTTTTCTTTGTGATTCTCTCCAGGTTAATTAGGATTTTCAACATGAAGTATAAAGTGCTACAGCATGAAAAAAAAAAAAGTACCAAAACCATAAATAAAAGTAAATTGAACACTACAACTGTTTCTCAGTTTATTTCTCCTCTTATTTTGAATGAAACACTCGATACACAAGAAACATGATTCTGAGATTGGGTCCTAATTCTACAAGTAATCAAAGAGAGTTCAGAGAACCAGAGTAATATCTTCCGATTATTTAATCCCTGTCAGTTTACAGGCAGCTACATCAACTATCATTATGTATGATCTATGTTCTACATGTTACAGATTTTGAAAAGCAAGTGAACAATAAACAGCAGCAAAAGCCTAGCCCAGATGAATACCCTAATCCAGCCTTCTAATGAAAAACAGAAATTGCATTTTTCTTAAATCTGTAGCTAATCAAACTTTTTTAAACTTACAAAGACATCAAATTGTTGTGTTACTTCTTTCAAACATTTTTTAAGAAATAATGATTTACACCTGGTCAACAATCTTCAGATATATTTGTTTTATGTTAACACTCTCTGATACAGCATTAGGCATAGATTCCCCAGAGATGCATATGCAGATGTGCTACAAAGCACTAAAATATAGATTTGGTTTATAGAGAACATATAGAATGATTGCATTAATCAAGATGAATACCATTCATTTGTAGATGTTTCCATGAACCAAATAAAACAATTTTTCTCATTCAGCAACATAGTTAAAATTTTAAACAGTAACACAGGATGTATCATCTACTAGTTACTAGTAGTAGTTGTTACAATATAATATGGTAATCATCCCCAACGAGTGAATAAACAAATTCCAAAATTACACTGATAGGAATATAAACCAGAATAACATATTGTTACAGTTTGAGTTGAAGAACAACTACTACTTCATTTAAAAACAAGCATATATATTCTAGGATCTAATATCCACTTTCACTAAATATTTTATGAAGATCATTCTTATTATTGTTTAATAGTTATACACAAAAATATAGCAGGACTGCTGCTATAAAACTGGAAAAAAAAATCTTGACCATCTGTTTTCTTCAGTTTTTGTTGAAATTTTTTGTTGAATGCAGAATACAAATTGACTTTTCCTTGACTAATATTTTCTGCATATAATCCTATTTAGCCATTGGAAATATATGTATCTTACTTTTATTTAACCTCTTGCCAAAACCCAAAACAAATACTGTCCAATTTTTTTTTTTTTTTTACACAAACTAAATGATTAACTTCAGTTTCCGCTGCCTGCAACATAACTCAAAATCCATCCAAAAATACATGAAAATACAAGCTCTTAATTAACTGAACCATCTGAGCTGACGTCTCAGATGAATTCAAATATTTTTTACTTATTTCAATAACCAAAAAAAAATCAATTGTATGAATGATAAAATGAGGGTTACTTTCCTGAAGGTTGTTTGATGTTTTCTGAAAACATTTGCTTTATAAATTTAACATGCTTTAAACCCTCCTGCAGATGATAATGTACGTGGGTAAAGCTTGGTAACCACTGAAAATAACAGAGACATCAGGGCCTCCGTCCACGCTGTCATAGATAACGTTGGGATCTTTTCCAACTGGGGGAGGCAAGATGAGTCCTGGTTCACCAGGAGCTGATTTTCCTGTCAGCACTTCAGCCTCTACAAAGTACAGGTACTCTTCCGTTTTGTCCTTCCACAGCTCCAGGGCAACCTTTATTTTACGTGCAAAATAGATGCCCTGTCCATACTTTTGATCTGTAATCAGAGGATAATACATCATCATCTTACACACTAGTTCAGTTACTATGTTTCATGCAACCCCTAATACTATAATCCATCATAAACCTCAAACAGCAATGATGCTGTTTTAGTTTTTCATTGTTTTCTATTTCAAAGAACCTATCAATATTTATGATCTTGTTATAAAACTTAAAATAGTCTCTAAGCCCTTTCAAGGTGTGGCCATTTACCTTCAGGTGGTGCACACTCAGCCTGAAATCCAATGTGGCTGATCATCTTACAGAACTGAGCAGGGATGCGTTGAATCATTCTTGATGTGGAGCAGCCAAGCTGTCTTTTCTTTAGGTCAAACATCATCTGCAGAGGACGATTCTCCAGTTCTTCTACCTAAAGAAATAAAAACTTATAGTAAATCTGCCTTAGAGTAAAAAAATCTCTGCTGTTGATCAGAACTTAATAATAAAGAACTCCTGCATTTGCGTTAGTTTGAGAATATTGAGCCAATAATAATAAAAAAAACAAAAAAAAACATATATTTGATTTAGCCAAATAATTATGAATCATTACAATAAGCTTAATACTCCTGGTCAGTTATATGACAAGGTGTTAAACATACTGTACCTTTATTACTCTGAGCCCGTGATTGCTATATCCATCTAATCGTTTTGAAAACGCTTTACTTGACCTGTCAACTGTCTTTATTTTAGGGGATTGCTGTATTTGAGACAGAATCATCAATTCATCTTCTTCCTCTTTGATTATTTCCTTTTGAATTTTGCATAGCATCGCCTCCACCTCCAGAGCAGCAGCCACGGTGTCTTCATTCGTTTGGCCGTTTATTTCAATATATGAGTGACCTTTATTCAATAACTCCTTAATCGACAACCCGTTTTCAGCTAAAAGTGACAACTGCAGATGGTCCTCCTCGCTGAAGTGTGAGATGAAGTTGTTGTAGATGTTGATGGTGTGAGAATACATGAGGTCATTGAGCCACCGCTTAGCCTCATGTGTTGATTCATCAGACGGACCAACCAAGCTGATCTGTGGGGTTGGAGCTATGCTGCTCTTGTGGTCTTCTTCAGGACCAGGTCAAAAAAAAAACAAAAAGATAAAAAAGAAATTGCAGGTCTTAATATAAATGTTTAATAACAGGTTAGTTAAATTACCAAAGTGGTTATGAGACAAAAACGTGTGTATGTGTTTGTGGGGGTGGGGGATAACACAGTATGTCACAGAAATATATATTCCTATTACCAGGTCCAAAGTTGGGCTGTTGTCCATAGAGGGGGGGACTCAAAACATGTTTAAAGGCCTGTTAAGAAGAAATCAATATGATTAAATGCTAGAACATATAAATATGATTTTTTCCTAAATTGAAGCTAAAGTAGGACAATCAAAACTTATCTTTCAACAGATAAAACCGACAGAGAAGTAAAACAGCAATATAGTAAGAAACAACATCCAGTTCAAGTAAAATACAAGGATGTCGATAATGCTAAGAAATAATTATAGCATAAATTATAAAGACATGAGAAGGTCACGAATCCCATACCCCAAATGTTTTATCATCAGAGGGAAATATGACAAAATAGACGTTCAGGCTTTTTGGACAATTTTGGGCAAAGGAAGTCACTGCATCCAACATGATTCTGGCAGATTCTTCTCCACTAAACCCGAGGTTTCCAGTTCCGATAGCAGGAAAGGCAATCGAACTGTGATTACTTGTTGCTGCTACCCACAAGCACTCTGATACGGAATCATAAAGGATCTGAAATAACCAAAAAGAGGAAAAGTAAAACTAAGTAAATAAGACAATTTCAAATAATAAAGCAAGATTGTTCTGTTGCAGGAAGGATCTTTACCTTTGCTGACAACTGATGTTTCCACTTTTCAATGCAGAAAGTGTGGTACACTTCTTTGCAGGACAGACCATAAGATCCTGTGCTAATGATATTGCTTCTCTTCATAGCTTTGCTCATCTCATTTTGCATTTCAGGACCTGCTCTTTGCAAGATAGAGTTTGAGATTTGACCAACGCTGAGGTTTAGCGTGGGTGATGCAGTGTTTACAATGACATCTGCCTAAAAGGGAAAAGAAAACAAAAAAAAAATCTTTAGTTGAATTAATGTTACATCTGGCAGCTTTATGTAAAGGATAATAAAAACTGACTCTCACTTTTTGTTCTTCAATTTTACCCTTCATCAGTGTCAGAAGGACATTTCCGATCTGAACAGAAGGTGGTGGGTTTCTGGCAGCAGCTCTGGTGTTTTTTGAAGCAACCTGGACGTAAGATTGATGCTGTTGAGGACTGAATATCTGATGACATGCTTTCTCCATTGCTTGCACTGTGGGTTCATCATGGTTCACAAAGAAGATCTCTTGAGGAAGATGTTGACGACTGTTGTCGTAGTACTGTTTTACAGTTGACACTATGGTATATGCACATTCTTTTAATGGGTAGAGGAACAATCCAGAGCTTATTGCAGGAATGGCCACATTTGCAAAGCGGTGCTTTTCCACTGTTTTGAGAATATTCTTAATGGCATTCTCTAACAAAGGTTTAGCTCTTTGTACATCATTCTTTAAATAGTTTTTTGACAGATCAGGACCCACAGCATGAATAATCTTCTTGTATGGTAGAAACCCTGCATCCAAAACAACTGCTTCCCCTGTGTTTACTTTACCATTCTTTTTAACATAATCATCACTTTCCTTTTGGATATGAGGGCCACCAGCATTGGACAGAGCTAGAGCAAGGCCTCCGTAGTGCTTTAGATCTTCATTGGCTGCATTCACAACAGCATCAGCTTGAAAAACTGTAAGATCAGCCTTCCACACAGATACCTTTACACCTGAACGCAATGTGAATTGACCTCTTTGCTCTTGGGAAATCTTTGCTGGCTGTGTGTGTTTCCTATTGTTCTTCTCAACCTCCACACCCTCAATCATTGCTATGCACCCAAATTTATCATTTAGCACTTGACAAAGTACATCTCCAGATTTTTTCACAATGTTTAGTGACGTTTCATTTAGAGGAATATCCAGTTTAGCTTCCATTGTTACACTGTAACCCTGTGGAAAGATCATAAGGAACATATTAAACATACTAAACACTCCTACCAATGTACAATAATTGGAACACAAAACAAGGAACAGTTCACCATCATAGTACAGAAGTTATGCCTCGTCTCTTCATAATTCCCAATCTTGTGTGCTACAAGTCAAACTAAGTATGCAAAGTTCTTTTAGGAGCCATAATTCTAGGGCTATTTCTTTTTAACCTCGTTTGGGACATTTCTTTTGTACCCTCACAACGGAGGTTACTTAATAACCCTGACAACATTAAATAGACCAGAACTGTGCTGACTAAGAAAACATAATAGACTAGGAAAAAAAGCATTTTGCATTTTCAATGTTCTCCAAAATGCAGTTTTCACCAAAGAACAATCAGCTCAATTTGCTATATAAAGTAACAGTTCTGGTAAAACAAGGCAAATATATAAAAACAGGAATAAATTTATTAAAAACTTGGCATAAAGTGGCTGAAAAACTGAAGGGTGATGTTTGCCAAAAATGTTGTGCCACACATTCTTTCAATTTATGGATGGAAATTCTTATTCTGTGTAAATATGATTTTCAGCACTTGTTCATATTAACATTGTGACAGAAATATGGTTTAAAAAAAATTCAAATTGCTTTATTATTTCATCTATTTATCTTCTGGCCTTGCATTAATCTCAGTATCTACAAAGATGAATACATTCTCTGGGGTGTAGCTTATTAACAGCATACCCATCAGTGATTAATCTGGAAAAAAAAATTCTTTAATCAAAGGTTAAGTCAATAAATAATAAATAAGACAAAATGAGTTAGCAAAAACTATAGACTTTTTCACTGATGAAACATACATTGATTGACCCTATAAGAAAAGTTTGAATATCCAGCAGAAACTACTGATCAGAGCCACTTAAAGGAATAGTACACCCACCAAAACATGATTAGCCTTCATTTTCTACTCACCCCCATGCTGAACAACACTGAGTATTTTCTTTTGATATTATCAAATGCATCTTGAGATCTGGGAGGCTTCTTGCTGTCTGCTGACATTCAAATAATGGAGGTCGATTGCCGAGACAGAAAAGGTCCATAAAAAGTCCACAAAAACGCGTGTCAATATTCCCTCCATACTGCTTTCGCCCAATGTATTCCAAGTGTCCTGAGTGGGTGGCGTCAGAAATTTACTCGAAACAAAGTCATTTTAGAATGTTTTTAGAGCATATAAACAGTAGTGTATAGGATTTCCTGAAAGCGCACGTGAACGCGATCCGACACGACTTCACGAGGAGCCGGCCAGACCAAACCAGATGAAAGTGCGATTCAGCTCGCAAAGAACTCATGCTCTTCCTCAACACTGAAGTCCTCAGACATTTTCTCTTCGCTGTTTCTTTCTTTTGCACAGGTAAGCAGCACATTTCTTCTTCTAAACTTGCATTATCGGCAGAGCAGACGCCTGAATGCACACTCCTCATCTGGTTTTGGTCTGCGGCTACCGTGGCGCCGCGGGAGAGCGTCTTGAGGCGGCGCTTTCAGGAAATCCTATACACTACTGTTTATGCTCTAAAAACATTCTAAATGACTTCGCTTTCGAGTAAATTCTGGATGCTACCCACTCCAGGACACTTGGAATACATTGAATGAGCAGTATGGAGGAATATTGACGCATTTTTTGTGGACTTTATGGACCTTTCTGCCTCGGGCATTATAGACCTCCATTATTTCAATGTCAGCAGACAGCAAGAAGCCTCCCAGATCTCCAGATGCATTTTGAGATATCAAAAAGTACTCAGAGTGTTGTTCAGCATGGGGTAGTAGAAAATGAAAGGCTAATCATGTTTTGGGTGTACTATTCCTTTAAAAGGCTGCTGAGAAACATAAAAAACTGGAAAGGAAAAAGTAAAAATTCAAATTTGCCATACTTCTCAAATAAACTCTCCAACAAGAAAAAAAAATCCAGTCATGCTGGTTTAAAGTAACCAGGTTACTATGAATTTTTTTTTTATTAATTAAAACAATTGTGTATGTAACTAATGTCAGACTTACCCAATTCTACACAAGTTAACCCTTTAGTAAAGAACAACCATTTGAACTATCATATTGTAAAAAAAACAAAAAAAAAACAAAGAAAAAGTTCGCAGAAAAAAAAAACTTATTTGACGTCTACATGCTCAATGTTGTTCTAATCTTCTTCCAGTAGGGGGAGACAGAGACTAAGGTGATGGCAGTGAGCGATTAGCCACTTTATACTAAAACTAGATATTATTGCTAGATATATTATGGATTACTAATCTGAATCATGTTACTTCTGCTATAATCAGTATAAAAACATTTTAACTACACTTTTCTTCGATGCATCTGTATAAATATGTCACCCAAATTATTATTGCACTTTTATTCCATTAGTAACAAAACATACATTTGATCATTCGACATTGCAGGCAAGACATTAAAACGGAGTCTAATTTTATAGACATTCATCTGATGGTTTCAAATTCCTTTCGCCTTGTTCCTGATCATATTCTACAACAATTTATCACTGCGACCATTTTACAACACGTCCAAGCGATTATACTACATAAGTAAGAAGACGATACTCGGTCAATCTTTGCACGTTTAAAAATAAAAAGTCAATGCTGAAATTATAAAAGGGTACTTACAGTTCGAAAAACCAGAGAGAGACGACGCGCGTACGTTTCCCTCTCGTGGAAAGCCAAAATTGAAAGTAAAATGGGACAGGGTGTGGACCAGTGCAAACCGGCTCTGTTGCTGGTTCGAGTTAATAAGTCTTCAAACTTGCTCATGTAAACACGTCTTTCAATAGGTTCTGCTTTGTTCTGCTCCAATCCAGCAAGGTTTAGCAGCTTCGTGTCCGCCTCTCTCCATTTCATCAGAAACAAAAGTGAAAGTGTTTGTTCAGTCAGACCAGAGCGGCTGGAAGCTGCACAATGGCGGAGAGTTATTCCTACCCTGTTCTGGTTGAGTTTGAGGAAACTAACGCAACTAGACTGAAAAATAAATTAATCAAGTATTTTCAGAGTAAGAAGTCTAATGGAGGAGACTGTGAGGTCCAACCACACTTTTATACGAATTACATGTCCCCGCTTATCTTACTTGCAAGAGTGCTACAAACTGTACCACCATGCAGCCCCGGGAGAAAAGATTTATTTATTTATTTGTTTGCTTGGCACAGTGCATGTTTATGAATACACATAAAAAAAAACACATTTATATAAACATGTCAGATTGTAGCCAAAAGCTATGATCTACTGAGGGTACATAGTTATAAAACAATAAAACTGAAACCCATATAATACAAAAAGAGGTCACTTTTTATCTGTTCTAGTCAGACAAAAGATTTCACTATTAACTAAGCCTCTTACAGGTGATGATGTATTTGGGTAAAGCTTGGTAACCGCTGAAGATAACAGAGACATCAGGCCCTCCATCCACACCATCATAGGTGACGTTAGGATCTTTTCCAACTGGAGGAGGCATAAAGATTCCTGGTTTACCACGAACTGACCTCCCTTTCAGCACCTCAGCCTCCACAAAGTACAAGTACTCGTCCCCTGTCTGTTTCCACAGCTTCATGGCCACATTTACACTGCGTGTAAAATAGATGCCATCTCCATACTCTGGATCTGTAATGAGATGCATTGGCAAGGTATTTGAATAGCTTTAATATGTTTGCTTCTTTAACTTTTGTATAGCATCAATTAAATAACCAACAGTCTAAAAATGGAAACCAGAGTAGTTTTTAATATATACACAAATTAATAAAGAGTAGAAACTCCTCAAACAGACATGGAGCATTTTGTATGAAGATCTCAACATCCTGCTCTGTGCGGTGTGGTGTGTTTAGAGTGATGTGGTCAGTTTGAAGAATGTAGGAACACCTTCTTTTACAAACCAGGGAAATCCAACATGATGTATTGTCTCTGCACAATATCCTACCATGTGTGGTGTCCTCCCAAAGACAAGCAAGCAATATCCCATAACACATCCATGTAGGTGTGATAAGGTCAAACATGAGGGGGAGCCTTGTGTTATAACTCTGGCTACGTTCACACTGCAGGCCTTGATGCTCAATTCCGATCTTTTTGCGAGAACCGATTTTTTTACGTTGCCGTTCATATTTCCAAATATGTGCGACTTGTATGTGATCTCCTGTGTGAACTGCCGTCATACAACGCAAGTGTCCCGCATGCGCAGTAGAGGACCCAATGACGTCACAGGACAGCGTGCTCTGTGTTTGCGGAAGTAAACATGGATCGTAGCGCAGGCACGCATCTAGTGATCTTTTTTCAACCATAAATACACAATCTTTTCAATATGGTTAAAGATAAATACTTCTCTCCGCATCATCACCTGCCATAATTGTTGTTTTTCTTGCCACTTCTGCGTAGCAAGACGCAGCATAGTGACCTATGTCAGGTATTAATGACGTTCAGGTCGGATGAATGCGACCTGGCCGTTCACACACAGGTTGCATTTGAAAAAATCAGATTCATATCGGATTCAGGACCACATACCCAATTGGCCTGGGTCGGACTGGAAAAAATCGGATCTGTGTTGTTCAGACTGCCATAAAAAAAATCAGATCCAGGTCACATATTGGCCAAAAAGTCGGATTTGGGTCACTTCAGGCTGCATTAATAGACATGGCTGAAAAACCGAAGAAACAAGGTAACTACAGGTTTGTTTTAAAAACTGGCAGTTTCTTGTTTTTCTACTAAAGCATTTCTAGAAAATTAGATAGTTCTATGAGTGATTATTTATTCTATCTGATCAAACACTTGGTACATGTAGAACCATGATTGGATAATTTTATTTAGTGTCCAGAGATGTTGAATTTCCGACCAACCAATATTTAGATAGAATCCCTGAAAATTTGGGCTGTAAAGATAGCTATTGACAGTCGTGCTTTCAGCATTATTATTTCAGGATTGATGATCTTATTATGTCTGTTGTGTTTTACTGCTTTTTGAAACCCAGAAAATAAAATAGGAAAGGCTTCAAAGTTTACAAATGAATTTAAAAACACTAGAAAAAGAACATAAAAACTCAAAATACAAGACATTTGACAGAAATAAAAAAGAAGTCACAGATAAATGACCTGTTAACACAAGAAATCCAAAGAAATGTATCTACACCTAACAAAGATGTCATAATCATGACTCTGAAAGCTGGCCTAATTGCTCATTTCACTCACCTGCCTAACTCTGCATGGTTGCCAATTACCACTCATCTCATCCACCTGCCCCTGTCCTTTGTTCTGCCTCTAAACTTCTGAGCTTGCCTGTTTCTATCTGAACGTTCTGCCTGAACTCTCTGTCAGACTCTTGAAACCCTGGATCTGCCTGTTCCTGTTCTGATCTGAACCCCTGACCGGGCTACGGACTCCTGAATCTCTGAGCCTACCTCTTCTGAACTGTTTCCCTGACCTGGCTTGGACTCCTGCCTGTTTACTGGGGCTGCCGCACCTGGTTCACTGTGGGTGGCGTATGCCACATCTTGTTTGGCTGACCAGCGGCTGGATTCTACCTCGCTCCAAGGAGATGGACAGAACTGATAAACCATGTAAGTGACGAACATGGATAATCATCTTCCTTCAGATTATACCATATTTGAGTTTGGCATCAAGAGTTGAAGTGATAAAGATTAATTTTTTGCCTTGGCCACTATACCTATTCTAGAATCTACCAGTTGAGGTGACAGAAAAGGAATTTAAAGAGTGGGACAAAATTATATCTAGATACATATAGCAAGGGGCTAAACCAAGAATAAAATACACTACGTTGCAATTACCCAAAAGTCCATGCCCAAAATGTTACTTCCAAGCTGCACAGCTGAAGGTTTTTGTAAACTTATATGACTCACATTATTCTGCAAAATGGAAAGGTATTGAGGAAAAGATTATAGAAGCTGTTATAGGGGATGGAAAACTAAGAGCCCAATTCAAACTCATCCATGGTTGGGTGTATCTATTAAAATTTGGAATAAAATTATAAGTAAATAAAAATAAATGTAATAATCTTACAGATCACTTTAGATATTTAAATTCTTAGAAAATGGACCCAAGATGCACTGGGAGATTCTAAATAAACATTTTTCAAACTAAGAGTTTTCAAGAGCTAAAGGTGACATTCTGCCTTATGATTCAGGTTTCTATAGATGCCTGCAATTACAGCATTGTTTGAGAAAAAAAAATTAGAGGAAGGAATCCAGAATCAACATGGCCAAGCATCATAAAAGTTATAACAGAAGCTCTTAATTCAAGGATCCAAATTGTATAAAATTCTGGAGGACATTGAAGCAAATAACACTGAATGTGCTAGAGAAGGACTGGGTGAGAATTCTTGAATATCAATGGAAAACAAAATATTAACTGTTAAATAGGAAGTTATGCCCCCTTGAAGGCAGTTGCGACTCTGGACTTCCCTTCCAGTTCTTTTCCTAGGAGCAAGTTATTTACTGCTCTTAACTCAAACTGGGTAAAACCATGTAAAAAGGACTATAAAAACAGGAGTTAAAAAATAACAGAGTTTATTCCAGATCAGGTCGTTACAGGACAGAGAAAAATGCTTGGAGCTTGCACAGCTGTGGGCTCAAAAATCCCGTCCGCGAGCGTCCGAAGATTGAGCTGCAAACAAGGTCATCACCTGCTTCTTATACCTCATGTGTGTCTATGTGTTGCATCAGGTGGATGCTTAGCTGTCCGTGTCGAAACTAACAGCCATCAATGCCCTGACCTATATCAACTTGCCTCTATGCCACAGGATTACAGATAGCTCTCCTCTATCAGTCCGGCTCCAAGATGTGCCCATATCCTGTGTATCTTTAAAAGACAAGAAGGCTGTCCGATTTAGATGACCCACTTACACAAAGTGACATCCACAATGTGAAGGAAGGCCTTCTATTCTCTCTAATCTGGTTAACAAAGTAACAATGCACATGATGTATAAAAGAATAAACCTAACAAACTCATTTGGACAGAGTGTGGCTGCAAAAAACACAATAAGGTATTTTGCAACTCCAGCACAGAGAAAATCTGGTGATACCCAATGCTGGCGATCCTATGGTGCCAGAAAAGCTGAAAACTTTCATATATCCTCAGGTTGCCCATTAATAAAGCAACTTTGTATTGTAAAAAAAAGAGTAGTTGAAGAGGTGATAAAATTAAAAAATTCCCATTTGTTTTTGAATTTATGTATCTTGGGAATGGGACAAACTAAATTTAAAAAGAGGAAATGATGACAAAATGCTGAGAATACTGCTACTGGCTGCTAAAAAAGCAATATCCAGAAGATGGCGTAGTACTCTTACACCTACAGTGGAAGAATGGATTGATGTAATATCAAGAATCTATGTTATGGTGAAAATAACTGCATCAATAAGACTTGAGATTGGCAAATGTAATAATCTGGAAGATTTGAAGACAATATTTAAAACAGCACAAACCAGGCTCGGTTTGAAGCATGTGAACTGCTGGAAGGTAAAGGTTATTCTGTGGAGGTATTAAGAAGGATAATTGGTGAAATAAGCAAAAAATATATTATTTCAATGCATAAAACACCCTGGTTAGATGCTAAATGTTTAATTATTATTGTATTTTCATTTTTAATTATTCATTATTTTAAATATTTTGTAATGTCTCGGTTTGCAGGTAACCAAGAATGTTGGTCACCATATGTGTCTTAAAGGAGAACTTGGACTAACGCATAGTTTGTATCTGTCACTTGTAAGATTTATACTGTGAATAAAACAATAAAAATTCACAAAATAAAATGGAAAACAAAAATAAAACGCGATCAGACATCCTCCCTTCCTGCTGGAAGGTAACTTATCAACTTCATTAGCTTTTTTTTTTTAGCCAGTTAGAAATGAAAAAGAGGAAAATCACAGAACACATAAAATGTCCAGGAGAGTCAGGGACGGGACTGAAGGAGGATTAGATTGTGGCTCGGTAACGGCGAAAAACTGTCACTGTGAACTGACATCGGTCCAGCTGCACACACCACCTGTCAGCAGGTGTGCTTCATGCTGATATTTCTTTCATTTTTCTTCATTTGTAGGCTATTGACAGACTAGATCCTGATTGTGTTGGAGATAATTCCATCATATTAAATGTCCAACTTTACCATTTTTAAGTTGGTATATCAATAAAATGTGTAAAATACAACAATTAATATTTACAACGATATACTACAATTAACTGATACCAAACTCATGCATGTCAGTTCATTTATGTTATATGATGACCAGAGAGGGTCTGGAATGCACCTTATATGGTAAATGTTGTACTGTGGGGGGAGAGGCGGGATACTACAGCTTTGTGACTTTGGCAGAACTACTTTCTTTGCTAGTTGTTGTATTTTTAGATAGATAGAATTGGAAAACATTTAGTAGGGCTGTGCCATTCTGCTGTCCCAGCGTTAATGGGCAAAAGAAAGAAAACAGGACTAAAAAAGAAGTTAAAGACCATCTCTCTTATTTATCACTCTTTTAGTTAAGGTATTGGAATGAAATTCTGTAAATTCTTAAGAATGTTTTGTTCTTTGTGTAAAATACCCAGAAACTGGTTTCTAAATAGCAAAAAACAAGTTTTTGAAATGTTATTTTACCAAACAAAATTTCATGGATTCCCTTTGGTTAATTGTCCAATTGTTAATTGCATTTTCCCATTGTACTAAATTAGTAAGAGCTAATATAACCTTATTCCAAACTCTTCAAGATAAGTTTTGTTTTCTCTTTGCAGATTTAATTGTTTGACCATAATTTGACCTTGAACCTCAATCTTTTTTCCACACGATCAAATGGTGGCCCTTTCCCAGGAAAACACATGACAGTCTGAAAGATTTAAAATTAAATCTTAAATAATATAAATGCACAAAAGTACCTTCTGGTGGTGCACACTCAGCCTGGAATCCAATTCGGCTGATCATCCCACAGAACTGGGCAGAGATGCGTTGAAACATTGTTATGGATCTGTAGCAGTCAATCTGCTTCTTCTTCAGGTCGAACATCCCCTTTAGAGCACAGTTCTCCACTTTTTCAACCTGAAAATGAAATATTTCTATGAATATTGATGCTTGCATTTAAAAATGTGACTAATCAAATAAAAATCGTTAGATATTGTATATGCTGTACCTTAACTACCAATACACCGAGAGGTTTGAAATGCTGTAATCTGTTGTAAAACTGTTGGCTTGTTGGATTAACTGTTCTCCTCTCCATAGAAAGGTTGATGCCTGACAACATCTTCAGCTGATGCTCTTCCTCTGATATAAACTCCTTTTGGGTTTTGCAGAGCATTGCTTCCACTTGCAATGCAGCAATGGCAACATCTCTCCCTGATTTCCCCATTACTGTTATACATGCATGACCCTGAGAGAAAGACTCCTCAATGGACAATCCTTTTTCAGGGACAGCTAATTTGGACAGCTGCAGATGGTCTTGTTCACTGAGGTGTGAGATGAAGTTGTTTTGAATCCTGATGACGCCACGACATTGAAATAGGTCACTTAGCCACTTTTTAGCTTCGATTTTTGATTCATCAGAAGAACCATGAAGGGAGATTTTTGGTGTTTGAGGTCTGCTGGTTTGGGAGTCACCTTTAGGCCCTGATGCTGGTAAACAAGTTTTAAACACAAAATTATCACTTCAAGAATAGTGTTCAGTTACTAGAAGTAGGAATTTTTCCTAAAACTACAACTGCTTCTGCAAATCTTTTAATTTCCTAAATGTTCTCATGACTTTACATTTTAGTCCATCATAGAAAACAGTGGTTTCTTGCTGAAACCAGTCTGTAATAAACAAGAAGTTCCCCACTTACCCGGACGCCAGACCAACCTTTCCAACAATTGAACAAAGAAATCTACACAGCAGTAAATAGATGTAGGAAATAAAAAACAGCTACATTTCCTTAAACTAATATGCTGATGAAGATTTCTCAGTCATCCAGGCCATAGTCATTCCGCAAAGTTCAAAAAAAAAAAAAAAAATCCACTCGGACTTGATTTCCAAGGTTTGAAGATCTTTCTCACCTCTCCAGGAAGCTTCTCAATTCAAATGTCTGGATCCACAGTGAGTTTGAGTCTTTATATAGACTTGTGTTAAAACCGATACGAGTGATTGACGGGATACCAATACTGCCCTTCTAAAAATGGTGGTATCGGTGTCGGCGAGTACCAAACAAATAGGGCACTGATACTACTTTGAGAGAGCCATAAGTATATTCAACTATTGTCACCCACTCCCTGGTAGGCAATAAAAGTTTTACTGGATTCACTTTTGTATTAGATTTTTCCCTGCTTCATGTGCTGTAGGCGCAGCAGCTTTCAACAAAGCCATGCGATGGCAATTAATTTACATTATTATGGTATCGTATCGGCCGATACTGCACAGCCAGGTATCGGGTATCGGGGCCGAAAAATGGCATCGGCGCAACACTATATATAGACAAGGCCTTGTATTGCTTGAAACATGCAGTAAATTGAAACCGCATGAGTGGGTCGCTTTGGTTCCATTGTTAGCCTGTAATACCTGAAACCTGTCTATGATTGTTAAGGGTCAGTCATAAGTGAGGTATGTGTGCCATCGCTGGATGTGGTAGGCAATTATAGTCGGGTGAACAATACCTCCCTTAACTTAACAATGGAAACCAAGTGGAAACCAAGTTCCAGTGGATTTTTTTGAACTTTTATGGAATGACTTAAATACCTTACCATAAAAAACATTTAAAACAAACAACAAAAATCCTGAAACCCCTTCACTTAGGTTACTTTTTTGCATTTTTTTTACAATGGCCATCAAAGGCAGCAACCGACTGCAGCTAGGTTAATACAGTGACTGCGAAGCCTTTGGGCACCCCCCAGGACACTGGCTGCATTATGCATAGCTTAGGCTGTCATTGGACATTAGTTCTGGACATACATAGAAAGTTCTGCGTATGCCAGCGTTTTAAGAGGTTCTGGGACGTACGCTGGCTAAAACGCCAAGGAGTAACAGCACAACAATGTATAAACCTTTAAATCCCAAATTAGTCTGAGAGAATGCTATTTCAAAGATGGTACTTTGTGTAAAGTAAGTATAAAACACAGCTGTTGCAGCTGATATGAAGTCCCTACTGACACATGTAAAAAAAAACATCAAGTTCCTAACATTGAAAGATATGAATACACAGATGTTTTACGAGGAAATATTAATTACCTGTTGCCAACATGAAGCTTGATATTTTTTCATGGAGAACATTTATCTTTGCTTCAAATGCCTGTTAAAAAAGTTCCAATAATTTGGTTTTTAAATACTTGCAGTCATACAGTAGATATCCAACTGATGTTGTATGGTTAGTGCAGCTAACCTTTTTAAGCAACATCTTTCAACTAATTTATATTTTTTAGTCAAACACTTCAGAAATGTTCAGACATGTTTCACACAACAGGATAAAAAACTCATTGTTTCTGTCATTTAAAGTGCTTTACAAAAATACCTCATATGTGTCATTGTCAGATGGATGAATGACAAAGAAAACGTCCAACTTTCTTTGATTCTGTTCTGCAAATTGAGCCACAGCTTTTGACATGATGGAGGCTGATTCCTGTTTACGAAATCCAAGGTTTCCAGTGCCAATGGCAGGAAAGGAGATTGAGTTGTGA
Source organism: Cyprinodon brontotheroides (assembly GCA_018398635.1). Lineage (NCBI taxonomy): Eukaryota > Metazoa > Chordata > Actinopteri > Cyprinodontiformes > Cyprinodontidae > Cyprinodon > Cyprinodon brontotheroides. The sequence goes on from JAGKQL010000062.1 coordinate 28,360,148, forward strand.
CAACTTTTTTGTGCATTCAATAAACACTCCCATGTTGCGTCAAAAAGTATCTGTTGTACGGGATTAGACAGACTAGAAGTCAAGCGGCAAATCAGCCTCATTTAGAGTAAAATACGAAAGAATGACAGACTATTACCTGTTCTGCTGTTTCAAACGTTACTTTACAGCTGCCCTTTACAGTGCAAATCGTGTGAAATACCTCTTTGCAGTTCAGCTGATAACCTTTTGTGCAGATGACATTACCTGTCCTTTTCGCTGTAAACATTTCCTTTTGTATCTTAGAGCCAGCTTTTTTCAATATAGCACTGGAAATTTGACCAGTGCTCAGATTTCTATCCTCTGCTGCAGTGTTTACAATCACATCTGTCTAAAGAAACAACAACAAAAAAGGATTTAATTTAATTTTGCTGAAGATAAACTTTAATGCACTTCTTCCTACAATTTTAATTATAATGAGGTTTTCGATCTACCAGTACATGAAACAGATATTTATCCCTCCTTTAAATCCGGGCATACACTGTGTGATTTTCCATCGTTGCACGCAGCTACAGCTAAAATGACGAAAGCACAGGGTTTAAAAGTTCACAGCTCACGATGCATGTTCTCACTCTGCGACCGTACGACGGCTGATTGAATTTCTCCCGAACTTACGATTCCTAATCTGGAGGTGGCTGTGAGAGGTTGATCGCCCCTTGTTACCCCCTGTACACTACATGATGCACGATCAGGCTGAAAGTCGGTCTGGTTGAAAAATTCTTGCGAGATGGAAAAATCGGCCGGAAAATGGAAATAAATCATACAGTGTATGCCTGGCTTAATTAGCCTCGTGAGACCATCCTGATCTCGCGAGCTTTCACTCGCAGATCAGTCTGGAGACTCTCCGTTAAAGAAAATTTGG
>JAGKQL010000062.1:28388573-28518573 GCA_018398635.1 Cyprinodon brontotheroides
TTTTTTCTTCTCTCTTTAGTATGGTATTATTATTATTATTATTGTCATCATTATCAAAATCATTATTTTTGTTTACTTAGTGAATTAGAAGTAATTGTTTAGTTTTTATTTTATTTTATTTTTTTTCTGTGGGTGGAGCCTATAGCTTTAAAAGCAGGCCTCTGTTCCACAGGGAGTCAGTCTGTGGCTGGACTCCTGAGATGTCACACTGAAGGTGATGAATTCTGATTTTTTGAAGGTACTGCTCTTTTTCTGATTTTAACCTGCCTTGGATGTCCATGTAAATATTTTTTGCACCAACCGTCTTTGTTCACCAGAAGAAAAAATCACTGAATAAAAAAACAATCACTAAACTTATCTCCGGCATTGGCCAGTCATTTATGTGTTTGACCAAGTCATAATAGAACCCCGTCACAGGCAGCTTGAAAAAAGTTGTGGTATGCCGAGAGATAAAATGGTGAAAACAGTGATGGTTCTGTGTATAGTTACATAACAGCCAACTCAAAGCACTGACTTGAATCGGATAGAAATACAACTTTTATTGATCTCACATTGGAGAAATTTGCCTCTGCATGTAACCCATCCTCTTGTGGAGCAGTGGGCTGCCATTGTGCGTCGCCCAGGAAGCAGTGTGGGATTAAGAGTCATGCTCAGAGGCCCAGAGTGCCGGCTGTTGGGATTGAACCGCATATTTGCACTGTTTAACCACTAGGCCAACACTCCCCATAGCCCATTTAGGGCTACATGGAATCTATGTAGAAAGACAGAAATAACATTCATAGGCAAAAATTTTATGCATTTAGCCTACCTAAAGCTTGCATATGGTTAATTATGTTAACCATAATATCAAAGTCACCAGAACTATGACTGATTCAAGTTCAAGTCGGCTTCTTTTTCAATTTCTTTACATGCACTGGTCATACAAAGAATTGAAATTTTGTTTCTTACTTTCCCATGCAGATATAGACATTTTCATGATTTTATTCTAAGATCTGACCCACATGCAGAAAACCAAACAGGGAAACTAGGGGAATGTTTAACAGGTTTATTGAGCACTGGTAGAGAAGGGTCCAGTGCTGCTCTGAACACTGGCGAACCAGGACTGGAGTGAAGGGGAGGATCCTGTGGTTAGTTCAGGCTCAGTGGGAAATTTGAGCTTCGATTTGCAAAAGGGAATAAAGGCAACATTACTCACATTTCCAGAAAGGTGTCTTTCTTTGAATCCAGTCAGTGTGGGTTGTACCAGTTATTGAATAGCTTGTTGGAGGGCGGACAGGGTTTACCCAGGTTGAGGTGTTTCCTTGAGGAACGGAGGAGCTGACTGCCACTTAGATTTCCTATAGTTCTTGAATGGTTTCTTGTGGAGATGAATCCCCTGCTCAGTGTGAAGCTCAAACAATCCTTTGGGGAAAAGTTGATCCAAACCACCAGTTTGAATCCTCAGCTCAGTTTGAAGCTCAGATTATCCTTCCAGGGGGAGAAGGTCCAAAACATCCAGTCTGCAGGATGACTTCCTGCCGAGAGGCAAAGACAAAAAACAACAAGGTTACGAGTCAGGTGACAAAAAACTTTGACTCAGCAAAACTCAGCTTGGCTGGAGTACCCAAAGCTGGCAAACACTCTGTTGTCGAGGTAGTGGCAGTCAGCAGCTTAAGAGTCCTCCGGTAATGAGAGGCAACCATCCCGCAGGTGTGTGAGAGGGCCAACGAGGAACCAGTCGCCAACTGGTGGTGGAAGGAAAACACACAAAAACACAACCCACACAAACTGGATTCCTAACAGACATGCTCTAGATGCAGACATAGACAGTAAAAAAATAAAAGAGTAGCCAGGATCCTAGGTTCCTGGTTTGACTGGTGGGTGGGGGGGCTGTCAGTGATGCGAGAGTGGGTAGAGTGTTCAGCATCCTGATTGCTTGTGTGGATGAAGCTAATTGCAAGTCCGGTGGTGCGGGAGCGGAAGCTCCTGTACCCCTCTTTCCAGAGGGCAGGAGGCTAAATAGTTTGTGTGCAGGATGGGTTGTGTCCTTGACAATCATTTGTGCTTTGCGGGTGAGGTGGGTGGTGTAAATGTCCTGCAGGGAAGGGAGTGGTGCTCCAATGATCCTTTTAACTGTGTTAACAATGCACTGGAGGGTCTTCCAGTTCTGATGTATTTATCTTCAGCCCCACACTGTGATGTAGCTGGACATAATGCCCTTGATGGTCTCTCTGTAGAATGTGGTCATGACGGGAGGTGTGGCACTTGCCTTCTTCAATTTGAGCAAGAAGTAGAGGAGCTGCTGGGCTTTCTTCGCTTGCTGTGTTGGTGGTCCAGGATAGGTCATCGCTGACGTGCACCCCCAGGAATTTTGTGCTGTTTACACTCTCCAAAGCATCTCCATCGATGGACAGTGGTGGTAGTTGTTTGTAGCCTCTCTGAAAGCTGACAACAATCTCCTTGGTCTTGCTGACATTCAGCAGGACGTAGTTGTCTTTGTACCATTTTGCCAGCAGGTCTACTTTTTCTCTGCAGTGAGCATCAATCAGTGTTGTATTGTCCGCAAACGTCACCAGATGGTTGGAACTGTGAGTGGTTGTACAGTCATGTGTTAGCAATGTGAAGAGCACGGGGCTGAGCACACACCTTTGTGTGCTCCTTTGCTCAGGATCAGAGTGCTTCAGCTGTTGTTCCCGACACGGACTGCTTGGGGTTCTCTGCAACAGGAAGTCCAGCAGCCAGTTGCAGAGATGATTAGTTGTTGTGGTATTATGGTATTGAATGTTGAACTGAAGTCTATGAACAGCATTCGCACATATAGGTCTTTATTGTCCAAGTGGGTGAGGACTGGAGGGAGGCCAAAGCAGCTCATTTAGTGCAATGCTCCTGTCAATGTTATTGTTGCTGTGGGGGATGTGCACCACGACCAACAGAATCATGGTGAATTCCGGGGGGAGGTAGAAGGGTTGGCACTCAATGATAATAAACTTTGCCATTGGAGAGCAGTGTCTGTGTACCACCTTAGCGTCTCGGCACCAAGCATCATGTGTGTAAACACAAACTCCAGCATCACTTTTTTGTCTGCTAGGGCTCTGTAAGCTCGACAGCACGTTAGCTGCTCCAGGTGTATAGCAGGGTCGGGGATGTTATTGTTGAGCCATGATTCAGTAAAAACAGTAAGGCAGCAGTTACTCACTATCTTGTTTGCTGATCTTAGCAACCAAATGTCGTCCATCTTATTGTCCAGTGATCTTATGTTCGCCAGAAATATGGATGGAATTGCTGGGTGAATTGGGTTGGCTGCCATCCGTGTTCTCACACCAGCTTGCTTGTCTGTCTTCCTTGTCCTCGTATATCGCTTGCAGTGACGCTGGCCAGGTGAAGCAGATGGGTCCGACTTTGTGGTAAGCAGGCGGAGTATTCCCAGTTCTGCCATCGTCTCTGTTTTTATGTCCAAACATCGATATTGCTGTTTTCCTTTCGCATCTGCAACAGTTGCCGCGGCTGTACATGCAGTTTCATGAGTGAACATTCCGAAAAACACATTTTAACAACAACAAAAAAAACACTGCACGTTCAGGAGAAGCAAGGGGTCACTGCGTCTACATGTACCACACCGCTGCCGATATCAGTTAATTAGAGGTTTCTTTGGAACACTTGATGCCTATGAAAAATTAATAATATGTCGATGAAACAGATGAAAAGTGGTCCTCTGTCGTCTATCAGAAAAAGGTATCAAGTCTATTTTTGACAAGTCTGAATGTTTCTAAAGTCCATATGGGCCAGACAAGAGGTCAGGTACAGAAAGATTAAAGTGGAACTGGTAGATTTTATAATAAGAGCTATAACATAGAAGGATGCAACACTTATAGAGTTTTGATTTCAGAATAGCAGATTTTATGAGGGATGATAAGGACACAGAATGTATTCAGTGTGAAGATGGCTCAATCCAATGCTTGGGTTGTTGTTCTCTTGAAGGTAATTTTTGGATTTTGGCTCCCATTGAACTAAAAGCTGCTGGTTACGATATTTAGTTTAGCCTTTTAGGATTTTCTGTCTTTGTGTTTTCAGATGTGTTTTTCTAATCTAGCCAGTGTGTGTTTTTGAAATTGAACTCAAATGTTTTAAAATGTGGTTTAACAAATAATAATAATAATAATAAATTTTATTTAACAGCGCCTTTCTTGACACTCAAGGTCACTTTACAAATAATACAAAAAATAAATAAAAGGAGATGAAAATACAAAATACAGATACAGGAACATAAAAAAAAAAAAACAATCATGGATAGGGAAAAGAGCAGTATATTCACAGATAAGCGAGCTGGAACAGATGGGTTTTGAGTCTGGCTTTGAATAAGGGAGAGAGTCAATACTGCGGAGGTCGGGAGGAAGTGAGTTCCAGAGCTGGGGAGCAGAGCGGCTGAAGGCTCTGCTCCCCATGGTGACAAGTCGAGCTGGGGGTGTGAGTGAGGTGGATGGAGGAGGGAGGAGGATCTAGGGGAGCGGGGAGGAGGTGGCAATGTGAAGGAGGTCTGACAGATATGGAGGAGCAAGGTTATGGATGGCTTTGAAAGTATAGAGAAGGATTTTAAATTGAATTCTGAAATGAACTGGGAGCCAATGGAGTTGGTGAAGAACAGGGGATGGAAGGAGGGGGGTTCTGGTGATGACACGAGCTGCTGAGTTCTGAAGAAGTTGAAGTTTATGGAGAGATTTATGAGGGAGGCCAAAAAGAAGAGAATTGCAATAATCAATATGGAGGAGGTGATGAGGCTGTGGATAAGGACAGAGGCAGTATCAGGAGTAAACCAAGGGGCAGAGCGGGGAAAAGGATACAGACCCGGTTTTGAGAGGGGCAAGGGAATTGAGAATATTGGAAAGCCCAGAGTTGTAGTGGGTGACAAGGTGGTCCAGAGAGGAAAGAGCAGGGATTGGGATATTGTCAATGTGGGAGGATAAAATGTCTGTGTTTATGTTCTTAATATTGCGGAAGGAAATCTGGCGGACAGGCTTGATTATGGAGAGAGACAGGGAAACGTTGAAGGATAAAAGAAAGTGATCTGAAATATGGACATCATCAGCAGAACAGTTAGATGGGATTAAACCAGAGCAGCAAATCAAGTCCAGCGAATGTCCTTTTATATGGGTGGGAAAATCAACATACTGATGAAATCCAGAACTGTCCAGGCAGGAGGAAAAGTCTCTGGTGAGTGAAAGGTTTACATTGTCCATATGGATATTGAAATCACCGAGGAGAATGACAAGAGGAGAGAGAGTAGTCAGGTGGGTAAGTAGTATGGATAATTCATTTAAAAAGTCACTATGTGGTTTGGGGGGACGGTAGACTATGGAAATAAATATTGGAGTAGGACCAGGCAGTTCAAATGGAAAGCATTCCATAGAGCGGAAAACAGGAATAGAAACAATGAGGCTCATTATATCACATTAGAAACAATATTGTTTTAATATAATCGCAAGCTAGTTTGGATGATGTTTTTACTTTAAAAAAATGTATTATTATGTAGAAATTGGGTTTATCTTCTCTTTCTATTATTTGTACTGGATGAATTATAACGGTGGCAGTCAAAAGGTTGAATTTAAAAGACACATTTTGGCTGCACTGTATGTGCTTTATTTATGTTATTTTAAACTTTTGTTAAAATTGTTGATTCATTTTAATTCGTGAGAAAATAACTTTTTTATTTTCAACAGCATGAAGGAACTGAAGGCCAGGTTCGAAAACGAATATGAAACCTTAAGGTAATTCTAAATACGATTTTACATTTGAAATGGGCAAGAGATTTGAAATTACTGTAGTCCTAAAAAAATAAAATTGTTTTATTTAATAGTCAAAGCCAGGTAGATTGGTTTTACACATATCCAATTGATATAATTTTATAAGTACTATAATTACAGACAACAACAGAAGGAAAAGATGAGCATTTATGAAATGTCCCAAATGAGCTATATATTATATTTAAACACCCAGAGGCCTTTTAGTCCACAGAAAGCATTTTTTAGTAAACACCTCAATAATGGTTCAGATGCTCCATGCAAAAAATGGAAATGTCTTAAGAGCCGTACTGAAGGAAATTTCATTTTGTATACACTCTGCATGAACAAAATGACAATAAAGTGTGTCTAAGTCTAAGTTTAAACAAACAAACTGTTTTGGTTTACAGCAAAACAACAGATCAAATTACGAAAGAAGGAACGTATTCATATAATCAATGTTAATCAAATGTTTGGAAAGATTTCATCATAACCGAAATGGTAAATTTGAGTATATTACCATATGACTAGTATCTAAGAACATTAACTTTATGTTCGTTTCTTAGATTATCTGAGTTTAAAAACTCCTGTTTATTAGAATGATCAATAATTTGAATTAAGGTTTTTACAAATATACTGAAAGCTTATTGATCTCAAAATGCTTTTTTTCCCTATCAATCATAAACCCTGTCTTCATCCTTTAGCTACTTCAAAAGATCCAGTGCCAAAATCCCTCCTGCAGTGGGTGCAAATCTGGTGAAAAATTACAGGAAACATTTGACCTCTGTAATTGCAAAGGCCCCTGTACCAAATATTAACATTGGAAATCAATGTTAATATTTGGTACAGGTGTTGAAATACTTATTTGCAGCTGTATCATACAAATAAATAGTTAATTTTTTTATTTCCAGAAAATAACCTACAAAATTCTTATTTCTAGGTTATGTCTCTCACAGGGGACATGTGCCTACAATGACAATTTCAACCCCCTCCATGATTTCTAAGGCTGAGAACTTTCAAAATAGCAGGGTGTTCAAAACTTATTTTCTTCACTGTATCATGACGACCGCTAACAGCCTTCCATTTCGGCTTGTGCCCTAACCAATTTGATAAATTCGAAGGACCCTTGTTGTCAGTTCATAAGTTTGGCGCAGCACCTGTCTGCAATATTCCATTGGCTACAATATTAAAAGCATAGAATGAGAAAATATATTTGATCTGTGATTAATTGTTGTGCAAACCCGTCCTGTTTTCTAAACATAAATTTTAGCAATAGCATCATGTTATATTTTGAAATTCACAGATCCACTCTGTACTCAACTCAAAACCTCATGATGTCCCAACAAAGGTAATGTGTTTATTCTTTTCTCAAAAAATTATTTTTATTAATTATTAACTATTAAGGCAGCATTAAGTTTATCTTAATGCTGTGAGTAGTAAAACTCACAGCTGCAGCATATATTAAAAAATGAATTCAAATCAAAATATGTATATTCTTTTAAATAAAGCATTCAGCACAAGAGGGAGATGCAACAGAAGACATATGCAGAAATAAGGTAATAAACATGCAAACCAAGACTGAAAATGATCTATTCTAAAACTATACCATACATGCATTATACGTATAGCACATGTAACATTGTCTGATTTAATCCAGGTGTATAATTCCCTACTTATCAACTGTAGTTGCTTCTAATCTGTAATAGATTAAGTAGGTAATTCTAAAGACATTATACTTACTGTATGATTTTCTTTTTGCGTGCAGATCTGATCTGAAAAACACAGGAAAGACTCTGGAATCACTCAACGAATGGTAAATTTGTGTTTGCATAAGCTAACGATCTGATTCTTAAAATGTGGAGAAAACATAGTTAAGTTACTGATTAATCGATTCATTGTTTTATATTGTTTGCTGGGATTAGCTGAAAACTAATTTCCTTTTTTTTCTATTTTAAAGGCTTAAAAACATGGAGTCACCTTCTACATGGTATGTTGTCTGAGAAAAACAATGCATAAGCTCAAGCCCTGTATTCAAGCCCAAAAATGTTTCATGTAATTTTGCTTTAACGATTAAAACCAGCAGCAGGATACTTTCTTACGCACAGCAAGGCAAGACAAGTTTATTTTATAGCACAATTCAGTACAAAGACTATTCAAAATGCTTTACCTGAATTAAACACTAACATAGAAGAAACATAAAAGCAAAAATAAAAGTAAGTTTAAAAGGAAAAGTCAGTGTTTACATCCTTAAGGTTTCTTGAACTGATTCTTAAAGAAAAAACATGATAAAAGCAGGTAGTAAATAAAATAATACAAATAAAACAGTTTTGACCATAACTTTAAACTATTAATACCTAAATTAACAATTTAACTCTAAAAAATGTTGTTTTTTTTTTTTTTTACTTTGATTTAACTCATTCAGTACTTTTATAATCTTCTCAGAGCATAGGAACTAAATCATACTCCCCATGTTTGGTTTTAATTCTGGGGTACACAGTAGGCTTGAACTAGAAGGCCTGAGTGGTCTGGGATGTTGGTCCACTGACAACAAATCTGTCATGTATTGAGGTGCTGAACCATTCAGTGATTTATAAACTAACAGAGGGATTTTAAAGTCTATTCTCTGAGCAACAGGGAGCCAGTGGAAGAACTTCAAAACCAGGCTGATGTGCTCTACTATCTTAGTTCTAGTGAGAACACGGGCAGCAGCGTTTTGAATCAGCTGCAGCTGTCTGATGGACGTTTAGGTAAACCTATGAAGACATTGTTGCAGTTATCAGTTCAATAAAGATAAATGTATGAATGAGGTTTTTCTAGATCCTGCTGGGTATTAGTTATTTAATTATGGAGATGTTCTTCAGGTGATAAAAGGCTAAATTAGTAACTGCCTTTATGTGCCTCCGGTTTGCTACTTATTCTTCCTACTTTTTTTTTCTGCTGCTATTTTCCGCTTTAGTCCAGCTTTATCATGAGCTGTGATATTAGCAACTTTAGCTTCTAATGTATTGTGTTGATTCACTATTCACTAGACAACGGGGTAAGCTGTTTAACATTTTTATGAACACATTCATATTAAATAGTATTGTGCTTTTTTGATTCTGTTTTTGGCTCTAGTTTTAAAAATGTGGAGGAGACAACACAATCACTCTACCCAAGGTACAGTATTACTTATTAACTACAAAACAAAAATCCATTTTCAATTTTTTTAAGTACTTGCACACAAAAAGGTATTTGCCATAGAATAAAAAATATGCCAAAACCTACTGTTAGATATTGTTTTTCTAGGCATATTTAAAGTAGCCTCAAAAATACAGTCATACTTTTTGGATTTTGTGGAACAATTATGGAAAGTTTGTTGAAAGATTGTTATTTTCAGTTTTTTGTTCACTCCTATAAAGAAATTAGTAAAACTTTAAATATAAAAACAGAAAAGGAAGAAAAGATGTTATTATTATTGACAGTTTAGTTGACTATGCATAGCATTTCACATAGAGAATTTCATTGAGAGTTAAGATACTTTTCAACATGCTGTTTATAGAATGTTTACAATTTCAAAAATGTGCACCAACAATCTCTTTAATGTCTTCACAAAGTCTCGATATGGTGGAGGAGGGCGGTGCTGGAGAGAAATATTATGCAATAAGGTAAAAGGGATTTTTGAAGATATTCTAAATATACGGAGAAAAACTGTACAGAATGTAAAGAAAAATGAAACCTGCCAAAATACATACCATAATCATTTAATTCCATAATTAAATTTTCAAACTTGAGGAAATTGTTGTACTTTGAATGTTTTTAAGCAATTTAAAATGTTTTTTCATTTCTTCCAAAGATCATCTGTGGAATCTGATGAAGACATGGGATCGTCTCTCCAAGGGTAGAGCGCATACACTGGATAAACTTTTTACCTCATTGATTAAGAATCTTGAATAGTGATAGATGTTATCACATTTTCTCACAAAACCCATGTAGACCAGGTGTGGATTTTTACTGTATTTACATTGATTATTTAAAACCTGTATTTAGTTCACACTTTCTAGCATTACAAACCATTTTTAAGTGAAAACATTGATGTCAACATGACATCTGACATCAACAGAATCAGGTTGGTAAAGAGCAGGAATCTTTTTTTTTTTTTTTAACTATATATTTACAAAATTGGTACAACATAAAAATCTGAAAACCATCAATCCATCCATTTTCTGTTACTCTTATCCCAAGGGTTCTGGTGTATTGTTGTATTACTTCAGTCCGCCTCAGCTGTTATCTGTACCTTTGCTGGGCTTCAAGGCTCCAAATAACTTTAATGAAGAATTCAGCAAATTAATCTGGGCAGTCCATTTCCTTTTAATCACATTTGTAGGGAATTTGCAGTCTGTACTTTCTTTACATGTTTTAATAAAATCCTAATGTGCTTTTCTTACAGAGCTGGTCCTGAAAAGGAAGAAGACAATCTAAACCCACTCCACCAAAGGTATACTTGATTTCTTTGAGTACCCCAAAGATCAATCTTAAATTAAATCCTACAAAGCATATCAGATTTCTTATGGTTTCCTTTTGTACTCTTTTTGATAAATCAGTATTACATAGCTTAATGAAATATAGAATTAAAGTTTACATTCTACATAAAAGCTAAAAAATGGTGGAAGATTTTAAATTATTTTTGGAAATGGACAAGTACACCCCGACAATTTATGGCTTTATGAAAAATTATGAAAAGCTAAATATTGCAGCCATTTAGAAAAGGTCTTGTCTACTGTAGGTAAGTATGAGCAAAATTCCATTTTGCATGATTAAGCTGAACAAACGAGAGCGGTATATTTATGTAATGAGCTGGTGTGTTGGACTTAAATCATGATAGCTTTCTTGTTACGTTTTCAAACAGTGTGATTAGAAAACATGAGGATCATGACAAAAGGTGAGCCGTTTTGTTTTTAATGCTTAAATCACATAAGAGATAAAGAACCTGCTGGAATTACTGTACAAGCTTAGCCAAACAAAAACTTTGTATACGTCCATCTTATGGTTGTTGATTGTTTGCTCATCCATTTTTACACCAGAAAGGTAAACCCTACATCACCCTTTATCAGGAGTTTATCCCATGTTTATCAACCATTATCTGCCACATTAAGCCTTGTAATTAGGATATGCAGAAAAGATAATCTCAAATCAGCACCATTCGTCTCCTCTATAACTTTAATATGCTGTCCAACCAAAAAAAAAAAAACACTATCAAAGTACATGTATTCTTAATGTTCATTAAGATATCTTTATTGTGTGCTCTAGATCCCGTGTTAAGGATTTGCCTTTCAATGGCAGGAATATTCTTTAGATTTTTTGACACAATTGTGAAAAGCTTGTTGAAAGATTTCATTTTTTTGTTCATAGCTATAAAGAATACGGTTAATGAAAGTTAATGAAAAGAAAATGAGATGAAGGAAGGCTTTCTGTAATGTGCTCAAAACCTTGGACCAAATATTCAAAAACAGACAGCTCTGGATAGTTCAAAACTAGCCTTTATTGAACACCCCCAGTATGGCTGCTCGTCAGCTGGGGCAGATAAACCGGATCCTGTTTCTGAGTGGAGCTGAAGCCAGCCGAGGGGCACAGAGTCCTGAAGGTAATGTCCAAAGCCAAAGTCATAGCAGAACCAAGTTCACAGACCAGAAAATCAGAGAGCCAATGAGGTACAGAAGGGGAATCCAAGCCGATGTCAGAAAAACAGTCCAAGTTTGGTGAGCCAGCCAAATCCAGGAATCAGTCCAGAACAGGGCAGATTAAAAGAGCAGACAAGGGCAAAGTAAAACTCGGGTTCCACAGGACAGAAACAGGTCACAATCAGGTAATCAGAACAACAAACAGAATACTAGAGTTACTCACACAAAACAGCTTGAATATTCTGGCACTGGTAGCTGGAAAACACACAGCATATATAGGAGCTGCAAACACGTGGATCAGATAAGCAGTAATGAGAAACCAGCGTTAAACAGGTGAGTGGAATGAGCAATCAGGCCAGCCACCAGTGCCAGGATCATGACAGTTCAATATTAAATATTACTTTACATTACAATGAAGAACATTTTACATAGATAGTTCATTGAAACCTATTGGAAAAATAATTATTTTATTAACAAGAAATTATATCAATGCTCTTCATTCCAGCAACAGAGACCAGATACCATCTCTGCCTATTTTCTGCCTGCTCTGGTCACACAGGATTCATTAACTACTTAAGAAGTGAAATTCTAATAGACAAAGTGTCATGTTGGGGTCTAAGCGTCTAACCCACATGCAGAAACACTCTTTCAGACAGGGGAAAAGTTAAAAGGTTTATTTACAAAGTTTACAGAAATGTGCACAGGTTCTTGGCTCGTCAGACTGGTCACGGGAGGGAAGCCACTAGAGGAGGACAGATCAGTTAGAGTGGATCCAGGAAACTTGCAGTTCAATGGTGACTTGGATTATTACCTGCTCAGAGGGTTATCTGATCAGCAGGGGGGGGGACCTTTGGGTCCAGAGGCTGGTCGGCAGGCTGAGCAGAGGCAAAGCAGAGGCGGAGGACAGACAGGCAGGTTCCAGGAAGTGTTTGTTTTCTCCAGGATCTGGCAGGTAACCAGATAAGTCAGGATCTGAGAGGCAGAAGAACACAGGGTCAGACTGTTCACAAAAATCAGATTACAGGTCAGAGAGGCTGGCTCAGGTTTTGCTGTACCATTACTGGCAAACACTCTTGCAGGGAAGTGTCAGTCTCGTCCTCCTTAAGTAGGCCTCATAATCAGCAGACAGGAAACAGGTTTGTAGAAGTCAGCTCATGCCCTCAGGAGGAAGATCTCAGGCGCCCTCTGGTGGAGAAAGTTAGACAGCCTCCAGATCCCAACAGTACCCCCCCCTCAACGACAGCCACCTGGCGGTCCAAACGAACAGGAAGGAAGAGAGGAACAATAATCAGAAATTAGAGCAGGGTCTAAGATGAACGAACCAGGAACCCACGTCCGATCCTCCGGACCGTAGCCCTCTCAGTCGACCAGGTACTGCCAACCACGGCCCCAACGACGGGAGTCCACGATCCGGAGAACGGTGTAGGCAGGATGCCCATCAATGTCACGGGGAGGAGGAGGGGAGTCGGAAGGAGGGCAAAGTGGACTGGTCAGGACGGGTTTAATCTGTGAGACATGGAAGGTGGGATGGATGCGGAGAGAAGACGGAAGATGCAGGCGGACAGCAGAGGGACTGATGAATTACTCAATCTTGTACAGGCCAATGTAGCGGGGAGACAACTTTCTTGACATAGATTTTAATGGGATGTCTCTGGTGGAAAGCCAAACCTGTTGCCCTGGTGAATAGGTGGGAGCTGGACGTCTTCTCCGGTCCGCGAATCGGCGGTTCTGTTCAGATGAACGGTTCAGAGCTGCAACAGTGTTGTTCCAGATGGTACGGCACCGGCGAATGTGGTGCCGGACTGAAGTGACAGAGATCTCCTTCTCATCAGCTGGAAATAGCGGAGGCTGGTATTCTGAAGAGATTTCAAAGGGGGAGAGGCCGGTAGCAGATGAGACATGAGCGTTATGTGCATACTCCTCCCAATGCAGGAACTGACTCCAGTCAGCGGGGTTGGTGGACGTGAAACACCTGAGGGTGGACTCCAGCTCCTGGTTCATACGCTCGGTTTGACCGTTAGACTGGGGATGGTAACCAGAGGTTAAGGAGATCTTGGCTTCAAGGGCAGAACAAAAATGTTTCCATACCTGGGCTGTGAATTGCGGTCCTCTGTCCAACAGAATCTCCTGTGGGATGCCGTGTAACCTGAAAACGTGCTTTATCAGAAGTAGAGCTGTCTGAAAAGCTGTGGGAAGTTTTCTCAGAGGAATAAGATGACAGGCCTTGGAGAACCGATCGACGATTGTGAAAATGGTGGTCATGCCCTTGGAAGCAGGTAATCCAGTGACAAAGTCTATAGCGATGTGTGACCAAGGGCGTTTGGGAATAGGCAGAGGATGAAGGAGACCAGAGGGAGGCAGATGGGAAGATTTATTCCGGGCACAAACCGGACAGGCTAGAACAAACTCTTTTATATCCTTGTGTAGTGAAGGCCACCAAAACTTACGGGTAATCAGAGCCATGGTTCTACTGACCCCAGGATGAGCTGATAACTTTGTAGAATGCATCCAATGGATCAATCTAGACCTCACTGAAGAGGGAACGTATGTCTTGTTAGGCGGACCTGTGCCAGGATCTGGTTCGGAAGTCTGAGCTTGTTTAATCAGGTCAGATATTTCCCAGGAGACTGTGGAGACGGTACAGCTAGCCGGTAAAATACTAGCTGGTGTTTCAGGTTCATCAGGAGCGTAAAGACGGGACAGAGCGTCAGGTTTAATGTTCTTAGAGCCAGGGCGGTAGGAGATGATCAGATTGAATCTAGAGAAAAATAATGACCAGCGGGACTGACGGGGATTTGATCTTTTGGCTGATTGAATGTACGAAAGATTTTTATAATCTGTCCATACCAAAATGGGATGCTCTGCGCCCTCCAGCCAATGCCGCCATTCTTCCAAGGCCAGTTTTATGGCAAGGAGTTCTCTGTGTCCGACATCCTAATTTCGTTCAGCAGGGGTGAGTCTGCGGGAGAAAAATGCACCCGGATGAGTTCTCTGGTCAGAATCAGAATTTTGGGACAGAACAGCTCCCACCCCTGAGTCAGATGCATCCACCTCCAAGATGAACTGTTTGGAGGGGTCAGGTTGAATGAGGATGGGTGCGTTGGAAAACAGAGTCTTATTTTTCTTGAAGGCTGCTTCAGCCTCAGAGGACCAGTGAAAGGCTCTTTTTTCTGATGTTAAGGCTGTTAGAGGTTGGGCCACCTGACTGTAATCCCGGATGAATCTTCGATAAAAATTGGCAAACCCCAGAAATCTTTGAAGTTGTTTCCGGTTTTCAGGAGTGAGCCAGTCCAGAACCGCCTTGATTTTGTCCTCAGATGGCCTCACCTGCCCGCCCTCGAGCATAAAAACCTAGGAAGGTAACAGATGAGCGATGAAACTCGCATTTTTCAGCCTTGACAAACAACTTGTTTTCCAAAAGTCTTTGCAGGACCAAACGAACATGTTTTTGATGGTTGGAGATGGTTCTTGAGTAAATCAGGATGTCATCTAGGTAGACAAACACAAAAACATTTAAAAAATCTCTCAAAACGTCGTTCACTAGTGCCTGGAAACAAGCAGGGGCGTTAGACAGACCGAAAGGCATTACCAGATATTCAAAATGGCCAAGAGGTGTTTTGAAAGCAGTTTTCCATTCGTCTCCTTCACGGATTCTGAGAAGGTGGTAAGCGTTTCTCAGGTCTAACTTGGTGAACACAGTCACCAACTCGTCTTTAATTGATTCAGCCAGGGAGTGAAAATAAGCGCTCTTAAGCGCAGTTTCTCCCCAACCGGAAGCTGCCGCTTTAATCCGGAAATCAATTGCAAAATCAGCCACAGTTCTGTTTCCTTGCTTTAGTTCTAACAATCCACATGATTCAGTGGTTTTATCCTTATCTTGGTTGAAAGCTTGCTTAAATTCCTTTATAAATTCATCATAAGTACAACCAAACTCAGTCTTGGATGAGAACTTTGCTTCCGCCCACTCCAAGGCTTTACCAGACAGATGTGACAAAATAAAAGAGATCCTTCTTCCGTCCAGAGAAAAGCTCTGAGGAGAATTATTGAAAATTATTGAACATTGAAATAGAAAACCCTTGAACTTACTTGGTTCACCAGAGAATCTTTGAACCAAGAAAGAAGGGTGGATTTCTTACCTGAGAGGTGGATTGGGATCCTGAACCGGAAGCAGAACGGCTTCAGCCGCAGGTGTAGCGGCCTGTGAGCTGGTTCTTTGAAGAAAGGCTGTGATTTCTTGCAGGGTGCGGTTAGCCTCAGCTTGGTGTTAACTTAACTCTTGTAGGGCGGAGTCATGGCTCTGAATTAGGACATGCTGCTGCTCCAGGATGCATCTGAGTGAATCCGCGGGGCTAGTTTGTTGGCCAGAGTGTTCTGTCATGTTGGGGTCTAAGCGTCTAACCCACATGCAGAAACACTCTTTCAGACAGGGGAAAAGTTATATGGTTTATTTACAAAGTTTACAGAAATGTGCACAGGATCTTGGCTCGTCAGACTGGTCACGGGAGGGAAGCCACTAGAGGAGGACAGATCAGTTAGAGTGGATCCAGGAAACTTGCAGTTCAATGGTGACTTGGATTATTACCTGCTCAGAGGGTTATCTGATCAGCAGGGGGGGAACCTTGTCCAGAGGCTGGTCGGCAGGCTGAGGGCAGAGGCAGAGACAGAGGCGGAGGACAGACAGGCAGGTTCCAGGAAGTGTTTTTTTTCTCCAGGATCTGGCAGGTAACCAGATAAGTCAGGATCTGAGAGGCAGAAGAACACAGGGTCAGACTGTTCACAAAAATCTGATTACAGGTCAGAGAGGCTGGCTCAGGCTTTGCTGTACCATTACAGGCAAACACTCTGTCAGGGAAGTGTCAGCCTCCTCCTCCTTAAGTAGGCCTCATAATCAGCAGACAGGAAACAAGTGTGTAGAAGTCAGCTCATGCCCTCAGGAGGAATATCTCAGGCGCCCTCTGGTGGAGAAAGTTAGACAGCCTCCAGATCCCAACACAAAGAAACTTTCTACAAATAGGTTGTTGACCTTACGTCTAAATGAGTCTTTTCTCTTAACAAAACATATAAACCTTCTGAGCATCATCAAGATAAGACTCTCATCTAGCCTTGTCTAACAGGATATTTTCTTGAGCGAATACTTTGTGCAATAAAGAATTCAAAATAAGATCACAATCACAGTAATTAACTAGAGGCCTAACAGGAATAGTTTAAAATATTTTTTTCCCCATCACAGGTAAAGTCATTTTCTAGGACTTTCTTTTTGGAATATGTTTAATTGCAACCAATGTGCACCAAACACCTCTATAATGTATTCAGAAACTTAATAATGAGGAGGAAGCCAAAGTTGGATGGACATATTATCCATTACGATAAAAACATAATAATTTGGGGTTTATTCTAAATGTAACAAAAATTAATGTACAGAATGTAAAGAAAAACAACCTGTGAGAAACTCACAAATATACATACAATAATCCTGTAAATCCTTGATTTAGATTCTTTTACTTGAGGAAGGTGTTGTTCATTGACTGTTTTTAAGCAATTTAAAATTTTGATATCTTTTTCACGATTTGTCCTGTCTTCCACAGATCATCTGGGAAATCTGATGAAGAGAAGGGATCTTATCTCCAATGGTAGAGTACATACACTGTATAAACTTTTTACCCCATTGATTAAGAATTTTGGATAGTGATAGATGGTATATTTTGAGAAAACACGAGACCAGACGTGGATTTTTACTGTGTTTACACATTATTCATTTAATAGCCGTATTCATTCTCCACATAGATATTTTTGGCAATGAACAACTACACCACTAAGAACAGCAAATAATTATGGCTTTTCAGACATAAACAGGTAATTTTGCACCTGTTTACGGAGTTGTAAAACATCTTGCCTGAATTGCAATGAACAAAAATCAATTTAGGGCAGCTAAATTGAATTATTTAGCAGCCCTATAAAGAGTTACTTGTGTAATGAACCTGTCTGAAAGAAATTGATCAGGCTACCTTTCTTGTGATGTTGTCATACAGTGGGATTATCAGACATGGCCAACATTATGGCAGAAGGTAAGCTGCTCTGATTTTAATGCTTAAATCACATGTAATAGACCTCGCAAAATTGCTGTACAAACTTAGCAAACCAAAACTTGTTGAGTGTTTTCTTATTGAAAGTTGTACAAAGTAACAAAACTCAAATATCTTTCTTGAAGTGACGTTTTGAAGTTTGGCAAGGTAAGTTTGAGAGACTTTAAGGCTGAAAATGACCGAAAAGAGCATTTGGTCTGCCCCACAAACAGAGGGTTGTTGGTTCAAGCCCTGGCTCTGGCTTTCAGTCTCATTGGGTCACGTTGTGGCAGGACACTTCACCTGCATTGGCTACTGATGGTGGTCAGAGGGCCCAGTGGCGCCAGTGTATGGTAGCCTCACTTCTGTCAGTGAGCCCCAGGGCAGCTGTTTGTAGCTTGCCCCAATCAGTGTGTGAGCGTGTGCTTGAATGACTGAATGAAGAACAAAGCCCTTTTAGGATTTGCCCATTGGGAATGAATTAGCCCATTACACCGGAAGTTTACACCGGAAGTTGTGCCAAAGGCGCGAAGGTGGCGTCTTGGGGTTTGCGATGTCTTGGCTATTGCATGGGGCTGTAAACATTCCGGTTTCCCGCACGGGCCCTGCGAAGAATCCAGCCTTGGAGGATTTTGAGGAGATAACGAAAGTGTTTGATTTCCTTTCTGGAGAAATCTCTGCCATTCATCATGAGTAAAAGTTATTTCTGGACCTGATTGAAGAGGTGAAGATTAGGGTTAGGGTTGGATTTTACATTTTTTTTTACTTTTTACTTACTTTTTGAGCAATTTAAAACTGTGAGGTCTTTTTCAGTTTTTCTTTTCTTCAACAGCTCATCTGTGAAATTTCATGAAGACATGGTATCATCTCTTCAAAGGTAGAGCACATACAATGCACACACTTTTTACCTCATGGCAGACATGGGCAAAGTGGAGTCAACAAGTAATCTCCGTGTCATGTTTTTAATCTACCCAGCCAATAAACCAGGTGAGTCCAATCTGCACAGGTTAATTCACGGTGAAGATTGGACTCGCCTGCTTCAGTGGCTGGGTAGAACAAATAAATGACATGGAGATGACTTGTTGACTCCACATTGCCCATGTCTGCCTCATGGATTAAGAATCGTGGATAGAGATAGATGGTTTCACATTTTTCAGAAAACACAAGTAGATCAGGTATGGATGTTTTCTATGTTAATAAATTATTTATTTAATAGCAGTATTTAGTTCAACACCTAGATATTTCAGGAAATAAACAACTACACCACTGAGAATATTTATATTTACTCCTTTAAAAATAGTATTTAGTTTACACAATCTAACATTAAAGACTAATTTAAATATTTTAGCACCAATGTGATAGGCAAAGATATTTATTTATAATTACAGTTTTATTGAAATCCAACAATGTCGGCAACAAGAAAATGAAATGTTTTATGCTTGTCATTACTTGCATATTTATAGTAGAATTCCCAGGATTTTGAATGTTAAATGGCATGTCATTATATATATGGCCTTTATTCAAGTCAGGAGACTTGACCAAAAGCGCTTTTTACACTACATTCATTCACCCATTCACACACACACTCACACACTGATGGTGGCAAGCTAAAGTGTAGCCACAGCTGCCCTGGGGCTCACTGACAGAAGCGGGGCTGCCGTACACTGGTGCCATCGGGCCCTCTGACCACCATCAGTAGCCAATGCAGGTGTCTTGCCCAAGAACACAACAACACTGAAAATCGGAGTCGGGGGCTTGAACCGTCAATCCAACTCCTACATCCAACGCCACTGTTGCGTTTTTCTTTCCCTCTACTAGAGTTATTTGACCTACTCACTCCGTGCTGGATGCTCCTTCCCCCAAGTCATTCATGCTTCAAGCATGAAGACCAATTTCTCACTAGAAACTACAATGCAAAAAACAACATCTTAGTGACAAATTGTATCTTACCTTATCGTATGGTATCTTGTCTTATCATTCACTATTTCAGCTCAGAAAAACGACAAACTTATAGTATGGCATAGGTATAAGAATAACATTTATTTCACACAATAAAAACCACTAGATATAAAGCCCAAATATGTAAAATAATGTACACCAATTGTCTACATTATTTGTGCTGATAAAAATATTTACAGCATGTACTATGTTAGCTTGCAACTGTCAATTGTCAGACTTAGCAGTTTTCACAAATGCAATATTATTCCTTCTAACATTTGCAACAGGTATACTGTCTGCAGTGTGTGTGTGTGTGTGTGATGTATGGCTATGTTTTTGTTATCTTGTGAGGACAATTAAACAATTAAAGAATTAGGCAAACATCTTATTGCCTTTCTAACTTTTGTTGTGAGATGGTTTTAATCTGTGTATTTTACTTCTCAGATCTGAAGAAGAAGAAAAGGAACGAGAAAATGATGCGTTGAACAGAAGGTGAATTTATACTTCAATAAGTAACATTATTTTTTGTTTTTATAAAGTTTATGGTATGTCAAGAAACAATTTCACGACATAGTCCTCAATTTGTAATTAATTAAATTGGGTTTGCTGTTTCACAGTTTATTGGTCTTTGGGTGTGGGTGTGTGTGTTTCTGTGTAATGTCGGGCCATGTTTTTGTTTCCTGGTGAGGACAGTTTCCCAGGAATATGCTACATTTTGGGACTAGTACTTCTAAGTCCGACTTAGAATTTCACGACATAGTCCTCAATTGGTACTTAATTAAATTAAGCTGTAAGAGTTTGTCTAAATCTATTTTGAAAAAAAAAAGACCAATTAAACATGATCGTGCTTTAACTCTATTGAGAATGATTTCCTATATTCCTGTCTCTTTTAATGAATGTGTGTTTTGATTTAATATATCCAGATAAAAATGTCTCTGTTGATTTCTACCAGCATACACCAGAGAAATCTGCAAATTCAAAGGACAAGGTAAATTTATGTGTCTTTTTTCTCTTCTTCACCATTATAAATTACTACATTGTAGCAATTTATAAAGCGCTACATTGCCTATGCTTTGTTCACATTCCTATCTGGGTCAATGGACTGTGATTGTAGTAGATAGCAGAAAAACATGTTTTAGGAAACAATTAACTTTATTCACTTCAGAGCAATACAGTTAGTGGCTTCAGCGCACCAAAGACAGGCCTAAAGATGTCTGTGTCAGTCACTGACATGTTTTTATTAAATCTGTTAATGGTTTAAAAGATCAAGGGGATGGCTATTGAAAAGAAGCAACATATTTCTTTTATGGTTGTAAATTTATTTTCAGGTTTAATGCATAAGATACTTCTAAAGATTAAGCAGTTATGTTATAAGAAAGTATAAATGAGATCTACTGACTGATTTGAGTGAAAACAGGGTCAGTTCAGTCTTTACGTTTTGCAGTAATTTAATGAGAGCTGCTCATTTTACTCCACAGTTCTTCTCTAAAATACAAGGAAAAGGACAGTGAGAAACTCAGCAAATGTTCCTATTTTTGGGATCAGAAATTTATTTCCTGTAGCTTTGTATCAAACCTCCTTGATAACCAGGATATTGATATATATATTGTCTTTTTAAAAAATGTAATAACACACGGGAAAAAAAAAATCTGCATTAACTCAATACTACTTTTTTTTTATTATGTTTCCACTCAAAAAGTTGAATGCAGCCACTTCAACAAAGAGCTTATCATCCTCTGATCTTTTCCACAAATCAGTGAAATGAATGTTAAACTCAATAAATTATTTTAGATTAGATTTAGATTGCAAACTGACCCTTCAGTGATTTCTTTCTTTAAAGAATTAAGCAGCTGGACGCTTATAACAAGCAGCTGATTTATGATGCACAGTAAGTTTGTTTCATTTTTACACTTAAATCAATTTAAACGTGGGAATCTTTGTGTCCAGGTCCTCCTGTAACAAAGTTTCATCACATACACATACATTTCACTATTATTAATCTATTGTCTTATTTGACTTTATTCAGTGTTTATTCAATCTTTAACTCTTAAACTTAGGTTTTCATGCTGTGTATTTGATTTTACAGAAAAGCTGTAAAGGAAAAAGAAATTTACAGAGCAGCTTTACAGGGCAACGAAAATAACATCCAGACCCTCAGAGAAAGGTACGATACAATCATGTACATTCAACCAACATGTTGTTTAATTCTTGTCTGAAATTACTAAATTACTCAAACTTAAGTAAGGAAACTTTGTCAAACAAACCATGTAACAGTGTAACATTACACAGAAGAAAGAATAGTGAGACTTAAAAATTGCAATGTTATAAACTAAATTTAAAACAATAAGACATCACTAGACATAAAGTACAATATTAATATGAACAGACAAGCGCAACATATAGACAGGCGGCTGACAGTTTCCAGAGTGTCACAGTGTTCCAGAATGTAGTAAAGTTAAGGTATGTTTCTGGAGATCAATAGTACAACATCTCTTTCTCATAGTTTTCGTTTCTATCTATTTAAATATGATGTAAATGTTTCCATGTATTTTCGTTGAAATATTTGATCTGTTTCCTTTAAATATTCAACATTTTAGTTAACATATTCATTAAATTTAGGTCTGGGTTGTCGTGGCATTACAAGGCAATTATGTAGGTTCTTTCTGGATTTTTTTTAATTTTTTTAATATATATTAAAACCCTTGGAATTTAAATCTACTTTGTCCCCTGATCAGCAGTAACCAAGGGGTCAATTTTTAGAAACAAAGCAAAAATTGAAGTAAAAAGAAGAATGTTTTTATTCTTTGCTTTTTGGAGCAATAAAGGTTTTATTGATCTATGTGTAATGCATAATTCATAGTAGATCAGGAAGTGTGTGCTTTTGAATGGCAACGTTGTAGGTCTAAAACCATTCCTTTACTTTACAATTTGTTAGCTTGCCTGTCTGCTATATTCACCAATATGATGTGTTGAATTAGATCTGCTATTTTGACAGTTTTTTTGACACACTTTTGCATAGAGTAGGGCATTAATTCATAAAAAAAAGTTTATTTAAATTCTACAAATCAAAGTTTTCTGCCCAACAGCAATGATGAACTGCACAGCCGCATTCTATACCTAGCAATTGTAGTATCTAGGCAAGAGCTGTCAGTCTGGTAAATAATCTGGTTGTTATTCGAAATTGTAAAGGTTAACTTTCTTTTTGCAACATAGAACTGAATAAAACTACACTAAAACCTTTTCGAGTTTTAGTCGAATAAAACTATGACATGTCATAATGACTAAAATGTGACTAAAACTAATTATAGTTTTCGTCCTGAAGACTAAGACTAAATCTAAGATGGCTTTCAAAAACAACACTGATGGTAGCATGTGCTATTTTGAACTTTTTCATTTTCTATGTGGATATATTTACCGTTCATTGTGATTTTAAAGGCAGCAGCCTGTTTAGACTTTATTGGAGGGATTAGAGAAATTCTCATATTTTTTATCTTTTTCCAACAGTTACCTGCATGGAAATTATAGCTTTACTTTGATGGCATATGCTTACTGTACTCTTATTTGCACTTTAAATTGCAAAACGACCAACTTTTATTCTCTCACTGTTGCTTGTCAATGGAGAGATAAAAATGTTATTAATGTTAGAGATCTGACCAATATCTCAGTTTGCAATATAACTGTCTCAACTTTTCTAGACAGAGATGCAATTTGATATATTTACATAATTTTCTTTTTCTTAAACAGAATAGAAGACTTAGAGGAAAAGGAGCGAAACATGAGGTAAATATGTTTTTTGATTAGTTTATGTATTTATTTATGGATACAAAGCTTCAATACAGGAGATGAAAATATTAATGATAAATTATATATCTTATTTATGTACAATCATCAGTTATGTCCTGTCATCCTGCAACTTTAAATTTCTGCTTTGAGATGGAGGTTTTAAAGATACTTTATTCTCTTGTAAGACTAATTTTACACAGAGGGCAAATGTGATCCAAAACCAATCTCTTTTGACTGTATGCCGATCTGACTTTTGCTTGGTACTCTGAACGGCTCAATTTAAATCTATCTGATATGTTTCCAAGCGTCTGCAGCCTTTACTGATATGCCACATTTAATACTATTTTTACATCACTTCCCTGCTCCAAGTAGTCACTGACTGCTGTTCTACAGGCTGTTCTTAACAGAAAATAGTATTGCATTTTGTTTCCTTATGTTTCTTTATCTTTTTATGATGCGGTCATGATACTCTTAGGTTCTATTGCTCTATTGCTTTTTTAAAGAATATAATTTTACTACATTCAAAACAAGGGTGGTATTGATATTATCCATCCACCTGTACTGATCAGTGGTTTTTAGCTGTAATGAGTGAACCTTTGTGACAACTTTTAATCACTTCTTCTTGATCCAAAAATTACTACTTTAGGTTTGTTTTTATTTTTTCACATTTATGAATTAATTTCATCTATGTATTTACCCAGAGCTTTAATAAGTTCATAGTCCCTTGAAACATTAAAAAAACACCCCAATATGGGTTGTTTCCCAACGATGTGCTGGTTAAATATGGGACAGATCACATGCTGGGTTAATTTAACCCCAAATTTGGGTTGGTTCCCTTAATACAATCCAATTGGTTTGTTTTAGGTTTTACAGTGACTAACTACGCTGCTGGGCTCCTTTAAACCAGTAAGTTGGGGTGTCATTATTTTACATAATAAAAAATAGTATAATAATTATATCATATTACTTATTAATATTGTAATTCTAATTAGTCATACTTTTCTTAATTAAATATATTCACTCACCAATAATTTTATGATAAATATTTATTAAAATACTAAATTTAAAGAACATACAAAAGTATAATAAATATGTAAACATTCAACCTCTCCTTAAAAATGCCATGCATGCCTGCAGTGCTTCAGATATTGCAAGTAGAAAATAAAACCCTTTTTAAGCACATAAACAGTGGAAGAGCCGTTTCAGTAGTGTCGCTAGAGATAAATATCAAGCCTTAAGGGCAAAGACATCTGCTTGTAAGCAGCAGCACAAATGGGTGCAACCTGGAGGATTCTGATTTCTACAACTACGCCGCCATGTTAGTTCCAACCTATGATGAGATAAAGACAAACAGTAATGTAAAAAAAACAACTGAGCTGCAGGTTCTGTGAAACAGAACCTTGGCCACCAATAGTCCACTTTTCTAAAAAATGTTTCTTAATAAAACAATTCTGTTACTTAAACATTCAAAAGAAAAGAAAACAAATATTAACATGTCAGGAATTTATTTATTATTGACTGATTTCGTTAAAAAAAGCAGATTCATTACAGTTAGCTAAGTTGACTTTCTAGTACACAAATTGATTGGTATTTCCATGTTTTGAGTCATAGTCATCTTATAACAATGCCATGCTTGCATTTATTACTACATTTTGTTAATGGCCAGATGAATGCTGGTTTTCTTTATATTAATTAATAGATATGCTCTGGAACAAAAAGACGAAGAACTTAAGTCCTTCAAAGACAGGTAATGTGCATACAGTATTTTTTAAAAGTTGCTTAACCCTTGAACTCACTATTTACCACAATATTTCTACCAATTCAGAGGATGCTATTAGCAGAAGATGCAATATATAAAAATACTGTATAAGAAGTTTTGATCATTGTTGTTTTTTACTATAGGGTTGCAGAGCAAGTTGCTCCAGCTATTAAAACAGGAAAAGCCATCAGTCTTAACAGCCCAGTTACTAAGAGTAGAATAAAAGAGATGTATGATGACCTGAGGAGTGACTGGCCACAAATCAAAGATCAATTGAAACCAAAAAAAGATGCAGAAACAGTTAAAACGACTATTCAGGTAATATTTGAAGAATATCCAATAACTCTGTAGCCTTACCCAAAAACATTTTAGATTTAATACAGTTTTATTTTTCTCTGTATTTCATCTATTAAACAGGAGAAGTTTGAAAAGGCAAAAGCTGATATGGAGGAAAAGAAGAAACTGACACATGAATTATTTAAATTCAACAAGGGCATCAATGTTGCACCAAGTAATAAGGTATTTATCTGAAAAACTGAAACAGTGGAAATATTTGTTTATGGTTCATATCTGAATTTAATACTTTTTTCAGGATGAACAGTACAGAAAGTTAACAATTCAGAACCTTCAGCTGAATCTCTACAATCAGAAACAGGATTCAGTTCCACAGGTTTGCTCTATATTCATTTTGAAACATCATTAAGAACAATACCATTCATAGGATTTCCACTTATTTGTATGCCGTAAAAATTGATGTTTACTCAGATTCTTTGTCTTATTTACACATTTTTTGACAATATTAACTTCACAGAACACACATGATCCTATGGAGCCTCTTCTCTCTGAATGCTACTGGTTGGGTTGCCTGATGGCCTTGAACAATCCTCCACTTCAACCTGACTGGGAAAATCATCCTCAATCATTGGACAAATGGGACATTCTTCCACGAACTATCAGCATAACTGCAGAAATGAGCAAATCGAGATAAAATGCAGCAGCAAAACATTTTTTTCTTCTGTTTAATCCCCATACATCTCCATTTTCAGGTACAAGATGTGAATTGCAGTCCAAAAAAGGAAAGAACAAGTGTGTTTGTGCATGTTGAGGCTGGGCACATGATTATTGTGTTATTGTAACAATTCAATTCAATTCAGTTTATTTATATAGCCAAATTCACAACACATGTCATCTCAAGGCACTTTACAGTTCAACCAGATCATACAGTCAAATTGATACAAAGTTTTTCTATCTAAGGAAAACCAGCTGATTGCATTGACTCATTGGCCGTTTCTCAATATGCGTTCTTGAGCGTTCTCGTGTGCTCGTGTACTTGTGACACGTCATCAGCCTCAGCCCCAGTACCGTTCCAATTCTCAAGAAGCGCCAGATCGAGAACGCATCAAATCCCCTGATGTTGTTCTCAGCCCGCCCTCTTTATCGAGCATGCATCAGAGCAGACTTTATGCGTTCTTCAGACTGACCGCTTCCCCAGAATGCCCCGCGGACGCAGCTTGATTCGCAGACAGCGCTCACAGTGGTAAGTTAAACATTCCCTTTTCTGCTGCTGTTGTTCTTCAAAAGTACGTTTTGAAATCGTTGAGGCGATAACATTATACATTGAAGCCTCCCTGTGTGGCCTGTTTACAGAGTTAGTGCGAAATAAAAAAAAAGTCCGACGTTGGGCCGGACCAGGTGACCAGCAGACCTCCTCCGAGGGTAACCGCAGCCAGGGCTAAATTTACTCCCGTCTGTCCAGTGCACTTCTCTCGGTCTAGTTATGTGTGAACTACCGCTCGTTTCTGATGGCGGTTTTTGCGGTTCGGTAATTTTTTTAATGTTTTTAAGCTTTAGAAATTAAAAATATTGTTTTCAAAATGTTTTGTGTAGGGAATAAATAGTTTTGACTGTTAAAGAAATGCTGAACAACGTTGCCAGTGATGACGTCCGCGAGTACGCTTCTGCTCCAATACACATACGTGCTTGCGTGCTCGGCGTTCTCGTCAAAGTCCGATCTTCCTGCGTTCTGCCAAGAGCGGACTTGGCCGAGGAAGCAGCGGCTACTACTACTCGTGAATTGAAAGCGCCCATTGACTCAAATACAATCCCTCACACTAAGCATGCTTGTAGCGACGGTGGAGAGACAGAAGCAGAACACAAAAAGCAGCTGTAAAGGCACCCCGTCCAGGAAACACACACAGCCAGGCAGACGAGCTTCGAGCCAGCTCCCATGCCAGAGGATGAAAGAGAGCACATCCACCCAGTCACAGTCACCACACTGGAAAACAGGCCGATCTCCAGCGATCCACCAGAAGTCTAAGCCTATAGCAGCATAACTATAGAGATAGCTCTGGATAACCCTTAGCCACTCTAACTATAGGCTCAAAAAGGAAAGTTTTAAGCCTAGCCTTAAAAGTAGACCAGGGTGTCTGCCTCACGGACTAAAATTGGTAGTTGGTTCCCACAGGAGAGGAGCCTGATAAGTAAAAGATCTGCCTCCCATTCTACTTTTAGAAATTCTAGGAACCACTAGTAAACCTGCAGATTGAGAGCGAAGTGCTCTGTTAGGAACATAAGGAACAATCAGATCTCTGATATAGGATGGAGCTTGGCCATTTAAGGCTTTTATATGTGAGAAGGAGGATTTTAAATTCTATTCTTGATTTAACAGGAAGCCAATGAAGAGAAGCCAGGATAGGAGAGATATGATCTCTCTTTTTTAGTTTTCATCAGAACTCTGGCTGCAGCATTTTGGATCAGCTGAAGGCTTTTAACTACAGTTTGTGGACTTCTGATAGTAAAAATTACAATAGTCCAGCCTTGAAGTAACAAATGCATGGACTAGTTTCTCAGCATCACCCCTGGACAGGGAGATTTCAAATTTTTGCAATGTTCTTCAGATGAAAGAAGGAAATTCTCAGAAACCTCTTTGATATGGGATTTAAATGACAGGTCCTGATCAAAAACAACACCAAGATTTTTTACTTTATTATCTGAAATAAGTTTAATCCCAATCCAAATAAAGTGACTGGCTAATCAGCTTTTTTTTTTTTTCAGACACTCTGGTCCAAGACTATAACTTATGTTTTATGCTGCATTCAGGAAACAGAAAGTTAAGAGTCATCCAGGTTTTTATGTCTTCAAGACATGCCTGTAATCTATGTAATGGGTTAGCTTCATCTGGATTTATATACAGATATAGCTGGGCATCATCAGCATAACAGTGAAGATTAATCCCATGCTGTCTAATAACTCCAACCAATTGGGAGCATGTATAAAGTAAAGAGTGGTCTAGCACTGATCCCTGTGGTACTCCACAGGTAACCTTTGAGCGTGTTGAAGATCTATCATTAACATGAACAAACTGAATTCGATCAGATAGATAAGATTTAAACCAGTCTAGTGCTGTTCCTTTAATTCCAACAATATATTCAAGTCTTTCTAAAAGAATATTATGGTCAACTGTATCAAATGCAGCACTAAGATCTAACAGGACGAGCACAGATACAAGTCCATTATCTGAGGCCATGAGAATATCATTAGTGACTTTCACCAGAGCTGTTTCAGTGCTATGATGAGCTCTAAAGCCAGACTGAAACTCTTCAAAAAGTTCATTATGGTGTAAGTGATCGCAAACTTGTTTGGACAACTACTTTCTCAAGAATTTTGGATAAGAAAGGAAGATTGGATATAGGTCTATAATTAACCAAGTCATCTGGGTCAACAGACGGTTTCTTAAGCAGAGGTTTAATTACAGCAACCTTAAAAGCTTTAGGTACATATCCCTGTAACAGAGATATAGATTAATCACATCTAAAATGGAGAAGGAGATCAAAGGGAATACCTCCTTAAATAACCTGGTTGGAACTGGATCTAACATACAAGTTGAAGGCTTAGGATGAAGACAATAATTTTGCTTAATTCAAGAGAGTTCAACTGGATCAAAGCAGTCTAAACCGGTTCAGATTCCATGACTACCTCAGGTACAATCGCGGATAGAGGAGTGCTTATTTTTAATAAGATCAATCTTATTTATATAGAATCCCATAAAATCATTGCTGCTAAGAGCAGGTGGAATGGACGGTTCAACAGAGCTATGGCTCTGGGTGAGATTAGCAACTGTATTAAAAGAAATCTAGGATTATTCTTATTCTCCTCTATTAATGAGGAGAAGTATGCTGCTCTCCAGCTTTACAAAGGGCCCTTTTATACAGCAGTAAACCATTTTTCCAGACTAGGAAGTACTCCCGCAGGCCTGTGGGCGATATTTTCTCTCCAGTTTCCTAGCATTTTGCTTCAAAGTCGCAGCTCTGCATTAAACCAAGGAGCAAGCTTTCTATTTTAGCGGTTTTTCATTTTCAAAGGAGCTGATCGCGTTGTCTAAGGCAGTACGCAGAGAACTAGCAACCCCATCCAACAAAATCATCAACCTGTGAAGAGGAATAAGCTATGCTTTCGCACTCTGCAGCACTGCTCAGCGACACAGAGGAGAGAAAGTGAAGCAGATTCTTTAAAAATGT
The DNA here is from genome assembly GCA_018398635.1 of Cyprinodon brontotheroides. Lineage (NCBI taxonomy): Eukaryota > Metazoa > Chordata > Actinopteri > Cyprinodontiformes > Cyprinodontidae > Cyprinodon > Cyprinodon brontotheroides. Next base: position 28,418,043 of record JAGKQL010000062.1, read on the forward strand.
ATAACTGCACTATCTGATAAAGATCTACTTAAATTGAACCTTCTTTTTGGGGAGGAGAACTCTGTTAAAGTAATCCTGAAGGTTATTAGAAAGTGGTCAGAGAGGACAGGGTTGTGAGTGAAATACTGTTATTTCTTCACATTCTATGCCATATGTCAGCACAAGATCCAAAGTATGAAGATGAGAATGTGTGGAACTATTCACATTTTTGAACAAAGCCAATAGTGTCTAAGATAGCATTAAAGGCTGCTCTTGAGCTATAAGCCTTCAATGTCAGCATGGATGTTAAAATCTCCCACTATGATGACCCTGTCAGTTTTTAATACCAAATCAGAAAGGAACTCTGAAAACTAATTTAAAAATTCAGAGTAAGGACCTGGTGGACGATACAAAGTTACAAAAAGAAGAGGTTTTCTTGCCTTGAAATTTGGATCAGGGAAATTAAGGGTTAAATGTTCAAAAGAGTTTGTAGGTATTAACTGTTTTTTGGGGTAATCAGTAAGTCAGACTGGAAATGTTGATTGTTGCTACTCCTCTTCCTCGCCCAGAACTTCTGGGTATGTGAAAATTTAAATAGCTTGAAGGCCTCATTTATGCTCACATAATCCCTCTTGCTGCAGCCAGGTTTCTGTAAGGCAACACAAGTCAATGTGATTATCACAAATCAAAGTCATTAACTAGCAGACTTTTTAGAGGAAAGCGATCTTATGTTAAACAGACCGCATTTTAATTGTTTTAACTTTTTCCCTAATTGGAGTTATTTTGATTTTAATTAGATTTAATTTAATTAGTAACAGTACTCAATGACAACAATACCTATTATGGGTTAATGTTTTCAAGGGTGCTGCTTTGCGCCTTATAATTACACATAACAAATCCTAGGTCAGAGAATAGGCAGACTGTTGATCATTAAATGCTTTAGATGGACATTTTTGTTCAATAAAACAAGGGGAACAAAACCAGACATTTAATTCAGGTGTGCTGAACCAAGGATGAATTTAAAAATTAGAGGATACCGAACTTCAGGAACTGGAATTGATCAAAATCATTGACAACCAACCAATGCTTTGTTGACAACATTGTCTTGCACTTTCCCAGCAGAGATAGCATTAATGAAGCAAAAAGACAAGTACCAGATTCTACAGACATTTCGATTTTAGAGCTATAATAGACATCCTGCTGGATCAAACCAAAGTTAATTCCAAGTATTAAAATGCCTAATTTTCTTATCATTAGAGTTGATTGGTTTATACATTTCACTTTTCAAACCAAAATCTTTTCTTTTTTTTTTTTTTGAGTGAACAGCGGCTCCCTCAAAAATGTGTTAGTCTATTTTACAGGATGCCAAAACAAACAGCACGAAACCCATCCTGAGTCTGCCAGCCCTGTTCCCAAACACCACAGATGGTAAAGGTGCATTCAGACCGAACTAGATGTCTGCGGCGGGGGCGGTGGATAGTTTACCTCTAGATGACCTAAGAAAATAATAATTTCTCTTAAAAAACAGAAGTGCACATGATCTTTATTAATGTATTTATTTCATATTTACAAATGACTATTTTAACTGTGCAAACCTACTGTAACAAAGCACTAAACATTCAGTAAATCTTTTTTCTTCCCATTTGGGTGGGGTGTCAGCTTCACCCAGCTAAAGCTCCTCTTATTTAATGATGCAGTACAGGGTGTAAACAGTTTACATCTGAAATGCAGATCGGTGAACTCCCAGCAGTGCTGGTGGAAATCACAGCTGACACCGCGTTTAGTCTGAGTGCACCACTAGTGACGCCATAAATATTTTTCACGAGTCCAGTTTTTCTTTTTTTTTTTTTTTCAGATCAAACATTGTACTGTAACCATAAGGTAATCAAGGTAAATCTTGCTTTAACAAAATCAAAACACAATGTTTCCCTGCCAGCAGCAGTTAGCTTTGTGATTCTGTTAATGTTTGTGTAAATATCAAAACACTTGAAATACTAAAGGAATTAATTCAAAAAGTACCTAATTTGTAGAGTATTTGAATAAATAATTTGACTTATGTTCACAAAACTGCACCTTAAAATGTGATATACACTTTTAATTAATTATTTGCATTGTATTTTAATTGCTTAGTAAGTAAAGTGCATCATGCAACATAAAGCATTGATCTTGCCTTCATCCTATCAACAAAGATAATTGCTTCTTTCTTTTTAGTAAATCTTTAATGTTCTTTGAAACACTATTCCTGAGTCAATAATCTGGAATATTCTTTTATTCTGTCACTTCTTGTCACAGATTCTATGTAAGCAACTGGGATATGAGAGTATTATATTTGTATCTTACTGTTGTTTTTGTCAATAGTGTGAGTTCATTAAACTGTTTTAATGTACTCATCCATTTTGTAATCTCTTATAATAATCTCTATTCAACTTCTTGTTGCCAGTGGCCAACTGAAATGTAAGGCTAGACTAACGGTTGTCAGTTCAAAGCTACGCTACGTAGCAATCAATACCCTCAGAGATGTCTGTGCTTGCTGGACCGAGTCAGAGCACCTCATCTATGATTCAGAAGGAGCTGATCGTAGTGACCGTCTTTTGCTGCGATTGAAACTGAGTTGAACGCAGTGTTTCATGAACCTGACTGTTGAAGCAGGTGAGAGAGAGCTATCTAGCTCTGGTCGACCAACATCTAACTGCCAAAAGAACAGCTGGGCCCAATTGCTGTTTTCTGAGGAGCTGTTAGAAGCCGCCGTCCTGCCCCATACTGGTCCTGCCTCTTCTTGAAGCTCTGCGCCCTACCTGAGCCACAGCTGCCTGCTTGATCACCACCCCTAGCTAACTGTTGTATTCAAAGGGAGACGTTCCGTCTAAGGCTGTTGTGAAATATAAAATTAAGCCCTGCAAAGTTGTCTCTTGTTATTCTATCAAAATAACCCAAATCCATTTCAAAGCTGCTGTTGGACAAATGGACTGGATCGTAGACAGGGTGGAGCTGAACCAAGCCGAAAAGTCCCTTCCACTCCACCAAACCAAAACCTTATTCCATCACTCCCTCTTTCAACCTGATGCTTAATAACTGCTCTGCTTGGGTAGAATAGATGGTGGTGTATGTGTTTGTTTTATTTAAAGAAATGTTCTGATTCAACCTCTGATGGTTTTAAGAGTTAACTGAATGCTAATGATCACTGAGCCAACTGAATAAACAACGTGTTTTTTTTTGCCATCTATGTTTGGAGAGACTGTTACAGTGTACTGGCTAGCATTGTTAGCTCCCACATTGTAGAAGGCACATTCTGACTTATAACTTTCCTTTTTTTGCAAAACAGCTGTGACCCAATCGTTGCAGGCTGAAACTTTAATAGAAAATTAAAACATAGACAAGCATGATAATTTAACCACTTATAATCACACACTACAATCTAACATAGTGGAAAACGAGAAGAAATGCAGGCAGTACAATGCAAATTATATAAATTATGGGTTAATCAATCACCCACGAACATACATCTGCCGATGTGATTGCTATGTGAGCAGGTTTACTCTAACGAAACCATGAAGCCTTTGCAGTTAGTTTAGTTATTTAGTTCTGCCTGTTCGCGATCTATTTTCTGCCAACGGACTTCTGAGTTTTGGCCGCTCATGTTTTTCTCTTCTTGCCTGTCCTGTGTTTCCGGACTGTTGCCTGGATTCCGCCTGTTGTTGACCTTGGACCTGTCTTCTGACCGTGGCTTTGATTTACCCTCCTAGATCCTTGCATGCTTCCTTCCTTTGCATGCTCTGGCTGGTGTAAGACAATGCTTCTCTTCTCTCCTGGATCTCTTGTACCGGCTCAGTAACAAGCAATGGAATTCCACTCCACTGAATTACACAAATCTTCTGGGCACAAACTGAACTTTGCCAGGTTGGTGGCTTTCATGCTCATTGTTGTCCCTCGTTTAAGTTTTGAAGTCACTGACCTGAGCCTCTACCCCAGCAGGGATTCCAGTGAGCCCGCCGTAGCAGATGAGCAGCCGCGAGCTTTGTTTAATAAATGACTTTTAATATATTACTGTTTGTCTCGCCTGAATTCTGGGTCCTATGTTCTGAGCCTTCTGACAATATTTGTCTTTTGTAATAATTCCTCTTTACATTTTTTGAGTTATGCTATGCTCACAATGACCGACTGTTCACATTTTTGTTTGCCTGTATGCCTGACCTGTCTTTGGACAACCTAGAACTGACCTACAGCTACTTCTTGACACCATCCTGGTTTTCCCTTCGGTACCACTTCAAATCTCTGATCTTCTGGCTCAGACTCCTGTGAAACTCCTTGACACCGACTTTGGCTTCATCCACCGGATTGTCCTTCCTTACTTCATCTGCTTGGATCTGATCTCCTCCCTGTTCTCCAGTCTTCAGGGGTTAAACGTCTGGGAATCTCTGGGCAGCATTTGCTGCATCTTGTCGACAGCCAACTGGAATCTACCTTTTCCTCTGGGCAAAGAGTGAACTTTAAGACCAAGTTAGTGACTCACGCATTCATCATCTTCCTCTGCCAGATTGAGCTGGTCACTTACCTGGATTTTCTTCCTGCAGAGGTTCTTGCCTTAGATGCCCTAGCTGTTCATTGCAGAGCAGTCATCTTTAATAAATGCTCATACATAGCAGAGTTTCTTCACATATATTCAGCCAGTTAGAACTCTAGGCAAAGAGGAGTAGCCATTAGCCACCAAACAGAAAAGTTTATCAAAATGTCTATCAAAGACAGGAACTTGTGCATTGATAATATGTATGGCCCAAATGTTCATGACATTTCATTCTTTCACTCTTTCTTCCCTTCACTTTTATCACTCGGACACTTGTCATATAGAAGGGGACTTCAACATGGCATTTGACTCAGGAGTAGACAGGCTAATTAACACCAGAAGTCAGCGGAAAACATCTGATTTATATCTCATTAGAATCTACCTACAATATTTCCCAAGTTGAAGAAAGTAAAATTTAAATTGAATGGAATTATTTTTTATGATACAAAGACTTCACTTGGAGAACTTTTAGCATAGCAATAAATCTGGCCAATTCTAATAATCAGTTAAGGAGAAGGAGAAAACAAGAATTACTTCAGTTTAAGACTCAGAGGGAAATATTACTCGTGACCCTGAGTCAATCAACAACACTTTTGGAGTCTTTTATGAAAAATCTATATACATGCCAGAATAATTCTAAAGATGATGATATTGATCAGTTTTTTTAATAATATAACTCTAATGAAATTATAACCTGAACAGACCATGGATCTGGGCTTACCCCTCTCAATAGGAGAGCTCAACGATGCTCTGCAAGACAACCATAGCAATAAAGCTCCCGGACCAGATGGTTTTCCATCAGAGTTCTACAAAGAATTGTGGTCCATATTAGCACCTAAATATTATAAAATGGTAGTACAAGTCAAAGAAAACAGTAACTTATCAATGACTATGAACTCGGCCAATATTATCCTACAGCAGAAACAGGAATTTCAATTCAATTCAGTTTTATTTCTATGGAGCCAATTCACAACACATGTCATCTCAAGGCACTTTACAGTTCAACCAGATCTATAATTCAGTCCAAATTGATTTAAAGTTTTCTCTCTAAGGAAAACCAGTTGATTGCATCGAATTATTGACTCAAATACAAACCCTCACACTAAGCATGTTTTAAAGCGACAGTGGGAGAGGAAAATATTCCCTTTTAACATAAAGAAACCTCCAGCAGAATCCCAGGCTTCAGTGTGAGCGGCCATCTGCCGAGAGGCGCACTCGGGGGTTCAAGGAGACAGAAGCAGAGATACAAAAAGCAGCTGTAAAAGGCGGTCCCATCCAGGAAAACACACACAGCCAGGCAGGGAAGGATTCTATACCTCCATTCAGTTACTGCTCTATATCACTAATAAATGCTGGCATCAAAATCATTTGTTAAGCCCTCCACGTATTAGTTTTATAAGTTTATCATTTAAATTCTTCAAAAGACCAAAGACAAGTGGATTAGATTTGCCAAATATTTTTACTATTTCTTAGCCAACAGTAAAACAAATAACAAAGTGGCTTAAACAGTCCACAGGATAAGCCATGGCTAGATGTTGAACAAGAAAACCTCGAAATCTCTGATCTGCCATTTTTAGTACAAACGTAAAATATCACAAATGCTTCCACAGCATTAATATAAGCACTTCTCTGACAGCCTGATGGGAATTTCTGGAAATTAAAAGTCCTCAATTCTCTGATGTAAGCTTACACCCATCTGGTACAATCCTGACATCCTTCAGCATAAAAAAATGCTTAACTTTATTCAATGGAAGAACAAGAGGATAAAACATTTAGATAATATAATCCAAGATGGAAACTTTGTCCCCTTTGATGAGTTAATATCTCAATATACTTAGGTGCTGGTCATAAAAGTAGAATATCATGAAAAAGTAGATTGATTTCAGTAATTCCATTTTAAAAAGTGAAACTTGTATATTATATTCATACATTACATACAAACTCATATATTTCAGATGTTTATTTTGTTTTAATTTTGATGATTACAAATGACAACAAATGAAAATCTCAAATTCATCATATCAGAAAATTAGAATATTACTTTGAAGACCAATAAAAACAAAGGATCAATATAGAAATGTTGGCCAACTTGAAAAGTATGAACATGAAAAGTATGAGCATGTACAGCACTCGAGTATTTAGTTGTGGGCCTCCTTTTGGCCTGTATTACTGCAGCAATGCGGCGTAGTGGGCATGAGTCGATCAGTCTGTGGCACTGCTCAGGTGCTTATGATAGCCCAGGTTGCTCTAATGAGTGGCTTTAGCTCTTCTGAATTGTTGGGTCTGGTGTATTGCATCTTCTTCTTCACAATACCCCATAGATTTTCTATGGGGTTAAGGTCAGGAGAGTTTGCTGGCCAATTAAGAACAGGGATACCATGGTCCTTCAACCAGGTACTGGTAGCTTTGGCACTGTGTGCAGGTGCCAAGTCCTTGTTGGAAAATGAACTGCATCTCCAAAAAGTTGGTCAGCTGCAGGAAGCATGAAGTGCTCTAAAACTTCCTGGTATGTGGCTGCGTTGACCCTGGACCTCCAGAAAACACAATGGACCAACACCAGCAGATGACATGGCACCCCAAACCATCACTGACTGTGGAAACTTTACACTGGACTTCAAGCACGCGTGGATGAAGTGCCTCTCTTCTTTTCCTCCAGACTCTGGGACCTTGATTTCCAAAGGAAATGCAAAATTTACTTTCATCAGAGAACATGACTTTGGACCACTCACCAGCAGTCAGTCCTGTTTCTCTTTAGCCAGGCAAAGGCGCTTCTGGCGCTGTCTGTGGTTCAAGAGTGGCTTGACACAAGGAATAAGCGACAACAGAAACCCATGTCTTTCATACGTCTGTGTATGGTGGTTCTTGAAGCACTCACTCCAGCTGCAGTCCACTCTTTGTGAATCTCCCCACATTTTTGAATGGGTTTTGTTTCACAATCCTCTCCAGGGAGTGCGGTTATCTCTCTTGCTTGTACACTTTTTACGACCTACATCTTTTCCTTCCCTTACGCCTCTCTCTATTAATGTGCTTGGACACTGAGCTCTGTGAACAGCCAGCCTCTTTAGCGATGACCTTTTGTGTCTTGCCCTCCTTGTGCAAGGTAATGCGATGGTGGCGTCTTTTGGACAACTGTCCAAGTCAGCAGTCTTCCCCATGATTGTGTAGCCTATAGAACTAGACTGAAACCATTTAAAGGCTTTTTGCAGGTGGTTTGAGTTAATTAGCTAATTCAGAGTGTGGCACCAGGGGCCATCAATTTTGAACCTTTTCACAATATTCTAATTTTTCTGATATGATGAATTTGAGATTTTCATTTGTTGTCATTTGTAATCATCAAAATTAAACAAAATAAACATCTGAAATATATGAGTTTTGTATGTAATGTATGAATATAATATACAAGTTTCACTTTTTTAAATGGAATTACTGAAATCAATCTACTTTTTTTCATGATATTCTAATTTTATGACCAGCACCTGTAGATTTAGCAGTAGTTAATTTTTAGGATACAATCAACTGAAATCTGTATTAACCAAGAAGTAAGTTGTCCACCAGTTGATTTGCAACTTCCAACTGGAGTAGCAGAATATCTAAGCATCTGCACCCCAAAATTGAAATAAAAAATGTATAGGTTGTTGTGAAAGACAAATGACTCAATCTCTCTGCCATCGTTAAAGTGGGAAGCAGACCTATCATTCACTACTGACAGTCATTTTGACCACAATTATGTTCCAACATCTTCAGTATGACTACAAATCCCACTTTGCGTCTCATAAGACAAAAGTCTTCATAGAACACACTATATGGCACAAAGGATATTCACGCACACGCTCTGTGGTTCTGTGCACCCGTTCATAAGTTCTGACTGGAGGTCTATAAGGAAGTTTCAGTATAGCTAAAGTGTAGTATTTCTGCATGTCCCAAACTGTGTATATTGGGTGATTTAAATGGTATCAACATAGACAGTAAGTCGGCAAAAATTGTCTTCACTGTGTTTTGTATCGCAAAGAAAATAATTTTCATGAACTGGAAAATGAAAAATGATCCTACTTTTGATCAATTTAGGAATTCTCTTTTAGATCACATCAGGATGGAAATAATGTCTACCTGCTCTACAAATCAATTGGATGAATTTCTTTCTCCCCTGTCCCAGCTTATTAAACTTATCACATACAGGGGGCGGCAGGCCGCCGTCCTATGGTGTCAGGTGGGGGCCTTGGTGGGTGCTCTTTAACGGCGTAGGGTCCCCTTGGTTGGGCCTGGTGCGGTCTGCTTGGGCATGGGCTGAGGCTTCAGCCTGTGGGGCTTGGGTTTCGGCCCTTGTCCTGTGTCTGGGGGACTGGGGCCTTGGGGGGACGGACAGCTGTCTCTCATGGCTCCTGGGGGGACCACAGCCCTATGCTATTGGGGGGCTTCCTTTGTGACCCTCTGGGTGGGGGCCCATTGTCTCTGTGGTGGTTTTCCTCGTCTCTGTGCTTCGGGATGGCCGCTGGTGGACTGGGTCTGAGGTCCTCTCTGCCCTCTCCAGATTGCTGGAGCCGGGCCGGTGGCGTGGTCCACTATGCATGTGTGGCACCCCCGAGAGGTGTGATCATCCAAAAAAAACACAAAACAAAAGAGACAGCGGTGATTGTGAGCAGAACCTTAAAAATTTTAATCAATAAAGGTCCAATAATTTATTTAAAAAACAAGTTCACTAAAAAAAATGAAAAGATAAAAATGCAGGCGATCAAGAGCAGCAGAGTCAATGGGTCAATCTGTTAAAAGATGCGCTCTTGGGGGGCACTATGGAGGGCACTCTCCTCCTTCCGGCACGCTGCGCAGTCCTCGTTTCAGCATGCTGCGCGAGTGGGCCTCTCCAGCATAGCTGCCCTTAGCGAGGTCACCTCCAACACACGCCTCTCGCCAGCGTGCCTCTGCGCCTCTCTCCAAAGCGCGCCTCTGTCCATGCACGCCTCCGCACCTCGCTCCAGCAGGCCTCTGGCAATCAGTCCCTAAACCTCTCCCGCTGCTGCTCTTTCACCCGCTCTGTCCGGCTCCCTCCATGATTGGCTTCTGTCTTCCCATGTCCGGTGTCTGAGTCCCTCCAACCAAACAGCTGCCCTTTTTATCAGCGTCCCAGTCTGCAGGCTGTTTGGCGGATTAGATACACCTGTGCCGCTGCTGAGGGCGTGTCCAAGTATGCTGGTAATATGACCTCCAAACAAACTCAGAAAAACATATGCAACAACCAAAAAAATGAAAACAACAAGAAGTGAGTAACCCCAAATCACTCAAGTCAAATCCAAATCAGAAAAACAAAACATGCAAACAACTTCAAAAAAGGAAAAAAAAAGGCCACATTACCACACATGAATGTTTTTTTAGGTGCTCCTACAGGTTTTCCCTTGGGTTTTCCCACAGTGACCATAGGAATTTTTTTGTCTTCTACAGATACAGCAGCTGTTTGTTTGTGTGTGTGTGTCTGTTCTTTTCTTTCTTTCTTTCTTTTCTTTCTTTCTTTCTTTCTTTCTTTTCTTTCTTTCTTTTCTTTCTTTCTTTCTTTCTTTCTTTCTTTCTTTCTTTCTTTTCTTTCTTTTCTTTTCTCTTTCTTTCTTTCTTTTCGTCTTTCTTCCCCTGTCCTCCTGTCAGGTTTGGCATTACTCATCTTACTTCTGTAATAAAAATAAATCTTAAATAAACAATAAAATAGTATTGGATGACCAAAGGAGGGTTTTCATCCTGACAAGCCTCCCTTGGCCAAGAAATGTTTTGGCAGAGCACAGCACTCGGTTGCCATTAAGGTGAAAATGGAAGGGAAAAAAATAAAAAAATAAATGCTCATACTGTCTGTCTGTCTTTCTAAATACGGGGTTCTCTGTTCTGAGCTTTGACACCAGTTGGCAGAAGAATCGATGGAGATAATTTCTGCACTTTGTTCATATTTATGTTCAAGGAAATAAGTCAGTATTAGATAAGATAGTGTTTTTTGTCACCTCTGCTTGGTATTTACCTGTTATCTGTAAGAAACAAGGTAATTTGATTGCAACTTTGTAGTATTTTATAATACAAGAATCTTAAGAAATAATGTAAAGTGCTGCATAAAAAGCAATTGTATCTTCATTTGAAATGCACTATTTAATTATTAACATCAATAAAGATTAGGTCTGCTGGTAACAGGTAAATAATAAAACAGATAACGCAAGTACAGTTTACATCTGGAATAAATCAGCTATGAGGTCAATGTTTAAAGCAGGCAGGATACATGTAAAAAGAAGTAATTGCCGTGGATTTAATGAAAAGAAGCCATGGAATTGAAAAAATCAGTGTAGGAATCACATCAATATGCTTTACAGTTTGGAAGATCTGTACTGTTGTTTACGGAAGCCGAGAGTGGCCGTGTGCCTCAGATACTTTTTCATGGTGGTTTTCTCGAGTAAATTTTTCTAATTATCTAAATATAACGAAAGCTATGGTTATATCCTTCAATACCACAACAGCAGGAGAGGATTTATAAGTATAAGTAATGGCAGCCTATGTGTAGTTCTGTAAATAATCATGTGTTTAACTTTTAGGCAACAAGACCATGTTGTTGGTTTGATGATTTGCTTCCACTTCTGATTCATAAGTAGTTAGACGTATATGCACCCGGCACCTTAGCGCCGGTGTTCTGTCACTGGGTGTTTTCTGAATAGCCCTGGTGTTACTCCTGTAACAGGTATAGGAAGCCTTAACCCCCAAAATGAGTCCAGATCAAAGATTTCAATAAATCCAGTCAGAAAAGAAAAAGGAAACTAAAAATCGGATTATTTGCGCACACACAGTACCGCGACTGCATAACTACTGGCACCACAGGCATGGATGGACATGTAATGCAGGGCTGTTGACCAGCCTCATTTGTTACTCATACAGGTTGAACATCTCGTTATCTCAAGAAAACAATAACTGTTTTCTCGTGCTAATGAGATAATAAGCCTTCCAGACCAGGCTGTAGCCTCCATGTTATGAATTATGCCATGCACCTAGACTATCTTTGACGAACTTTGACTAGTTACCATGGCTATGAGTTGTGGAGACGCAGCTTTCAGGAGGACAGGGGTGTGGAACCCCAAAAGAGCTGAATCAGATGACTTTTGGTATAGGCTGTCTGCCTCATTTGAGAAGAATGTTCCTGCACAGATGGCGAATACATGCTCTTGTTCATTGTTAATGTTTTTCTATTTTCAAATGTAGCATGAAATGAGACCTTTAACATGTTCTTTAGCTAATTGATGCACCTTTTCCCCTTTTTTCCAGCTTGAGCACCTTCTTTTTTTAGTCTTTAAAAATTAAGAATTTGAATGTGTTCTTAACTTTATATTTTTTGCTGTCAGATTAATCAATATAAAATGACTAAATTAGCTGTTATAAATAGTTACTATGTTCTTAAGTAGCCTACTTACCAAATACTTTTTTCTCTTGAATATTTTTCAGTAGATTACTTTCTACAGAATGTCTACTCTTACATCAGTACAATTTTTTGTGTTCTCTGCCAATCTCTGAGATTAGTTTTAGTTTCAATGGTCTGTCATTGGTCCCACGCAAAAATATTAATGTGCTTTTTTTATCCTTGATGTGAGCATCAGGGCACATTTTGTTTAAAGAGAACAGCAGCATTTCTTGCTACATTAATACAAATCTTATAGTACTGCAGACACTAGTTGCAGTTTATCAATGTTTAAGCATCACTGGCTCTGATGAATGTGGAATAAGGACTTCTTTCCACTTTGCATTTAAAACTACCAGCGATTTAGACAGAAGGTAAATACGTTTCTATTTAACCAAATATGGTCTAAATATGTCTGTTATATGTGGATTTATCCTGTGTTTTCTTTTGAAGATATAGAATTGTGCAGAGGTCAACCCCACTCCTATTTTTTTTATCTAATATGCTCTCTCTGTATCATGCAAAATAATACATTCAAGGGACAACAAATAAATGTATTGTATTTACATGTGAAATGGAACTATAAGAGAAACTGACACTGAGCATTTATAATATTAACTTCACTTTACAAGTTGTACATATGAGCTGTAGTTACTCTGTGTAACCCCATTTCATGTATTTTATGAAACAATTAATCATAATAATCAATTATTTAAATAATCGTCAACTAATTTAGTAATTGATTAATCATTAACTGGAGTATAGGGGCCACTAAAATGTGCCTTTAGCCGACAGAGCAACCCACTTAGAGCAGGAATTATACCCAGATTGTAAAAATATGTAAAACATTTTGCGTTTAAGACAAAAAAAAAAAGTTTTTGTCTGTCAATATTCTCCATCCAGAACTCCTCTAGAGGAAACTTTTATGTTTCACCTGGTTTAATTTCATAAAAAATCTTCTTTAAGGAACCTATGGCTATCTGATTATTAATCGATTCATTGAAAAAATAATCGACAGATTATCAATTTGCAAAATAATCACTAGTTGCAGCCCTAATTTTATGATAAAATTCCAAACACATTTCTTCCATAATTTAGCAATGAAGGGCAGCTGCTTCCCCCTGAGGCTGCCCTGCAGCATTATATCTGTTTCCGACAATCACATAATGTTTCTATTATACAAGTGTGTTTTTAATAGTAAAGGTTTAAATGTAACGCAACCTTTTATCATTGTCCTATATTGCTTACTGTCTGACTGTTTAAATAGCTCCCTTTGTCTATTTTCTTTTTTAGTGGCATCATCTATAAAGAACATCACTAAGAATGAGGTGAAGTTTAGTCAGATATAAAATCACTTAACAATTAAAAAAGATGATATAACACTATGTTATATGTAATGTAATAGTATCCAAAATAGCCAGCTAGATTCAAGAATTATTTCCAGACATCAATATTCGTACTAATTTACTTATAGACCATGTGGTAATCTACAAAAATTTCTCAATTTCAACAAATCAAAACACTCTCTCCTACTTCTTTACAGAACTGCAATCAGAAGCTTTCGCCTGTTTTAGTGTAGATAATATTTAGTTTTTTTAATTGGGACTAGTCAATTTTGGTTACCGCTGTATTTCTAGCGTCAGTTTTTTATTTATTCCACGCTTCAAGTACTCACACACGCACACACATACAGACTAGAAAACAAGCAATCAGAAAGAGAGAAGGCAGAACTTAAAGGAATAGTACACCCAAAACATGATTAGCCTTCATTTTTCTACTCACCCCCATGCTGAACAACACTCTGGAGTACTTTTTTGATATCTCAAATGCATCTGGAGATCTGGGAGGCTTCTTGCTGTCTGCTGACATTCAAATAATGGAGGTCCATGGCTACCGAGGCAGAAAGGTCCATAAAAGTCCACAAAAACGTGTCAATATCCCTCCATACTGCTCGTCCAATGTAATCCAAGTGTCCTGCGTGGGTAGCATCCAGAATTTACTCGAAACGAAGTCATTTAGAATGTTTTAGAGCATAAACAGTAGTGTATAGGATTTCCTGAAAGCAAGTTCACGGCGCTACGGAAAACGCGGCAGACCAACCCAGAGCGAAGTGCGCGCATTCAGCTCAGCAAAGAACTCATGCTCTTCTTCCTCAACACTGAAGTCCTCAGACATTTTTTCTTTCGTTGTTTCTTTTCTTTGCACAGGTAAACAGCACATTTTTTCTTCTACGCTTGCATTATTGGCAGAGCAGACGCTGAATGCGCACTTCATCTGGTTTGGTCTGCCGGCTTCCAGAAGCGTAGGATGCGCCGCGCGCATGCGCGCTACTCAGGAAATCTATACACTACTGTCCAGGGTGTTGTTCAGCATGGGGTGAGTAGAAATGAAGGCTAATCATGTTTTGGGTGTACTATTCCTTTAAGGCAGAAAAATCAGAGAGTGGAATTAAACAGCGCAGCACAGTTCCATGCGCTGCTATGTGAAAGAAAGACCAGGCAGCTGCAGCTACCAGGCAGAGGAGCTGCGAGAGGAAAGAAGCCACTGCTGCAAATATGCTGTATTGTAAATAATAAACGTGTTGTTCACATCGTATTTTTGGTAGGGACAAGTAGGTTGGTTCAATATTTTGGTAGGGACATGTCCCTATGGTCCCTATGGAAACCCATGCCCATGTCCTCATCCAGCTCTCCTTTTTATCAGCTGAATTTTAACCAACTCCGCTTCCTTTCCTCCCTCCCTCTCAGACTATTCTCTGTCCCATTTGTCCTCTGGCTTAATGCACCATAAGTGTCCGGGCCCAGGGGGAAAAATACTCTAATCCTTTTAATCATCACAGTGCATGTCGATTTACAGCAAATGAGTTTGCATCACTGAAGGACTCATTTTCCAAAGCTGAATTGGATCAGATCTCTGTACAAGCGCAGCAGAAGTTGATCCATGTTGCCAGCATTAAGTCGGACCTGTTCTCAGTGCATGTTGGACTCTGACAGGGCTGCCCTCTGTCACCTGTCCTGTTCATAACCTGTATGGACAGGATTTCTATGTGCAGCCAAGAGCCAGAGGGTGTCTAGTTTAAGGGTTGAAGTGTTTTGTTTTTCTCCCTGCTTTTGCTTGATGAATTTTCTCTGCCGGCTCCTTCCTACCAAGACCTACAGCATGCATTGGGGTGGTTTGCAGCAGAGTGTGAAGCAGCAGGGATGAAAATCAGCTCCTCCAAGTCCGAGGCCATGGTTCTTGACCTGAAAAGGGTGGTTTGTTCTCTTCAGGTTGGAGGAGAGTTCCTGCCTCAATTAGAGTTCAGGTTTCTTGAGGTCCTAATTCCGAGTGAGAGGAGAATGGAGCATTAAATCGATAGCCTGATCATAGTGGCTGCTGCTATAACAGAGATGCTGCACTGGTCTTTCATGTTGAAGAGAAAGCTGAGCAAAAAAGACAAGCTCTCCATTTACCGATCGGTATAAGTTACTACCCTCACCTATGGTCCCCTAGAAGGAGGCCCAGGGGACGACCCAGGACACCATGGAGGGACTATGTCTCTCTGTTGGCCTGGGAGCCCCTCATGCTTCCCCCAGCAGAGCTGGAGGAGGGGAAAGTCTGGGAGTCTCTGCTGAGACTCCTGCTGCCCCAGTGACACATAAAGTGGAAGACGAGGAGTAAAAATTAATAATTAATACAAATGTAATCTATCTGCAACGAATAATTATAAAAAGCAGAAAATTATTACCTCTGTTATACACATGGATTTGGAAGAAACAATGGTTACACAGGAGGAAGAAAAAGTCTAAATCTTCAAGGCAAAGCATGTATTTAATTCATTTATACACATTATCAAAGCAGGGACATTAATATCACACAGGTAGCTATTTGCTTTTGCTAGAAAGTGTTTTAAGCATATTTATTTTACATAAACTACTTTAGGTCTTTTTAAAGGTTCTTATTAACATGAACTCCCAGCTAAATAACTGGGATAACAGTAATTACAAATATCTATAGCTGGATAATTACTAGTTACATTTGCTTCAGTAACTTTTTCTTAGAAATTCACTTTCAGGAGTAGTTTTACAGCATTTTACTTTTATTTGAGTAAATATATGATAAAGTATCAAACTTCTGTCCAATCCGGCCATTGGGTAACTTCACTTAAATAAAACAAGCTTGTTCTAAACAAACACCATTGAGTGACAACTTTAGTCTTTTTTGTATTCAAGGCTTATTGGTTAAATGTTTTTTCCACCTGCCTTGTCATTTGGAGGTTGAGTGATAATACAGTAAACAGTCTATTCTAAATTAAGCTATTACATACTGTAACTATTGATTCAGTTATAATATCTACTGAATCAATAATTAACTATTGATTCAGAAAGTATAACTACAAAAAATTAAATCAGTTATTATCATGGGTAGAAGGTAGATTCCAAAATATTTTTTTACCTTTACTTGAGTGATGTCTTTAAAGGATACTTAACACTTTTACTTGAGTAATAATAGGATCAAGTATTGCTATTCTTACTTAAATACCATTTTTTGGTACTCTAGTCCGCACCTCTGGTAATATCAAAAACTCCCCTCAACCTTTCAGTTGACAAATGTTGAGACTATAGTAGTTAATAGACTACAGAACACAATCCAATATAAAGTAATTAAAAATAAAACCACACTATCTAATTCAGTAAAATAATGCAGACACATCTGCATTTAAGAGTTCATTTATAACAATGTTAAACTTTCCTAGTAAAATATTTATTTTATTTTTGTCTCTTCCATATGTTTTAAAAAAGCAGGAAGTCAGAAAGGATACAGCTGATAAATTCCTCTTAATATTGTGCTATAATGAAAATGAAATGTTTTATAACCTTTCATTCACTCAGGAAGTCAAATACAGTGGATGATTCTGATTTTGAAAGTAGGTCTTTAGCTGTTGCTTTCATTTCCATGTTTCCGAACTCAATCATGAGCTTTATCTCCCGACTGCGTCCACATCCAGTTTTTGGTGAAGTAAGAAATAAACAACCAATTTCCTCCACCCCCTCTTCAGTCACATACTTTGGACAGTTCTTTTTTGTGCGATAGAAATAAAAGTTCATGACTATCTGATCTGCTTCTACTGGATAAAAGGTGAACTCTATGGTTTTCTTCCTGCTAACTTGTTCACCAACTCTGCCTAGTTTGATGAAAAGGCCTCCACACCATTTACCATTTTTGTTGGTAAATGTCCTGTCTTCCCTGTGCTTTAACTCATCAAACCTTTCAGAGACACCAATTCCATAAGTATAGGCACTTCTCAGACGAGAGATCCTTCCCCCGTATCTTCCTATCACTACACCTCCGTTTATGATTGCTTCCTGGGGCCTAGATGGACACAGAACTTTACAAACATCTATGAACCCTTCAGTAATGTGGTTCCTTAAAATTTCACTGTCAGCGTATTTTCCCACTAACAAAATGCCACTAATGTTGAAATCTTTGTTTAAGATTTCTCTAAGATTGTGAGTGATGCCCTGCAGGCTATGGGCAAAAAACGACCTCAGTTTCTGTTTAGAGATTATGATATCTCCTTCATCCCAGGATGCTCCTTCTACTGTTTCAAAGAACTTCTTTATGTCCTGTCGCTCTTGAGCCAGCATGCCCAGATTAAATGGACAACTGATTTCTACATCTTTCCATTTATTACTAAATGGATTAAAATCATAAAGAAACCTCTTAACCTCACCGGGATGCTTTCTTTCATTTTCATCCCAGATTCCATCAGAGAATATTTGCCTCATGAACTCTATAAAGTTTCTCTCCACAGTTTTTTTCCCCAGGTCTTTATAAGAAGCTCTTTGCAGCTCTTTCAGTTCTCCTCCTTCCAGGACTTCATATACAGCCATGTGGACGATATCCTCTGTAACACAGAAAGTAATCGACCAAAGAAGTGCTCTAATTATATAACCTGTAAGTAATCATTCATCTCAGGAAATTTTTCTTATTAATTAAAGAATGTGCAAATTTGATGGCAAAACATTTAATGTATAAAGGAAAAATAAATGTTTTAAAAGAGTGAAAAACTAAATACCTTTGCAAACAACAACGTATTGTGTTCCTGGAGATCGATCCATTCTGCCCTGTTCTCTGCTCTCTGTGATGAAACCATCACCTGGAAGCTTCATACACCAGGATAAAGCTGCTTCTGAATGTAATGCAATGACCAGCTGATTTATGTCTGTGACGATACCTGCCTTAAAGAGAATAAATATTTATATACAATTATATATTTTTTCCTCCCTACTTCTTATCAGTCTGTATCTGCTGCTTTTTGGCAGATATGTTATTGGAATCAGTGATTGAGAGAATGTTTTGACAAATATATTTAACCATTTAATGTAAATTTTACTTTTCAACATGATGTTACCTCAGATGCTGCTTCTCTCATGAACTGTTCAGCTGAATCATCCCAGTTGTCAGGAACAGTCAACACCCAGGTGAATTCAGAGGCTGTTAACCTTCTACCTCCAGTGTCAGTAATGTATGTCAGAGCATCATCTTTCAGGAATCTCAGAGCCTCTGCAAAAACATCCAGAGCCTTCATTTCCCTTCCGTTGGCTGCTTTAATTTTCAGGTCTCTGGTGAATTTCTAAAGATGATTAACAAGTTTATTAGTTCAATCATGTCAAAGTATCAAGAAAAAGTAAATTCACCAATTTCTAAAGATTAAAAAAAAACACATTGTTTACATTTTTAAAAGATTTCAGCTCAGATTTTCTGTAATTATCTGACAAGTTATGTGAAAAAGGCCAAATACAAGTTAAATGAGAATCACAACTGTTTAATGATTGAACCAAAGTTAGAATTTCTAACATGATAGAAACAAGCTAAAAAAAAGCAGATAATATATCAACAGGTAAATAAATCATTGTGTAAATCTATACTGTAGTTGTAAAGCTGTATCTAAGCAAGAAAGCTATGCTAATATTTAGAAAATTAAAATAAACTACAACAAAAGAAAACTGATAAACAACTTTGCAATACAACAAACAAGACAAATATAAATAGAGCATACATTTGTGTATAAATATCTATACAATTTGGTCGTAAAAACATAAAACTTTTAACATCTTACTAGCCCTATAATCTGTAAAATATAGTTGGATTAAATAAGCTTAAGAATCTGAAATGTTTGATTTTTGAAAAGTATTTTTACTCACTTTGTCATCCAGACAAATCTCAGAGAAGTCAAAGAAAAACAATCTAGAATCTCTGCTCTGATGTAAACAGGTTTTTCTGGCTTCATATCCAAAGCTGACAAACTGTTGTTGTTCGTCAAACAGGATACAGGTAGGAGTGTCTGGGGTTCGTTGTCTAACATCTTCACCCCAATATTTCAGACGGGGTTGTATCTCTTCTTGACTGGATGTTATACTAAACGCATAGCCACTGTATGCTGTTCCAAAGTCTATAGCGATAATGAATGATTCCATTGTAGGGACAGGTCCTGCAGGTTCTGTTGAAGAAAAAGATCAAGTAATGAGAGGTTGTTGTTCAGGTTAAATATTTAGAAATAGTTTAACTCAGGCTTTTAACTGACTGAAAGTCCACCCCTTCATAGAAGTGACATAAAACTGAGTATTATGAATCTAATATTGTTGACCAATGTACCTACCTGAGCAAAAAAGCAAAGCAGCAGAAAGCAAGACAACCTGTGCAGGCCATCAATGTTTTCTAACAATTGCTGTAGAAAGAAACATTACAGTTGCAGCTAAAGCCATACACTCTGCTTCACCAGTTGACGGAGTGCATCCGGTAGGCTGTCTTTTGGTCTTCCATGAGACCGGTGAACCATTTTTATTTAGGCTAACACAGTAACCTGTAGTACTCCGTCTATCAGCTACATCTTTTGTCCAATTCACTTCACTATAGTGCATGAATCAAGTTATCATTTTCACAAATCTTTTGTAACAGTTCTTTGTCTTGTGTCCTTTTTAGATGTCTTAAAACATGCTTGGATAAGTGCTCCACTGCTTCTGTGGATAGGTCTTGTGAAATTCTGTGATAGTTTGCCGTGTATATATATATATATATATACTCTTATATATATATACTTTCTAACCTGCTATATATATATATATATATATATATATATATATATATACGGCAAAATATATCCTTCACCATCTTCACCATGGTCAGGCTGCATCCATGTCCAGTTTCCTCATTTTTCCTGCCACTTTGGTTCAAATTTGAATTTTCCCCATTGACTTTTCCAAAGAAACATTTTAATCTCCACCGATTATCAAATTTAGAAGAATTTAGCCCCAATGCCAATTAAGGCCGCCAATTTAAAAATAATGAAATAAATTTTTAATGACTTTTTAATGATTTTTTATGACCTGCAGAAACCCTGATCATGCCTCTATTGATTAGTTGTTGTGTCATAGTGGAGCTGTTCTTGAAGATATTACGTTTTGAAGTTATATCCAAGTAACATCTTCCTATGGGCAACGACATGAAGCACAAACAGAACTGTTTATAATTTATTCTTTATGGTACGTCAGCATCACATGTAGGCAAATCACTGTGCCCCAGACATCTGTGGTTATATTTTTAATATGTATATGTTTTAAAAACAAAGCGGGGTGTGTATGTGTATATCTGCATTCAAATAGAAAATAATAAACATGTTTTTTCTTGTCACACTGTTCCACAGCACATGTTTAACCATGAAAAAGACTTTTCAGCACATGAATGTAGCATTTTCATTAACTAAATTTCATGTAGTATAAGAGCAGCTGAATAACTTCTAACACCTTTTTATCACTGTTTAACAAAGTCCAAAGCATATCATTTTATAAGGACTATAATCAAACTGTCACTTATTATGTTTAAAGTACACTTATTGAACACAGAAACAAAGCTTCATACCTTCTCCCATGGAATCCAACAGAAAAAGCGCAAGGAGAGCGTGGGAAAACGCTTCACAGACTACAATGGTATGATCCGTTCATTTGTCTTTTTAAACCCCAAACTAACACTCAAAGCAACAATCCATGAACTCAATATGTTCCACATTGAAGATAATATTTCACATTTTCATTGGCAACACATTAGATTTAAATAAAAATAATAATTTTGAAACAGGAAATTACCCGCTGTTTTGAAATGGATCTGTCATCTTTTCAAAATAAAAGCTGTCGGTGCTCATAAAATTCTCAACAGGTGACAAAAAAAAAATGCTTGCCTGACGAGATATGCGTCCCCAGTCGCGGGAGCGCGCATCGCTCTGTTCAACTGCATGTCGACGAGGAAACCTGATAAAAATATGACTAATGGAGCTTGGGTTCTTATATTAATGGTATAAAAACGTTTTAAATACACCTCTCGTGGGAAAGAAATGTGGTTATTTGGCAGATTCATTTACAAAAATACAGATTTTTAAAATAACATTAATTCCAAAGACTTTACCGAGGTACGGCTGATTTACTTGTTGTGGTCTCTTGTTATTTACACACAACAATAAACCTTGTTAGCCGACGTGGTTTTTTTAAAATTGCAAAGCTTTCTCTTGAGGGTAAAATCAAATGCGCATCTACATAATACATGCCCACAGACCGTGCGTGATGTATTGGTCGGCGCCGATAGCTATGGCATTTGCTGTTGCTGTTGCTGTTTCGTTTTACTATACATAAGCAACTTATTGGTGTACACACCTACTGGTAAGAAAGGTGACCAGGACGCAAACTTAAAAAAAAAAAAAAACTAAATCCTTCTTATCAGTTTAGTAAGTACTCTTAAGAAATCTTAAATGACGTAAATATTCAGAAGAGGAGCAATATCCCAACATATCTGATATTTTTAATTGTAACTTATTCTTTAGAAGTCGATATTCTAATTTCCTTCTCTCCTCAGAGTACTTTGGACAAAACAACAAAACATGTTCTACTGTCTCTTCTTGAAAACAAAATTCACAATTTCCTGATGGATGTCTTCCCATTATAAATAATGTATTAAGCCTGTATGACCAAAACGTAACCTGGATATGATATTATCTTTTCTTTACCTCTTCCTGCCCCTACATTCAACTTTCCCTTGAAAAGCCACATCTACCGTGTTCTTTTCCTCCTCCCACTGCTTCTGCCATCTTTTCCTAACCTTTGTTTTGTAATAGATTTCCTATCCCTTTACTAAATGGAATCATTATCTCAATGCAACGTTTTGAAAAGCTTGTTTTGCATATATGTCTGCCACCACCTTCTATTACCCTATGATGGAACCTTATGTAAAATGTGACAATTAATCCCATGGTCTTAATTCTATAAAGTAATCTCCAATAGAAGGTCTGGTCTACTATTGGAATGATTATTTTTAATTGAATATAACGATGAGCTTGAATCAGAGCAAATTAAACTTCTTAAAGGACGAACATCTTCAATCCAACTTCTTCTGTTCAATCTCATCATTTCCTGTAAACACCCATCAGTCTTCTACAATCGCTACTCCAACTTGTTTTCTGACATACAGGGACGATAAATGACACCCCATTGTTGTTACTTAGGCTTTTAGATGCATCTGTACACTTGAACATAACCAAATTTATTTTCTATATATGGCTATGGTGCATTCAGGAGCATGGGATATTTTATACTTACAAGCAAGGGCGCAGATAGCGTGTACGTCAGGGGTGTTCTGACGTACACAGATTCGAATGACCCTCAATCATTCCCCTCACTTTTGCGAAAGTGGTTCGTTTATGACAGAAATTCTGCAAGCTTTTTCTAATTTACTGCTTTGCAACAACAAAATAAAGAAGTCAGACTGGCAGACGGGTAATTGCTCTGTTTAAACTGCGTGGCTGCTCGCGTTTCAGTTTCCAATCTAAAAGTTATCCTGTCCCTGGCGCTTACGTCCTCAAGCCTGGTTTCCATGGTTACTCAGACAGACAGTAGTGGCGGCACAGTTCCTCAATTCCGGAGTCCGGACATCAACATGAGGCCAGCCAAACCGAAAAAACAGAAAACATTACCCGCATCCTTTCGAAAAGTACCAACTGTAAGCAAACCCGTTCCATTGCGTATCATATCACCTCCCATTTTTTTGGCTGTCTGTTCGATGCTTCCTGCCGTGGAAAGAGTAGTAGTGACGGTCAGTGAGAATAGCGCAATGAGGTGCCAATGTCGCGGCGGGAGGCCGTGGAATCGACTGGGTACTTCATTTCACGTATAATTAAACGACTGTTCCACTTTCTGGAGTTGCTGTATCTGCGAAATGCAGCTACTTGAACCCATTATGCCAAGAAGTTGTCTTGAACTTCCAAAGCACAAATTCCACGTCGCCACAGGCTTGATTTAGGAAATTCCCTGTGGGCCTGCAAAGACAGGCATGGGGCCTCTGAATTAAGAAGACAATATAGGAATACACCTACAGATACAGAAATTTCAATAAATAGAAATTTGAGGATGTCATGTATCTTCTAGTTTGTCTATGTCACTGTAACTCGAGGAAAGAATTTCTCTCTATAGATATATATATATATATATATATATATATATATATATATATATATATATATATATATATATGAGTATGTGTGTATATATAAATAAACATCAAAAGTGTGCATGTCACAGGAAAGAGTAGTGGTGTTACAAATATGACAATTGCTTAAACTACAGAACAGTAAATTATTTAATCTATAATTAACGTGGCCCTTAACATCCCCAGCTGTACACAATAACACACATTAAAGCAATGTTAATACAAAGCTGTAAAGTAGAGTGAGACGTTGATAATAACTTCCTTATGTTTTTTGAATGTATAACTTTAATTATAAAGGACTAAAACACCTAAAACTTATGGGTGATTTTACAACATTTAAAAGCCTGAGATTTTACTGAAATTGGGGCTACTGGGGCTCACTGGCCTTAGATGTAATGAGCGAACTGGAAGTGCTGAATACATCGCTCCAAAAAAGCACCCAGACATTGGAGGGCATGGTCTCTGCAGTCTCAGTTGTCCAAGAGAGATTACGGGACAAAAGAAAGCCAGCCCACTTTGAGGCAGTCTTTAAGGAAGCAGTGGATATGGCTGAGAAGCTGTCTCTAGAGCCCATTGCTCTATCTCGAACACATAGGCCCCCAAAGAGATATTCTGGGCCAGCACCTGCACACAGGCCAGAATCTGCTGTGGAGTACCACAGAGTGGAGTTCTACAGAGTCCTTGACAAAGTAGACACACAACTTTCTTCATTTGAGGCCATTTATTGAAAAGCCATGTAAAGTACTTATTTACAAATTTGTTTTTGTATATATGTAGGCTTTGCTGTTCGTGTTTCTGTGTGTTTACAGCCTGCACTTAAAGTCAGTCCATGTTTAAATAAAACCTTTTTTTTTTCACACGTCATGTGGCATGTTTGGTGAGTACTTGGTACCAATACATGTTATTTTCTTGCAATGATGGGCAATTAAGATTGATGGGTTGTCATAGCTGAGTAATAGCCAGTAATAGGGCTCGGGATCCACGTTGCATTGTGGGACGTCGCAGCCATACTGACTGCTACGCAAACGTAAACATAGCTCTGACACAACGTTGTTGTTGAAAGAAGAGACAGAAGTAGAGAGAAAAAAGATGTTAAAATCCCGAAAAAGATCTGGAATTTACCGGGACACATTAAATAGAGAAGCCAGGGACCGGTATGGTGACAAAATCAGCATTATTAATAATTTGGATCCATATGAAGTTCCAAACAATGAGTGGAGCACCGATGAGTGAGCGCCTATACTTCAAAACAGTTCCGAAGTTACAAGTCCTTGGAGTCTCATGTGCAGTTCATGAATGGATGGGTTCAGGAGCTGCAGATCATAAAGCCAGCTAACAGTGGGAACACAGTAATCCGTACACGAAGGTAAGCTGTGATCAGACGGGCTCTGGAACCTGCTAGTTTAGCAACTGCTAACCGCTAATGCTAACAACCACTCACGCATGTAATGTACTTTTAAGTAGCTGCTATGTGTTTCAAAGGTGTAGTTAGTAACGTTAACTGCCAACCCTCCGGGTTTCTCACGTATTTGAGCCTTTTCTCGCTGCCGTTTTTAAATTTTCCTCGTTAAAGATCCCAACTTTGAAGGAAAGAAACAAAGTAGGCTATAAAATAAAACCAAAAGCATCTTTAACTTACCAGAATGAAAATGCAGGGAACACACTCAATATGACATTGGAATACTGTGGAAAGTTATGTTTGGTTCGCCTTACAGTCAGTGATCCAAGCTAGCCGACAACTCTTTATCTCTGACGCTTGGTCTCCATGGTTACGCCTCCAGTCAGGAAAACCGATTGGAAAGTTAACCCATTTTCTATGTTTCCATGGCGATCATGTGTTGAGCTGTTACAGCCGCCTACAATACAGCAACGGTTTACCATGGTTGAAATCAAGTTAAGGTGAAATTAATCAGGCTGAGAAGGAGTACAGTATGCGGTAGTCATAGGCAGTAGCCTGAGCCAGCGGTAAAAGACGCATTCAACATGGCGGCGACGCGAAGTGCTTACGTCTCGATGACCAAGCTTCCCAGTAACTCGTCCCCCACAGGCTTCAAGAGAAACCTATCTAAGCCCCTGCTTAGCCATAGGAAGACGACATAAAACGGAACGAATCTTAACTCAAACAATAATGTATTTATCCAGAAAAAGTGTGGGGGCTCTCCTACAATACTGAATGCTCTATAATCTTATTTCTGTTTTATGTTTTGTTTTTTGATTAGGCAAACTATCTTTTTATTCTAAAAAAAAAAATCTATAATATTACAGCAGCAAAATTATCAAAAGTTTCTTCAAAAGCCTGTTTAACAGCTTCAAATGGGGCTTCAGATCATAGTTCCACCTACTATATACTATTTGTATTTTTGTGTTAGGTAAAAATTGTGTGCCAATGCTTTATTACATAACCAAGGTTCCCTCCCCTATCTCCATCTGTTCCTAAAATTCTTTTAATACTCCATTCTCTCCCTATTAAATTTCTCACTTTCTAACTTTTACATGGATCATAATAGTTAAAAATCCTAAAATTACCCATTTTTTTTATATTTCTGCACTTTCACATTCATATTAACCAGGTACTTGATGATCTTTATATGCGAATCCATCCTTAATGAAAGTTGCAAAACCTCCCCCACTACTGTTGTTACTCCTATCTCTTCTGACTGAACTGTAACTGGGAATTGTAAAATCTAAAAATTGTTTTTAACCAAGTTTCCTGAACACATATAACATCTGGAGCTTTTTCTAGTTCATGTACATATTTTTTAAAATTCTTGATAATTTACTATGAGACTTCTAGCATTCCATTGAAGAATATGTATAACCACTTTTTTTTTTAATTCTTTTCTTGATCATTTCCAGCTGAACTCGGAAGTTTGTGACTTTGATCCACTTGGACCTCTTTCATGTCTAGGAACCGTCCTGCTGCTTCTACAATTGTTTTGATTTTAGCACTTTTCTTTTTCATTTGCACTGTAACATTAATGATGTGACAAAAAAATGCCACAAAGTTATCTTTATTTCACCAACATTGTATTTTCATCTACATTACATTTATGTTTGCATTTATAGCATTCATCTGTTGAATTGATAATGTTTTGATTCTGTTTTCTTTGTGAGTCGTTGTTTTCCTGATTTAACTCTCCTTGACTTGTTTATTTCCCAAGTCATTTTTACTTTCTTTTCTAACTTTCTTTAATGCCTCAGCATATGAAACCTCTGTTATTTTTATTCTTTGTGCTTGTCTTGCCTCCCTCTGTACTATGCATCCACCCTATGCTGCACTATGTTGTCCCCCACAGTTAAAACATTTAACTTTGGCATCTTTATCACACTTTCCATATTCATGTGAACCTCCATACCTTGCACACCTAATTTTCCCTTTTCACTCCTTAGCTACATGACCCATTGTTTGACAAACGAAACATCTTATTGGGTTGGGAATGTACTCTCTCACCCTGAAGTTTATATAGCCAATCTGCACAGATGCCTCTTCTTCTCCTTCTTCTTCTTCAATGCAGATTTTATTTGACGGTTGGCAAACAACTGTAGGCGTGCATTACCTCCAGCACAGATGTGGAGTGTGGACTGAAACAATAAATAAATAAAAATAATCTGTCAAATTAGTTATTTTAAGAAATCTATCAAAATTTGAGGTCTATCTGATAATGAATTTCGCTGTAATAATTCCAAAATAGTAACTCTAACTTTCATTTAAGATCGATTGCTTATCAGTTAAGTTCTTTCAACACTGTATTTCTGAAAATGATAAATGCTTCATCTTCCCTGCAATAATCACATTTACCTGTATTATGTTTCCCTATAATGAGCAAACTCCTATTTAATCCTGTGTGCTCAAATCTAAGACGTGTTATATTTCTTTTCTCCTGTTCCTGTCAGCCCTCCTCATTTCTCCCACTCTTCAATGAATCCTATAAAACCATCTGGCTTTATTTCTTCCTCCTATTGTTTTTGCCACCTTTCTCTCATTGTAGGAGCTATTTCTCCATTTTTATTTAAATCTTAGAATTTGGATTATTTAGTTTGATTTGTTATTTAGAATAAGGTTTTGATTAGCGATTCAGTTAATTAGTTAATTTTAGCTTGGGATGTGGGTGTTTCACAGTATAGGTGTTAGGTGGCTCATTATGCTCGTGGGTGGTCATATGGTTTTTACCAGTTCTCAGTTTCCAGTTTTCAGTCTCAATCTCAATCAGTGAGTAAATCAAAGAACAGCTGCAGGAATCAGAATGAGAGCAATAGAAGAATCCTGTGAAGCCTGTAAACTGTTGGTCTGAACGAGAAATAAAGCAAGCAAAGAACTGGATTTTTGTAATGTATGGGAATCGGACCCAAGATACAACCAAGAATTTTACAGGATTTATTTGAGAAATTAACTGGGAAAGCATAACGGGAGTCCCTGACTCGGAATGTCCAGAGCATGAAGAGCCGGTTAGAGGCAATTACCTAAGTTAAGAACTGAAGTCCGGTTGCAGACAGGGTTTGCTACTGACACAGTAGGGAACTTTAAATCTGCCTGTCCTTCAGGTAGGATTTAGACCAATCCAGTGCTGTACCAGAAAGGTTGACCCAAAAAAAATAATTTCCAATGTGCAATCATTACAAAGATTTACTGACAAAAATGTAATTTATTATACATAAGTCTGTTTTTTTATCTGTTTTTTTTTCCCATTACTTTATTTAACCTTTACACAATTCAGTTACCATTACAGAACTGGTTGAAAGAATTTACAAAAAGAATATAAATTATATTTTACTGTATACATAAGTAAGTTATTTATTATCATTTATGAACGGAAAGTCTCAATCCTAATGTTTGATTTCTTATTTCTACTTTTATTTACACGGGAGCGGATCTCACATTTAAAGTAGCAGACATCTTTTCACTAAGGCAGTGCAGAGCTGCACTAGACCTAGATAGTTCACGCTTGAATGTGATTGCAGAAAGTTAGGCCTTTATAAAATCTATGTTTTACACAGACTTATGAAATACTATTTATAAAATTATCTATGTAAACAAACCTCATCATCACTTGATAAGATAGTTAAACTGGACATTGCAAGACCTTTTCTTCCATGACAGCCTCCATATTGGAGGGAGAAACAGTTCAGGTCGCTGGAGTCTGACCATTAAATGTCGCTAAAATAATTTTAAGCTTTAATACTGCCGTTATCAATAAAACAAAATAGTTGTAGCTATAGAAATACTGAAGACTGAACCAAAACTGAACATTATTGTACTTTCTAATTATTATTCTGATTAACTATAATTCTAATCCTAGTAAGGACCTGTGGACTACTAGGAAAAAATGATCCCTGATGCCATCAACATAGATCTAAGCCATAGAAGATTAGGTTATACTATTTGAAATTATTGATAAAGTGGTAACTAGATTTCCAAATGGAGTTAATAAATTGATGCATGGTTGGAATGAAACATCCTGTTCTGCTGGAGGTTTCTTCCTGTTAAAAGGGAGCTTTCCTCTCCACTGTTTCTACAGGAATGCTTGGTGTGAGGAATTGCTAAAGAGTCAATGATAAAATGCAAGTGCAGGTCACCATCACAAGCTCATCCAGGAGGAGCATGTCTTGCAAGTCAATGACTGGACGCAATCTTACAGCGCTGCCTCTGTTAAGTGCCTTAAGAAAGCATGTATTGTGAATTGGCACTGTATAAATAAACTGAATTGAAATTTAAAGGGTTGAATTTATCCATACCCTTATCTAGAAAATTAATTAAAATAGCCAGCCATTATACATGAATAATAATAAATAAACCAGGAACATGATAGACAGATTTTTGTTCCATCAAATCATACAGATATCAAGCATGCATGTGGCCTCAGTAAAAAGTAAAAATACCATTTACTAGGAACAGAACAAGACTCAATATTAATCACCTTCTGCCATGACTGACCTGGGTTTTGAGCAGACAGGGCTTACCTACAAAAGGAACACTGCAGTACTGATCCAGGAGTAAATTCTGTATGATGCAGATATAAAGGTCATTGGCAGTTTTAGCTCCTTTAGTGGCTTTATATACAACAATTTAGTGCTAAACCCAGTTAGCAACAACACTCACTAAGAACCAGGAAATTCAGCTCAAATTATGTTAATCTACAGATACTGTCAGTACAAACAAATGAGCTTAAATTGACCCTCCATCCTGTGACTCATGCAGCTCTTGGCTTGAATTTGTTTATCTAGGAATGTTAAATGTTGATCAAAAGGCTGATCTGTTCTGAAGGCTCAAAACTTACAGGCGTGTCCTATGAAGACATGATAAAATATGTGGTCTACAGGCTTTGACCAGCAGGTGCAGCACCACAGGGTTACTGTGTGCAGAGAATACACAGAGCTCAGCTGAGTTACATCCTGTCTGCAGTAGTGACTGCTACAAAAGAAACTGGATGTCAGCTCACAGGTCTGTTGATCCAAAATGCTGCTTCCCACAGAACAATTCACATAAAACTGATTCTGCATGATCTATAACTTCATATTTTCTTAACTTGATATTTTTTGTTTCTTTTGTGTTGCTTAATAGGATCAGAAACATGCTAAAAATGCTTCAAACTGATTCACCTAGCATATCCATGGTGCTGCTGCATCCTCTGGTGGACAATAAAAATCATTACAGCATACATAAAGAAAATCAGTAACAGGCATTTAAAAGCAAGAGTTTTAAGAAAAAAATATTCAAAGCATTTGTAGCAGAAAAATGTATTTAAACAACTAGATTAATGCCAAATTTAAGATCAGGCTGTACATTTTTAACCTGATCACATGTAACATATAATGACTAATATTTAATACATGTGACAGTGTTGACTGTACAAACTCTAATATAATAACATGTTTACTTTAATTAAATATTTTAGTCCCCTGATAAATTCTTACATTTCAGACAGAAAAAAGACACATTTTACAAAAGACATTACATCTGTTGTCTTCCTCGCATTTACCTGTCAATAATCATTTTATTGCTGCTGATTGAATGCAGCAGACCACAGAAAAAAACTTAGCTCTAATGTCAAACTCAGGTATTTCCACATCAAATAAATTGATTTAAATTTTCTTTATGTTGTAAGAGGAATAATTTGGAGTTGAAAAAAATAAAGCTATTGCAGTGAAAGACAAAAGGCTGAAGACAATATAAGGATTGACACTAAGTACACAAGGCTGCAGCAGGCTAAACTATATACAAATTTGGAAGATTCAAACATTATTGCCAGTTCTGTCAAAAAGCAAAACATGTGCTTCATATGTACCTGATGTTCTATGAAGATTAAGGCAGATAAACCAAAAACATGTAGAATATCATGTGAAAACTGAGAATATTGTTTGTCTAATGCAATTAAAGTTTAAAATTAAACAACTAACAAGTCCAGCACAATTATTAAGATAAAAATCTGAACCACTATCAATAACCTCAGTATTATTAGAAACGTAATAGAAATAGAAAACTAATATTATTTATATATATATATGAAACTTGTCTCTGATTTAATATTTTAAGCATGTTCTTTTTTATCAAAACAAACTTCAGGATCATAACATTGATCTCATGTTATTTAGCTTTAATGTTGCCAGAATGTATGTTGTTTTAGACATTTTGACCTCCCTGCACTGGCTGCCTCTATTTTTCTGATTTGAAGATCATAACTTTTTTCCAAATAATATGGTACCTCCTAATCAAAATAAAGCTTTTACACATCCATGTTCCTAGAAGAAAATTTTAGGTTGTGCTGCTTTTAGATTTGTTTAGGAATACACTGAGGAGATGGAGCTTCTACAGTTTTTGCTCCCTAGCTGTACATGTTCTTTCTCTTATTGTAAGGATGGTGAATATATTGAGTTTTTCAAATACCCTTCTAAAATCCCACGTAATTTAACTTTGTCTTTAATTCTAGCAAAGCTAAATATCACACTGTTTTAACAATTTTTTAAAATTCTGTTTTGATAAAAGTTTTGTTCATTTGTTCTTCCTTGTTCCTCATTGTTTGTGTTTGTCCTTTCTTTTTATTTCGTAATGTTTTGTTTCCTTTAAATTTGTGGACCTGTGAAGGACTTTGGCCATGTAAAGTAGGTCTATTGTATAAAAAAATAAATAAATAAATAAAAACATGATTTATGGACTGTTTTGTGGAAATCTACATTTCTTGTTTAATTTCTGCTGGTTTCACTTCCACTTTAGCGGCTAAAATTCTATATTCTAGGCTACTGGTGGTTCCTGTTGGAAGGCATTGGTTTTACGTGCGCTCAATTAACATTTAGAATGCCGATCTTCCGTTTGACATAAAACAAAGTCATTTATTTTCAGCACAAGTCCATTATCTTACTGTTTCCTTCAAGATCCACATAAATTCGACATAAATCCAACCAAGCACAGTAGAAAACTGTTTGCCTCAGCCTATTAACCACACCTGAACAGAATTGATGGTTGACCTTAAATAACCCATCCCCTCATCAGACACTCAGAACTCAAAATTAAATACGCCCCCTGGTGGCGACAAACACCAAAGGATAATTGGCTCCTACATCCACCTTGTCTACATTCCTACTGAATAAAAATGTCATCAGGTTTTGAAAGTTATATTTTTGTTCAGCTTTATTTTTAAAATCCTTGAAACGTGTTCAGATGTACATTAAAATTCTTCAGTACAACTGGAAATATTTTCTATACCACTAAAAACCTAGCAGAGGGCATAAACTGAGTGATATTTTTCTGGGTAATATTTAAATTTACAGATTGGTTTTAATTTTGTCAAAAGGATGACTTGTATGCTCCTTGGTAGACCTATGTATGTGGATAAAAGATATTTAAGACAAAACCAGTATTTACCAATGATAAAAAAAAAAATAAATAAACAGGCTGAAGATATCAGCACCTGATCAATGAGGAAGAAGTTCAAATTAAAATCTTAAATGAATTTACTGGAAAAATATATAATGTGTTATCCTTGTTAATATTTTACCTGTAGAGTTGACCTTTATGTGTAATTAAAAACTCTGCCGGGAAATCATCCTGCGATCACAAGTTTTTGGTTTTAATCTTTTATTGTTACCTGAAATCAACACTTTTACTGCAGCTATGTGGCATTTTTGTACAAGGGGAAATTCCATGGCGAACTGTAAAGTAATCACTTCATTATAAAAGCTATCCATACCCAATGTTAATAGTCAAGCTTACAATAACAGATAAGATGTCATCATAACTGAATTACTAGCAGATGATTTGTTTACAGGTTAATAAAAGAAGGCATTCTGTGTCAGGAAAGCCTTCCAATAGCATCATCTTAGATATTACTGTTGATGGCGTCATTTAGGGAAATACATGCATCTTCCCAACTCTACCTTGAGCAATTAAAACAAGAAAGTGCTTTAATTCAGTTTTTAGATTATATTTCTATAACATTTTTATAACATCTTTATCAAATGAAATTAAGTTTATGAATCTTAAACCCTTGATGCCAATTGTTGCAAATATGCAACAAATCCTTTGTATTATGTACACAGCTAAGATAGCATGTGCATCCCTCAGTGCCGGTTATTACACATTCAGCGGACCATGGAACCTTCGACAAGCTTTTGTTATAGGTGGTCACTAACAGAGTATGTTATCAGTGACTGCTTTGCCACAGAGGAGACCTACATTTATATATATATATATATATATATATATATATATATATATATATATATATATATATATATATATATATATATAGTGGTATATATATATATATATATATATATATATATATGGGCTGGAAACCCCAAAATAAAGTGGGAACACCTCCAAAGATGGTAGAGAATGACCGGGCCAAGACCCTGTGGGACTTCCAGATACAGATGGACCGAATGGTAATGGCAAACCAACCAGACATTGTGGTGGTGGACAAAAAGGAGAGGAAAGCAGTTGTGGTTGAAATAGCAATACCAAGTGCCCTAACATCGGGAAAAAAGAACATGAAAAACTACACAAATACCAGCGACTTAGGGGAGAGCTGGATACAACCTGGAAGGTCAAGGCATCAGCAGTACCTGTGATCATTGGGGCATTTGGGGCCATCAGCAAAGATATTTCGCAGAACCCTCAAGCTCCCAGGCCTTTGGTAGAGGACCTTCATGTACATTATATATATATATATAAATAAATTATGTAACAAAGGGGATAAGAATCTGTTTTATATATCTGTTTTATAATCACAGAAGAAATGCAGCAGAGGGCATCCATTTTGTTTTTTACCTTTTCACCTCTATATTTTCTTGTTTGAAGTGTTATTTCCTTATTGCATGTGGCATGAAACAGTGTTGCCTTGTTTAAAGAATTTGTTGTTAGACACGCACACAAAATTCAGAATGCATGCTCTCTCTCTCTGCTGATTGCAAACGCAAAACGCTTTGTGCCTTCTTTTTTAAGGTGTGGCAAACAATTGTGTCAAAGTATGACCAATGATGGGAATAAAAAATTGTGCATTTATAACTGTCAGTTATAAACCCTAATTAAAGCTACAATAATGATAAAAGTGTTGCACTTTAAACCTTAGGGTATCTGTCGTTACTTGCATCTCTGTATATTCCCGCAAGCAGTAAACCAAAACAACATCTGAGTAATAATAAAAAGGTGCTTTGAACCTTAGTGTGTGTTTCCTGGTAATCGTTTATTCGTCACTGGCTATAAACTAAATTGGTCTGCCAGTACTGATGAAGATTTTGTATTTTGAACCTTAGCTTAGCATGTTTGTGCTTTTAAGTGTTTCTCACATAAGTTCAAAGGTTGGAGCCTCATCTGATTTGAAATAAAATTTGTGATACAGCAATCATAGTTTGAGTCTAAAACCTTCTAAATATCAGTTATAGTACTGTAGTGTAGATTAACATTCTCTATATGCCAATTTGCCTTATCTGTTTATGGCAATTTCGTAAACACACCAGCAGTTTATTTTAATGTTTACAGAAAAATCTAAACTTTGATATTGTAACTTTGCTACTACAGGTGATCTTTTAGCACAGTAATTTCATTTCCAAAGGTCCTTTGACGGGGTCACATTCCCATGCCATCTACTGTAAGTAAGGACAAAGCAGCAAACCATAGCATTAATATTCGAAAGCCTATGTGTCGAAGGAATGTGAGAGGGGAATGTGTAGCAGGACGGACCATCCTATTTAGGACTGTAACGTGTTGAGTTTTTAATTTCATTATGACCACTTGATGAATCAAGTAAATTAATGGTTTATACCACTTCATTTATAAAGTGGAATAAAACAGCAAAAATATCAACCAACATGTACAATAAACAAATAAACAATATAGAAATCAACAGGGGTAATAAAATGAAACAACCACAATAACAAGAATAATAAAACTCTGAGTATAAGAAAAACTAACAGCAGGTTGAAGGTCAGGGCAGAGAAGTGAATTTTTAAATGACACTTAAAAAAGGTAGCAGAGGCAGGATACTTAACATATACTAGTACTTTAATCCACATTTTTTTCCGTCTACAGATAAGGCTGTCTCGCCTTTGAGCCGCAAGTTTCATGAGGTTGGATCAATAAAATCATCAGATCTGCTGACGTCTACAGCACTGTGGGACATATGGCTGTAAAAGATCCCAGATATGAACATGCCTGAGCGCGGGAGGCATCTAGAGGGTCAAGATTCAGACGATTTGACCCCAGCAGGTTTCGGTTAGCACGACAATTCAAAGCGCTCACATGAGAAAAAAATAAATGAAGGCATACATTTAAAAAAAAGATAAGTACTCAAAAAAAAAATCATCAAATGATTGATAAAAACAGTAAAAGGAAATTTGGGCTGAAAACTAAATCTGTTTAGATAACACAGTCAAAGGCCACTAAAAATAAAAAATTTTAATCTTGATTTAGAGCAAATTAGGCTTTTAGTGCTTTCATAGTTTTTTGGGAGTTTAATCCAAATTAGTGGATCATAAAAACTAACAGGTGCTTCTTCTTGTTTGGTTTTGGCTATGCAGAGTAGATTTAAGCCAGAAGACCAAGAGAGGTCCCAGCTACACTAACAAGTTTGTAACATATTTATGTACCTAACCAGTCAGAGATTTATAGACTAACAGAAACATTTTAAGATATTGGGAGTATATTGACATCTTTTAGACTGGAGTTATGTGCTCCACTTCATGTGCAGCATTTTGGATCAAAAGCCTCTCTCTGATCAACTATTCCGGCAGACACTGTTGAGTTAATAAATCATGCTATATATCTGGCTGATACTTTAGTTTTTTATACCTGAAGATGTAATTTAAGTGCTAGAAATCCAACTGTGTTATTGTCTTCATACGACCTTAAAGATTCAGGTATAAGTCCATTAATGCACCCAGATTCTGATTGGTGCTTTCTAGCTGAATTAACAGGAGCTATGTGATAACTTTCAAACAGCATACTTTCTTCAAAAATTTATTATTTCTTTGTTTTTATTTAGCTGAAGAAAAGGTTATGCACATCTTATATTTTTCTATGCATTTATTCTGCGGTTGAATGGGTTAGTCACCCAGTGACATCATAATATACAGCTATGTCTCACCTGCATAGCTATGGCAACTCATGTTGTGGTTTACAATGATCAGGGTTAGGGGGAGCGTGTCAATATTTAATAGGCCTTAAGATTGATCCTTGTGGAATTCCACATGATACTTTGGTCACTGACAGTTCAGTACTGTACCAGAAAGGCCAACCTTGTTTCCCAGGCAGTCCAATAAAATGTAATGATCGACAGCAAACTGCACTAAGGTCCAAAAATACCAGAAACCCTTTTACTTCTCACTGGACGAGCACTTTCTTCAAAGACTTTTTTTTTCAAGAAATAACCTTCACGTTAACTGGAGAACAAAAAAAATTTGGAAATTATATTAGTGATGATCAAGTCCAAAATATGTCCCTGTCTGTGCATTTGGTGTTTAACATTTTTGGTCAAACCACATTTTGTAAGAGTATCACACAGTTCTTAGATTCGATCATCAGGATTGTGAATGCAAATGTGTCCTACAACAATTAAACAGTCATAATCAACACATATCAGAGATGTACAGTAATTAAAATCACTGAAAATATTTGTTTTGGACACAGAAAGCCTGTAAATATCCAAGAACATGGTTTCTGCCAGGTTCTTTACCTGGAGAAACAAAAAATCCAAACGGTCAAATTTGCCTAGAAATTACGCTTCATTGTAAAACGAATCTGTAAACAAACCTTTTAAAACAAAGTAGACTCCTCTTTCAAATGTAGTTTGCAAGAATCAACTCTGTTAGAATAGGTGCCTTATTAAATTCTCATAACATAACATCATGGGCTTTGCCACCCTTGGAAGTTTCTGCATGTCCTGAGGAATTTAGTGGGGAGGCGTTCTGTTATGTTTTCATCTTATTAGCACTCAGTGAAGAGGTCTTAATTTTGGGGGATATTTATTGGGCCTCTACTTGTCCTGCAATGTCGGCTGTTATCTCTCACTCTGAGCCAACTGTCTGGCTACTCCTGTCTCAGCTGGAGCTGTATGTGGCACTTATGTTATTGATGTTTATTTGTTGTCTGTTTAGAGTCGATGCTGCTGGTGTTGTGTGGGTCACAGTCTAGAACACATTTTATATACGATGTTACTGTAAGCTTCAGTTCTGCTTAAACAGGAACCATCTTTTCTATAGAAAAGCTGTCTTCTCTCCCAATAATATGTAGGTTGACCATGAAGTTCACAGTTAACGTACCACACTTTTTTCAACAATAATGCGTCATCAGAAGTCTCAAAACATATCGTCACCACACAAAAGGTATGCTGACCCAGAATAACATGTTTATATTGAGACCAGAATTTTAATCATTAGATGAATGAAATCCTCCTTTGGTACTTTTTTCTTGGTGACATCATCATAATAATCTTCAACAATAATCATAAACATAATAATAATAACTCTTGGATATCCCCGGTATAGATTAGTTCCAGTCCCACTCTTCCCCAATTTTGTGAAACAAAAAATTTAATGTTTCAAATAATAAAGGCAAGCAAGCACTAAACAGCAGAGGTGTTAAAAGCATTAATGTTTATTGCTCTATTTGCCATGGATTTGATTTTGTTCAAGTTTTATCTTTGAGTTTTCATTGGCCTTATTTTTCATTCCAGTGTCCTAGGTCTTTTTGATTGTATTTGTCTTCTTAGATATTTCCTGTTTGCCCCTTTGTGTCAGTCTCATTTTTCCCTAGCGCCCTTCTTGCTTCTGTTCACACCTGCTCCCAATCTGCTAATAAGCCTGGTCTTTGTTTCTCTCTCCCATTTATTCTCCTCCTGCTCGATCACTCTTTGCTGGTTTGTCATCTCATCATTACCTTGTCCCCTTCTTGTTGTGAGTATTCCTGGTCTTCAGGTTTTTTTGTGTGGATTTATGTTTTGTTTTTGGTTTTTTTTGTTTTGTTTTTTTTTTTGCTTCTGCTGAACTATTGGTTAATTAAAACTTCAAGCAACCACCTCAAGCATTTGTGTCTGCATTTGGGTCCTGTCAAACCTCTATCCCTAATGTGACACAAGTAGAAGACTAAATGCTACTGTTTAAAAGCGCTTTTGTAGAAATCAGAGTATCTGTCATGACACAGAACAGAGGACCCAGTATTTGATTCGAGACAGACAGTGGGATAAGTCAAAGTGTTTTATTGAAACAAGCTTGCTCTGTGAATTTGCGGTATCAGCAGCTTGGGCATCTATTACTGAAGCTGTTGGAGAGAAATAACCTGATTTTACAGTTAAGTCCATCGCTAGAGAACAAGGTAGGATCCAGCCGGTGGGCTGCCAACAGCATGCGGCGGGCACCACCCAGAGTGTCCCAGATGTTGCGGTCCTGGAGAACATACATGAGTCTGAAACCAGCTCAGGGAAACGGGCTAAAACAGAAAGGCTCAGAGGTCCAGGAGTCACGAGACAGTTTAGGCAGCCTGTTCAGATGGTAACAGGCACGCTCAGTGGATGGCACAACAGGTCAGGATCAGGACAACAGAAACACTATGAAACGCTAAAACCACTCTCTCCACTGAGGTCAGACAGGAACAGACACGCTCGTTGGATGAGAGGCGGAACAGGTCAAGATCAGAAAATCAGAAACCCCCGAGATACTCTAAAAACACTCTCACCATTGGCTAGAGAGAGCAAGAACTAGAGCAATAATCTGGCCCTGATAGCTGAATGCAAGTACCTTAAATAGAGGCAGGAGCAGGAGGATCAGATTAGCCGTAATGAGCAAACGGGCAGAGTTAGACAGGTGAAAGGAATGAGTAATTAAGCCAGCCATCAGAGCCAAAATCATGACAGGATCAGCTTAAACTTTTTACTCAAGTAAAAGTGTAAACTTACCAATTTAAAAGATACTTAAAGTATAAAAGTAATGCAGAAAAAATGTAGGGTATTGCTTTGCTGCAACACCCTAAAAAAGGAAAACTTCTACAATTCTAGATGATAACTTCCTTATACTTAATTTTCTCAAGTTTGGTAACCAAAGAGATTAGTTTCAGTTTTTTCTTTGCATTGTCTTGAAAAACTATTTATTTTGGAATTTAGTGAACAACAAGTTGGTGTAGCACCGACTCCACAAAGAAATTGTCTGGATGAAACAAATTACTTTTATGTCTTGTTTTTTTAAATACCAACAAACCATAAAAAAGGAGCTTAAATGAAACTAAATGAATGAGTCTATTTTTGAAATGTAAGGAGTAGAAAGTAGAGGCAACTACAAAAGAAATGTAAGAACTAGAAGTAAAACGTTGTCTGAAAAATAATTACTTCAGTAAGGTATAGATAGCCAAAAGGTATACTTAAGTAAGGTGACACCTCTGGCAAACTTGGAAGAAAGAAGTCATAGCAGGTAGAGGGAGATGTTTTTAAAAAAGTTGATATAAATTAATTTAGTTTCTGAGGACTGCTGATGATGATGATGATGATGATGATGATGATGATGATGATGATGATGATGATGATGATGATGATGAGGGACAAAGGCCATTCACCCAAATACTAAATAAAAATTGACATAGAAAATACTACAATTGAAAAATTAAAAGTACAAACTCTGACACTCTTTTTAATGAAACCCACATTTAATAAGGCAAAACATCTTTACATTTTATTTAACATAATAGCATCAATGGTTCAGTTGTAAAACAAAGATTAAAACTCACTCCAGAAATTCTACTGAACTACACTTTCAGAGGAAAACAAAATAACACTTACTAAATTTGGTAGTCTTTTGCAACATCATGATTATTTTTTTTGTTCAATGTTTGTAAAAGTTTTTTGTTTCCTTGTCATTGGTTAAAATTTTAAAAGTCTTGAAAATAAAATACACTGCATTATACATTATGTTGAGTCAAAATGCCACTTTTGGTTCAGGTTGTTTATTTACCAGCAATAAAATCTAGTCCTGAAATTTATATATAAAAACATTCATCTTATTCAAAGAATTTCATCTACGAAATGTAAAGTGTATAAAAGAATGTAAAAAAAAAAGGTATCATGATCTAATTAGACACATCGAACACTGCAGATAAAACAATTTCTCCTGAATAGCTGTCTATATTACCGTATGGCATCCAAAGATCAGAAAAATACAATAACATTCACCTGTTAAAATGTATCATGTTAAACTACTTTTAATAGGATGTGTCTGTAGCATTTACATTATTTCCTCATGAAGTTTATTTTGATCATTTCTGTTGAGCCTGACTCTCTATCAGTGGCTTTTGCTGTCATTTCTGTGAAGCCAAACTTTATTTCGAGTCTAATCTCACGATCCAATCCAAGTGCAGTGTTAGGAGACTGAACAGTGAATGAGCCCACTTCCTCCATGTGTGGTTCATCAATGTATGTTACATTTTTTCTTACTGTGCGATAAAATGAAAAGGTGATTTCTGTCTGATCTGCTTGCACAGGATGCAAGGTGTGCTTTCTGGTTTCATTCCAGGAAATATCCTCGTCATACTCCACCAATTTCTTGAATAGGTCTTTGCACCATTCACCATCCTTGTTAGTGAATTTCTTCTCTGCCTTGTGCCTGAACTTATCAAATTTCTGAGAGACACCAACTCCATAAGTGAATGCACCTTTTCTAGATTCCACCACTCCCTGGTTTCTTCCAAATTCTATAGCTCCCCTCAAAATAGCTTCTTGTGGCCTGAATGGGCACAAAACTTTATAGTCATGAAACTCCTCAGCAACATGGTTACGTAGAATTTCACTGTCAGCGAACCCTCCCACTAACAGGATGTACTTAATTTTGAATGCTTTATCAACTATTTCTTCAAGACTCTGGCTAATACCTTGCAGACTCTCTTCGAAAAAGGATTTCATTTTCTCTCGAGAGATTTTGATTGCTCCGTCATCCCAGGATGCCCCATCCACTTTTCTGAAGAGTTTTTCAATCTTTTTCTTTTTTTTCTCTGCCAGTTTTCCTAGGTTAAATGGGCAGGGGATTTCAACGTCATCATCAGTTTTTTTGAAAAGTGTGAATTCATACATTAACTTCTGAAGCTCACTGGGATATTTCTTTTCATACTCATCCCAGAGTCCATCAGAGAATATTTTGCTGAGAAACTGTTTGAATTTTCTGTCCACAGTTTGACCTCCCAGGTCATTTCCAGAGGCCTTGTGTAGCTCCTTCAAGGTTCCTCCTTGCAGGACTTCATGAACAGTAATGTCAATGGTTCCACCTGCAAAAACAAGAGGAAATTATTTATTTAAGGAAAATTAACAGTGGCTCTACCTTAGTTATAAAAACAAAACAGACTTTAAGGGGTTAATGGCCACAAAAGTCTTTTTATATATTTAATAATGAGTTTTCTATTTTAAATTCTCAAATTATTAAATTTAGCATTTCTGAAAAGCAGAAAAGCCCAGTAATTTGGAAGTTTCAAAATTTTATAAGACTTTTTTTTTTATATGAAAGGCATTAAAAGGTAAATTTCTATTAAAACACTGTACCTCCACAATCAACAACGATGTATTGAGTTCCTGGTGACTGGTCAAGTTTTTTTTTACCAAGGTTTTCGGTTATAAAACCCTCTGATGGAAGTTTCTTACAATAAACTGAAGCTGCTTCTGGTTCCAGTGCAATGACCAGTTTATCTTCATTTCCTCTGGTAACAATACCGGCCTTGAAGGAGGAAAAAATTTATTAACATATTAGGAGAGAAACAAACAGGTTTGGCTTCAAACCATGGAAGTCTAAATATTGCCAGTTACCCGAGTTGCAGCTTCTCTCATGAACTGTTTAGCTGAATGATCCCAGATGGCAGGAACTGTCAGCACCCAGGTGAAGTCGGCAGCTGCAAATTTTCTTCCTTGAGTGTTTTGTGCAATCGTTGTCAAAGCGTCGTCCTTCAGAAATTTTAGAGCTTCTGTAAAAACCTGCAGCGCTTTCATTTCTTTCCCATTTGCAGCTTTAATCTTCAGATCCAGGCTAAGTTTCTGAAGAATTGGAATCATTATCTTAGTAAAATAGTCTTTACATAAATGTAATCCAGCATGGAACCAGGTAAATTAACTTTATGCGTAAATGTTCTACTTACCTTTCCATAGAGTGACATCTTAAAACTTTCAAAGAATAAATAATCTTTGGCATCTGGTCCCAGTTTCGACAGATATGTTTCTTTAGCTTCATATCCAAAGCTGTTAAACTGTTTTTGTCCGTTAAAAAGAATGCAGGAGGGAGTCTTCGGTGTCTCTTTTCCATATTTCTTACCCCAATACTTCACTTGGGGGTCAATTTCTTGCTGCCTGGATGTTATGTTGAAAGCATATCCACTAAATGAAGTACCAAGGTCTACAGCTATAATGAAAGAGTCTCCCATTGTAGGAACAGGTCTTGTTGCTAAAGTGTGCTACCAAGGTTGCTGTATGTATATAATCTAAGTAGGCAGGACTTACTGGAAGTCCGAACCACTCCCCTTCAGTGAAAGGATATCCTTATTACTTCAAGTTTCAGTCTGACATATCCACTCTAGAACAACGCAAAAATGGACAAGGTTGAAAAGAAAAAGGCTAAACACAAAAACAGGTAAGCACAATTTAAATGTTTTGATTTATACTTTCTTAAGCAGCATCATTTGATTTTGTTGTACTTTAGAAAAGAGGCAACATCTGATCTCATGCTTTAATGTTTTGATGGTTAAAAAGAAAAATTATGAATAGTCTAAAATACATAAAAGCAAGGCCTCCTCTGCAAAAGCTTTGCCCTATGTATTTTACTCATGTATATTTATTAGTGCAGTCATTTTATAACATGATACACAGTCAGCAGTAATCAGAGTGAGTTGCAGTATTATCAGCGTCCAGTGCTCAGCTCAACAATATAAATACGCACGCAGATTTATAATGTTCTTCCAAACACAAAAGTAGTTTCTGTTGGGAAATTATACAGGCAACCCCAAAGATATGATATTAAAAAAAAAAAAAAAAAAAAAAAAAACAGTTTCTGTCAAGGATTTGTCTTTTCTAGAACAAGTTATAACTACAACCGGACACACAGGTATAGTTAAGAGTAAGAGTTTGGAAGATTTTAAATTTGACCAACATGACTACCAGACGACTGTAGCATTTACTGTACGTGCTTTTTTATATTATATAAAAAAATAATGAAATATTTTTAAAAAAATTTTAAGTTTTAAATGCATATTTTTCTTGCTTTCAAAAAAGGTTACACAAAAATATAGCTCAGTCAAGACTTTATATGGGGCTTATACACTGCCTGGCCAAAAAAAAAGTCGCCACCAAAAAAAAAAAAGGTCACTCACTCTAATACTTTGTTGGACTGCCTTTAGCTTTGATTCCTGCACGCATTCGCTGTGGCATTGTTTCGATAAGCTTCAGCAATGTCAAAAGATTTATTTCCATCCAGTGTTGCATTAATTTTTCACCAAGATCTTGCATCGATGATGGTAGAGTCTGACCGCTGTGCAAAGCCCTCTCTAGCACATCCCAAAGATTCTTAATGGGGTTGAGGTCTGGACTCTGTGGTGGCCAATCCATGTGTGAAAATGATGTGTCATGCTCCCTGAACCAGTCTTTCACAATTTGAGCCCGATGAATCCTGGCATTGTCATCCTGGAATATGCCTGTGCCATCAGGGAAGAAAAAGTCCATTGATGGAATAACCTGGTCATTCAGTATATTCAGGTAGTCAGATGACCTCATTCTTTGAGCACATACTGTTGCTGAACCGAGACCTGACCAACTGCAGCAACCCCAGATCATAACACCGCCCCCACAGGCTTGTACAGTAGGCACTAGGCATGGTGGGTGCATCACTTCACCTGCCTCTCTTCTTACCCTGATTCACCCATCACTCTGGAACAGGGTAAATCTGAACTCATCAGAGCACATGACCTTCTTCCATTGCTCCACAGTCCAATCTTTATGCTCCTAGCAAATTGAAGCCTATTTTTCCGGTTGGCCTCACTGATTAGTGGTTTTCTTACGGCTACACAGCTGTTCAGTCCCAATCCCTTGAGTTCCCTTTGCATTGGGCGTGTGGAAATGCTCTTACTTTCAGTATTAAACATAGCCCTGAGTTCTTACCACATGTTTAAGTGATCGCCGATCACGATCATTCAGGATTTTTTCCGGCCACATTTCTTCCTTGAAGATGATGGGTCCCGACTTTCCTTTCAGTTTTTAATAATGCGTTGGACAGTTCTTAACCCAATATTAGTAGTTTCTGCAATCTCTTTAGATGTTTTCTCGGCTTGATGCATGCCAATGATTTGACCCTTCTCAAGCAGACTAACATCTTTTCCACGACCACGAGATGTGTCTTTTAACATGGTTGTTTAGGAAATGAGAAGCAAGTCATTGCACCAGTTGGGGTTAAATAACTTGTTGCCAGCTAAAAGATAATCGCCCATGCAGTAATTATCCAATAGAAGGCTGGTACCTATTTGCTTAGTTGAATTAAGGTGCCGACTTTTTCTTTGGCCAGGCAGTATATATATATATATATATATATATATTACGTATATATCAGAAGTGTAGAGTAGAAAATTCCTTCATGTCCCACAATGGGGAAATTGTGGTTATTATAGCAAATGTAGTCACACAAATTTGGACCTTCGAAAATTGTATACAAATAACAGAATAGTGAAGAGTAAAAAAAAAACAAAAACAAACAAAATACTGTACTGTTAAGTGTTTTTACAATATGAATACTGTGCACCTGCAGAATTAACAAACAATATACAGTTGGACATTTTTACACTAATGGA
Source organism: Cyprinodon brontotheroides (assembly GCA_018398635.1). Classification (NCBI taxonomy): domain Eukaryota; kingdom Metazoa; phylum Chordata; class Actinopteri; order Cyprinodontiformes; family Cyprinodontidae; genus Cyprinodon; species Cyprinodon brontotheroides. The sequence goes on from JAGKQL010000062.1 coordinate 28,462,779, forward strand.
TATGTGAAAATAGCAGCAACATCAGAGATGTGCAAAATGACAGCAGCATGTTATTTGACTGACTAAGGTAGAAACTGTGCAAAATCAGCATGAATGAATGTATATATCTGACAGATTAGCCAATTATCTTTTCTTGTCCCCTTTTTAGTAAAAAGTTTAAAAAAAACTTCATCCACCTTGGACAGTTTACAATTATGATATGATAGTATCATAGCTTCTCTCAACTCTTTAGCTCACAATAAATGTATTAAAATACTTTTGAAAATGTTTCAGAGCACTAAAGGAGGATGGGTCCAGACCTGCCACCAACCAACATGTAAAATTGCCAGAGCAAAATATTGGAAGCACATGCAGGTAGGTGTCTGTTAAGCCTTACCACTCATAGAAATTGTCTTCAAAGTACTAGATTTATATTTAATTTTTTTACCCCTAACCATTGGCCTCACCTAAAAATGTCTTACTGACATCTGCTGTCTTTGAAAATAACTACAAGTTGAAGTTTAAACATCATAATCTTTTCAACATAGCTGCTGTCATTATGGAAAAAAAAATAAAAATAAAAAAATAAATAAATAAATATATATATATATATATATATATATATATATATATATATATATATATTTATATATAGGCGTCAGCCAACCAAAAAACACATTTTTTTCACTACATAATTAATTCAAATGTTTAATGAATTCCCTTTAGTTTATCTCTATGCATCTTTGAGAGCTTTTTGACAACAACCTCTGATATTTGCCCATTCATTATATATAATATTCACCTATTGATATCTTTGTCATCACTGTTCATTACAGGCGAGAGACTGCTTAAGCAGTGCTAACTATGTAAGGTGTTGTAAGTGTGCAGGCATATTGCCATATTTGGAAATACATTTTTCAGAACAATTTGTTTTGATGCAGTGTGTTCTATAACTGTGAAATATTTTAGTTAAAATTTGAAGACTGAGTGATATTACTTTTACGCCAGAGCAGAAGCTCAAGTGAATTGTGAGATTTGTTAACATCCAAATTTTTTAAATTTTTGCTGTGAATTCTTTGCCTTCTAACAAAAGGGTCTCTACTACTCTTGTTTTGAAAGGTATCAAGAGATATTCGACATTAATGACTGTTTTCAGAAGACCAGGTAATATGTTTGTTTTTTTTAACCCTTTTATAAATTAAAATATTTCAATAGCATTTAGAGTTTTGAAGATTAAAGGTAACTTTACAAAATATGTACACTTTAAAGGCAAATTAAACGTAAACCACATGTTTAAAGAATAGCTATCATGATTACCTAAATCATTTATATTTAGGTAATCTAAATATTTTAGAATTTAGGTAATTATATTAATATTTATATTAATTCTTTAATCCTTTTTAGGACAATATATGTTCATTTTATCTGTTGTGTTATTTTCCTAAAAACAAACGTTTGATTAATCCTATGGATTATGCTCTACAGGTCTGCATTAGAGGATGGATCTAAATCAGCAAGGTACATTTCATTATCTGATTTAAGCAATAAGCTTAGTTCCTACTTGTCTATTTTTTCTCACAGTCATTGTGTGATTTAATAGAGCAAATTCTAGTTCTTCATTTTTGAGGTAATAATAAATACCTTTCTGCTTTCCAGGTCTGTACTTAAGAGAAACTGTGTTAATCAGTGTTGAATCAGGCAAGCTGTAGTTATTTAATTGAGAGGGGGTAGGATAAGGCCCCTCATTAACATAAAAAACAGTGGCATCTGGTAGGGGTGTCGTCAGGAGAACCAGACCCCCTGTTCTGAACCCAGGTGGTGTTTGATCATTGGACTGCTGTGCATGTCATAGACTGCCCATAGTGAGCACCATGTTTACGCCTAGAGACGTCCATCTGTGCACCTGGCACCAGGACATCTGTGGCTGGAGGTCAATGATTGACTTTGTTGTTGTATCTTCTTACCTTTGGCCACATGTCTTTGGCACTCGGGTGTAGAAGAGAGGGCAACAGCTATTGACAAATGTCCAAGCTGGATAGGCTGGGAGAGGATAAGCCTGAACGTCTGATGGAGCCCTTGGTCGGGGATGTATTCAACTCCAATCTTTGGGAGAACTTATCCATCCATTCTGATGAAGTTTTGGAACATGAAATTTGAGCGGTCCATGTACTATGTCTCTATCGTCGATGTGAATGCCTAAACCCGGTGGTGGACGCCGGCAATAAGAGCTAAAGAGGGCATGCTATGGAGCTTGGTTGGCTTGTGGGATTCCTGAGGCAGCAGAGAGGTATCGTAAAGCCAAACATGCAAAATCTTTGTCGTTTGAAAGGGTCATGGAGAAAAAACATTGGCCAGCCTAAAAGTAATTCTACTAAACCATCCAGAGCTTTTGGAGGGGGAAGTAGTACTTTGATAACACGTTTTTAGTGGAAGTGGAGAGGAGTGGAGAGCCTCTGACCCTGAAGGAAGACATCATTAGGTTGATGTCAAACACTGAATGAAGGAGGCAAACATAGGATCTATCCACAGCTGCAGCTGTGGTGACTATATGACCACCAAGATGTTTGTGAGAAGATTTTGTTTGAGTATTTTAACTGTGTTTGACATTTCTGAGAAAACCATTAACACAAGTGCACCAGGGGGAAAAGAACTTCACTGATAAAGAACCTGTGGCGAGCCGACATCTGCCTTCCCTTTCCTTAAAGGGGAACGCCATTTTTTTTTTTACATTGGGACCTTGATTTTACGTTATTACATCATGTTCTACTCACCCATATTAGTTTTGTATCATTTGGAGCTGTTCTGAAGATATTCAGTTAAGTTATATCCAAGTAAGGTCTTCCTATGGGCAAACGACTGGAAGGCACAAACTAAACTGTTCATAAATTATTCTTTATGGTACTTTCTTGGGGGACACTGATTCGCCTACATGTTATGAATGCTGGCGTACCATAGAGAAGAAATTATGAAGACTTCAGTTTGTGCCTTCAAGTCGTTTGCCCATAGGAAGACCTTACTTGGATATAACCTAACTGACTTCGGAGTAATCTCTAAATCACACCGAAAGATTGTTTCTACTCCTCCTCCTCAATCAGAATTTCTGGGTATGTGAAAATTTAAATAACTAGAGCCAGTTTCCTCATTTATGCTCACATACTGTAATCCTCTTGCTTCAGCCAAGTTTCTGTAAGGCAACATATATCAATTTTTTTATCACAAATCAAGTCATTAACTAACAGACTTTTTAAAGAGAGAGATCTTATGTTAGATAAACAACATTTTTTCCTTTTTACTTTTTTACCGATTGGATTTATTTAGATTTTAATGAGATTATCATGACTTTCTGCTTTAGGATTCTTTTCAAGTTTATTTTCAATTTGGTTGTGGGCAAGACACTGTCTGGATGGAGTAATAAGTGATTAACATCAGAGAACCTGCAGACAGGTGTGTTAAGCTACGACTCTGCTTCCTTCCTTTGATAAATGTGGCCAGATTTCTGGAAAGAAAAGCTGCCCCATCCAAAGGTGGTACAGCTGCCTGGTTAAAGTTACAAATTTTGTGCTATTTGTCAATGAAAAAGTACATGGTTTAGCAGTACGTTGATATTTTCATCTGTGTTAAACCACAGTTTTGAGTCTAAAGTAACTTGTTAGCTTCCTCAGTGCTGATATAACACATGATTTTTTTTTTCAACTTACCTGTCTCTAATGTCCTTGTTGGGCTAGATATAGTTTTGGAGCTGGGGGAAGCTAGCTCTGCAGATCAAACATAGGGTACTTAATTTCTTGAATCCTAAGAGTCCTTAGGTGTTTAGCTATACTGTATGTGTCAGGCACCATCCTTTACATTATAAGGGTCAATTACAAGTGTTCAACAAAGCTGACTAGTAATTTATTTTTGGTCAATTTTAGCCACGTGTTTAACTGATATCTCAAAGTATCCATGGTTGCAAACAGACTTTCTGTAGATTCTTCTTTGTTGATATTCATAAGCTTTGTTTTCTAGTTGGAGGAAAAGGTATGGCAATGAGGAATCAAAAATATTTTATTTGTACCTATAATACTTTTAAATATTCATAAATGTAGTTTAATGCAGAGTCTTTACCTGGAGAATTGAATATCATAAGGAGTCAGATTTCCAAGAAACACATTCTTGCATTTTTGTAAATCATTAAACAAAGTGGCCATTGTCCTATGGAGAGTTGGACAAAATTAAATAAATATATATATCACTAAAATATTAATTTTTTTTATTTTACCATGAAATAAATACATCTCCCTTGTATGTGAGGGATTGATTTCAAGTTCATGAGTCGATGCAATCAACTGGTTTCCCTTAGATAGAAAACTGTGAATCAATTTGACTGTATTATCTGGTGAACTGTAAAGTGCCTTGAGATGTTATGTGAATTGGTGCTTTATAAAAAAAAAATGAATTGAATTGAAATAAAATAGATAACTGTACCATTTATTTATGCATCATCAGAGAAGTAAAGGTAGCATAAAACTATAAAATGGTCTCTTAAATAATAAAATGTGCCATGAAATTATTAAACATAACTTTTAAGTGATTACATAAAATAATAAATGACATTTTTTAATGAAATATTTATTAAAATAAATTATTACAATTTTTTCATTTTGTATTTATTTTATGTCCTTGCTTCTGTGCAGCATACTCATAAACAGTCAACTTGACCCTTTAGGTGGCCTTATGCACCTCCTGTATAAACCCTGATGTCTGATTGGCTGCTTCATACAGCAGGACAAGGAAAATTCTTCCTCCACAATTGTCTTAGACCAATATTTTCTCTAGGCAGTGCAGAAAATAACTTTGATTTGTTATAATTTATTTATCACAAACTCTAAGTCAGACATACTTTCCCTCATTTCTGATTCTGAAAAAACTCAAATATGTTGATTTTTTTTTTTTAAATCAGACGATTTTGTATTGAGTCAATCTGTTGATAACATAATTTCCTATTATGGGCTTTTTGTTCTTTTTCTTCAGCAAAAGTGCCATCATACAATCTTCTTCCCATAAGCCTTCAATGTTGTACTTCTTCATCTGCGGCACACAAAAAATGAGTCCAACTGACAACTACAGTTACAGGTTAAGTATACCTGCATATTCTAGATATTTTTCTTACACACATGGATATAATTGTTAGTATCACTTGGTTAATGACAGAAAAACTAAAAAAAAAGTAAAAAAAAAAAAAAGTAATAAAAAGTAAAAGTTGTGTTGCTTGTTAAAACCATGCTTCAACAGAATAATTAAAAAAATGAACTCATGAAAGTGGCCTGCACAAAACTGACCCCATGAAAAGACTTAAAATACTGTGACTAAAGGGACATGTTTTATCAATTAGCATCACAGGTGACGGCAATCTTGTAATCAGTCGGTGGGCCTATATACAGGAGTACAGGCGTTCTGTTTGGTGAAATCATGTGTACCACACTGAACATACATCAAAGGAAGCAAAGAAAAAGTTGACTCAGGAGATTACAAAAAATTATAGACATACATATTAAGATCATTACTGAACAACTTGATGTTTCTGTGTCAACAGTGGCACATTTTAAAATTGATGACAAATCAAAGAGACAGATAATATGAATAGTAGCAAAAGAGCCCAAAGAAACTTCTTCAAAGATCAAAGGTGAATTTAAATTCAAGGAACATTAGTTTCAGATCCATCCATAAACTAAAGTAGACTATCATTTCTATTTATTTATGTAGCACCAATTCAAAAAACATGTCATCTGAAGGTACTTTACAAAGTAAAATTGATGAAGAGCATAAAGTGAGATTTGTAAGGGTTTTCTAAGTAAACCAGCGGATTGAATCAAGTCAATGACTTTCTGGCACATACTCCACCTAAATGAATATAAGGTTGGACAAGACCTCCACCTGTATTCTGTTGCTCACCTTAACCTCTTAAAACCCAAGAGGACCTTAGGTGAGGGTGATAACTCACAATGCATAAAATTCCACTGTTAAAATGTTTACCAGCAGGTGGGTGCCATTGCGCGCAGCTCCAAGCTGACACAAAAAGTTCAAAGCCCCACAGCTGTTACATCTAGAGATCTGAAATTTTCTGCATGTGTGGTTGACCTTGATGTAGAAAAAATATAATAGTAATAATACCTGCCTTTTCTATAAGAACATCTTTATTACTGCTGTTCAAAAAAGATCTTTAATTTCCCAGAATAAAAAAACAACTTTGAGTCATGTTTGAACTCATGCAGGTTTGTCTGCGTTCTAGTCACTTAATTTCAATTTATTTATATATTAAGGAAACTAAGAGGTTGTTAGCTTTCAAATAATGTATTGCACATGTAATTTGGGCTTACAGTTCCTAAGTTATTTGCTTTTTTCATTTGGATAAATAGGGCAAGGGTTACCCAAAATGAGGTGGATGTTAAGAGGTTAAAGCAGTCCCTTACGACCGAGAATTGTATGCAACGACAGTAGAGAGGAAAAGCTCTTTTTTAACAGGAAAGGAAACATACAGCAGAACCAGGCTCAGTGTAAGCAGTCTTTTTCCGAGGTCAACTTCGTGGTTCAAGGTGACGACTTAATGCAAGATTACTAAGGAGGTTGTCCTGTCGTAAAAAAAAAAAAAAAAAAACAAGTAAAGGAGCCAAACTGGAATTTGCCAAACCAAATGCTAACCAGCCACAGAGCTTGTGAATTTCCTATGGACAGATGACACTAAAACTTTTTTCCAAGGTCTATTAGCTCTACGTTCTAGGATATTAACGAGTTGTGATTTTTCCAAGTCTGACAGCACTGTTCTATGACAATATCACATTAAGTTGGGGCATGTGTATGAGGGGGAGGGGGGTGAGGCGCATCCGAAAATTACTTACTATACCTCTTGCTGCAGCGATGGTCTTGGTTACATCAGTTAGGTCTACAGTAATCCAGCTTTTATTGTTAACTGCAGTGTGTTCTCTACTAAGCCTATACATTCAGCTAACGAGAGACCAGTTTTGCACACCACACACCACAAGGCCAGAATTGCAGAGAGGGTAGGAGGAGCTACTTTCAAGATGACTACATGTGAGTCCACTCAGCCCAATTAAGTTGACTCATCAACATGTTCAAGTTTTTGGTTAATGCACTACTATGTCCACAGACAAAAAATGACCTACATCCTTTAAGGCATCTTTGGGGGAGCATAAACAAGCCATCAGAAAAATACTGCCTTTTAAATCTGTGACAGTTATAAGTGTTTGCTCAAGATAAGTTTGCAAAAATACCTGCACAGAGATGTTGAAGTCTCGTTGATAGTTATAGGAACTGCTTGATTTCAGCAATTGCTCAAAAAAGGTTGTGCAACAAAGCATATGGTAGTTAAGGGAACCTTTTTGTCCAGGCCTGTTTCATGAGTTTGTTGTTCTAAATCATTCTGTTGTAGAGTTTTTTATAATAATAAAAAAGCTCCCTAAGATCAGTGTTGTGCCTGAACGCTGTTCATTGAACGAAAGTTCATGAACAACGTTCATATTTTGGGCTAACTGTGAACTGAACGTACTGCATTACTGCCTGATGGAACATTATTGAGAACTCGTTCATTCTGGTGTCTATGAACGGCACGCTCTCTCGGTTCAGCTCCGCTCAATAGGTTGCCAGATTTCTATAGAGCCCTCCAGGCGAAACCCCTCGCTAAAATCACAATCGCAAGCAGGCCTTAATATGTAGCGGGGAGAAAAACTTTTAATCTGGCAACAGCAGCTGCTGGCGCGTCGTAGCCTACAGCCGCATGCCGTCATCAAAAACAAAATGCAGCGTAGCCACAGCAGCATGGAGGCGACTTAAAACAGAGTTTAAGTGACCAGGTGGTGCGGTGAGGATGATGGCAACAAGTTGCCCGCAAGGCTTTCGTGAAATCCGCACTTCGGCAACCTTAAATTCCTGCACCTCAGCCTGGTCCCCTCAGTTTTGTGTTAGCAAAATCTTGCTTGAGCGGGGAGTCTTCACCAGGGGATCCGCGACCCTAGGGGGCCCACGGAGTGTACCGTGCATGTGGATCCAGCATGGTTAGTTGATATTTTATATTATTCCCCTGCAATTTTTTTTTCCCACTTATTGAAATAGTGTTTAAATACTCATTAACATGAAATCAACACACTGTAAGTAAACAGATAAATGGAGGCAGAAGATGTATTTCAGTCATCAATGCACACATTCAAAAGCGACACACAGGAGCTCTTTCAAGCAGGGCACCGTTTCCTTCCACAACACCTGTCCCATCAACCAGGAATCAGAATCAGAAAAAGCTTTAATAATCCCAGGGAGAGAATTAATTTCTTTACATTACTCCATCTGTAATAAGAGTGACTATAGGACACAATTTCATACAATATATATAAATAGGGTGTCCCCGCTCCATTTCACCATCAGTTTGGGGGTCCTTGGTCTGGAAAACATAAGAAGACCCCTGTTCTTGATGGGTTTACTATCCATGCATAACTACATTTTGATGCAAACCTGCCTGGTACTTAATTTTTCCAGGATTCAAGTATTCCTTTTTGTAGTATGTATTGAAATGGAATTTCCCAAATGGAAAAAATTATTAAAATAAAAAAACATTTGCACCTTTTAAAGACTACTTTCCTATTTTCTTTTAATAATACTCATAAAAAAGAAAGACCATTCAAGCAGCACATTTTTTCCTGATGTTTTTATGAATATACTGTAGGGGTGAAAGCTGTAGCTGCTACTAGTGTGAAGTGAATGGACAGCAACAAAGCATTAAAGCAACAATGGGGAAATGCTGTCCCCTCAATGCTAATGTAAACCCTGGTTGGATAAGGGATTCAAAACTGAATATGAAGATGAAATCTGACGCATAAGTTTCAGTGTGTTACAACTGATAAAATAATCGCTGTCTGTGGTTCAGGACATACAGTAGGCTATGGTGTAATTGAGCAATATATGAAAAAAAAGAAGAACTATGAGGAACTAGTTCATTTTTTGGAATTGTGAACTATGAACTGAACTAGATTCATTTTAAAATGTGTGAACTGAACTTTGAACTAGTTCACGTAGAAAGAGAACTTTCCCAACACTGCCTAAGATAATTAATATTTGAACACCAATGACTGCAATCAAAAAACACATCTGTAAAGCTATGTTAGAGCTTGGCAGTATTACAGCAGCAGGTCATGGATAAGGTATAGACACAAGTAAAAATGGGCTTATAAAATCAATCAAACAACTAAATAACATTTTTCTATTCTTATTTTTTTGTATGCTGCTCTATCTAATAGATCATTATACAAAGCCTTCTCTATATATTTCTCTATCATGTTTTTTCTATAACTAAATTATTCATCAACTGCTGAAGTAGTAAATACTTGAAAAGAACCTATAAACAAAGTAAATTTTCCTACACAGAACAAAGTACCAGCCAGGTTGCTGTTATTGATAAGACAAATGTTACTATTCATATCATAATCAACAGTGTAAACTACAGTACCAAACTGTGTAAAAAAAAATATGCTTAAAGAAGCATTAAAACAATATAGCAATGGTGTGTATGAGCAGCCTCTTTTTTACTTCGCTATTAAATTTAAAAAGGGGGGGAACACAGATTGCAATTGTGCAAAAGGCCTTAATTGTTCTACCAGAGTCTTTGACTCTCTGGTTGTGAGGTGATCAACAGAGAGACAGTCTGAGGAAATAACCTGACACTGTATTCGTTAGGTTTTGCTCTCCCCTCAGTATGAGTTCAGCCAGCTTCTGAGAAGGATGTTTGTCGGCAGCAGAAATTGCTCCTCTTTTAGCCCTAAACTTGTTGGTCATGAGTAAAGAAATATTCATTCATGATAATCCTCTCTGTAGATTCATCCAAGCATCCAAGCATTTGACTTGAAATGTGCTGGAGCCGGGGGGCGAATTTTCTCAGGCACCTCCACATTTTGTTCGCAAATGACTCGTCTCAGTATTCCGTGGCCGGACATGCTTGTGACACAAAGCAGCGGGCGTCAACACATCCGCAGCGACATCTGCTGGACTGGAAGTTGTATTCCACTTGGATTTGGCTGATGTGTGCACCAACCATTAATGTATTTTATTTGTTCATTTTTTTAATTAAGAATCGATTCTTGCCTTCAAGAATCGATACAGTAGATCACAAGAATTAGAATCGCGATGCATCGTCATGGCGATTATTTTGCACAACCCTAGTAATGTTGTAGGAGATGAGACCCAGTCCCTGTGGAGGTTGTATTTCTTCACTTGCTGCAGAAAGTATAGTCTCTGCTTAGCCTTCATCCATGCAGAGCATGTCTGTGAGAACCACCTTAAGTTATAGGAGGGTGTGGTAACTCTAGGGTTATGTAGGAAGGCGCCAATTAAGGTTGTGTTATCTTCTTTAATAATTAACTTAAAATTTACAAATTATAGGCAATGGAACTGTTCTGCATGTTCTCTCTAATTCCTCTGTGTTCTCATTTTCTGTGACTTCTGGATACTACCCAATGTACCCTTCCACATAAAATAGTTCCATTACATTACAGTTACTATTAACCAACAGTGGTCGAGAGTTGACACAGTGAAATTGGGGATGGTAAGGTCGGCAGTGTTGAAAGTGCTCCCTGGAGGTTTACCCTCAACTTCACAGTTTTAAGCACCAACGGACCAGCTGGTCCACCTCCTGTCTTTATGCAGTTTTTTGTTGTCCTGGATCAAACCAATGGCAGTGGTGTCTTTTGCAAAGTTCTGGAGTCTCATAGACGGGTCTGCTGAGTTGCAGCTATTTTTGTAGTTTTGTATTGCAGGGGTTTCAATGTTTTATCTTCTTTAAGCTAATTTTACATAATAAAAGTTTCAGGCTGCCGCCCCATGTTTAATGCAATTTTCCTTTTTGTTAGAGACGTACATACATACATACTTAAATATATTCCATATACATACATACATACATACATACAAACATACCATACATACATAAGCACATACATACATACATACATACATACATACATACACACATGCATACATAAATATAGTCCTGTTATATACAGTCACATGGGAGACATGTCAGACCTCACCTCAGCATTTGTAGACCGAATTTCACAAATATAGTAAGTGGTGGGGTTATTGCCCCGAGCGCTCTGATGACATTGGGTACTACAGTTGCTTTCACCTGTTAGGCTGTTTTTAGTTCTACCCTAAAGCCCCTGTCACACCTTGACGATTTAACCAGCATATGCCTGACGTATGATAAATCTGGCAAACATGCTGGCTTACATCGGATAAGTTATGGGTCCGTTTTTTTTTTTTAAGTTATGAGCATGCTGAAGTACAGTGGCGCTATGTCGGCATATGGCAAGTACGTCTTGACTGGTATGGCAGCGTATGATGAATAGGTGCTGCCATAAGTTACAGGTAAGTTATCTGATCGCTTACATACAGTAAGTGAAAGTTACTCATAAGTCATGGTGTCTAGCTTGTACAAAACCCATGAGTAACGTGTGCATAACATATGAGTAACTTATCAAGAACTTATCTCCAACACATATCAATGTACTTGACGTGTTCCAGGTAAATGCAGAACGTGTTTCTAATTTACAGCTACTGTACTATATAATGGCGTATTGGCAGCGTTTTGGTATGAAAGAGGGTTCACAGGAGGAAACCGTCAGTTCTCTTTCAGACTTCATACCATTATAGGGTGAGCGAGAAGGTGAGTGTGATGGATCCTCCCTGCGTTCACGCCCAGGGACACAACCAACAAACTTACTAGCAGACAAGACCCAGAATCTGCTGCAACTCCAAACCCTTTCTTTTTATTTTATTTTTTTTATTTATTCCTCTTTTTTTTTGGCAGGCAGTAAACAGCAGCTAGGTTTATACCGCAATCAAATAAATCTTTTTATGCGGGCCAGGCTTCTCCGGGCACATTGCTGCCCCCCTCAGGATACTGACTTGTGCATCATTTCATGGGTATTGTGCTGCTGTGCGTTATGCAAAAGTTAAGCTGTCTTTGGACATAAGTTCTGGATTGTCTATGAATACTCTATGTATACACCCAAAATAGAAAAAATACATAGAAAGTGCAGCGTATGCCTGCGTTTTAGGAGATTCTCAGAAGTCAGGCATACGCTGGATAAATCGTCAAGGTGCGACAGGGACTTAAGCCCTTGGTGTTTCTCCAATTTCTTGCTTCTTGTTCCTGATGTTTCCAGGATTTCCTCTGCTGTTAACTAATGTCACAAAGTTGGTTAACCACCACTATTTTGTCTGTTACTATCTAGAAGTCCCAAAGGATCCAAGGTCTTTAATTCTCCACCACCTTGGGAGGTGGTTCCCATTTTGACCTGGGGATCTCCCGTTTGTATTCAGCACAGATGTTTCTTTACACTACACCAGCCACTTGGTTATGATATTCCATGTATTCCTTCCACACTAGTATTTTACACCCTTCTGTGAGGTGATGGATTATTTCTGGGGCCTCTTTGCATAGCCTGCAACTGGGATCTGGCCTGGTATGGTAGATCTGGGCATCTATTTCTCTAGTGCTCAAGGTCTGCTCCTGTGCTGCCATGATCAGTGCTTCTGTGCTGTCCTTTATTATGGCCCTCTCTAGCAGCATTTGCACATGGAGTGTTGTTTATTTCTGTAAAGATTCTATTTCAGTTTATAAGCGAACCTACAACCATTACTGATGAATAATTCAAGCTTAAAAAATCTGTCTCTCCTATGAGAAATCCAATCGTGTTTCATAGGAAAATTATTAGCAGCTACTGTGTTTGTCATCTGTTTTGTTATTCTGACTGACATTTCTGGGATGCTTTCTTTTTAAGAACTTCGGATGGGAATATCAATCCTGAAGAGCTCCTGCAAAAATTAAGGTAACACTTTACCTTTTCAAAATTGTTAAATTTAATAAACTCACTAAAGAAACTCAATTTGAAACATAATTTATTTTTCCACATTAATCCAGGACTACTGATTTGTCACCTCTTTGAGGCCAACATTTATTAGCCACATCTGGATTTCCTCTATGTAGAGTTTGTTTATATCTTCAATTTTGTCTTTATAGCAATCGTCAGGGAGCCAGGCAAAACGCTTTGGAAAAACTACGCTCAGGGTATCATCCTGACAGGTAATAAGCATATGAAATTTGTATTTTTTTCTAATGATACCTTATAGTCTTTATTACAAAGTATAGAATATTTCATATACTCTATTACATTTTCAATATGTTCTCTAACATTTTGTATTCCTAACAATGATAACTACAATTACATATTTGTTTAATCAAGACAAAATACCCAACTCTGAAACAGAGCTTTATATATTTGACTATCTTCACCTTTATTCATCAGAGACCCAAATTATCTAGTCGTCGACCCATTTATCTATTTACACTTGTCACGGATTTGTCAAAGAATTCAAAATAAGTTTGTTTTGGTAGATTTTCTTACAGTAAAGGTTGTTCCTTTTTTCTCAGTTTCTGTTTTATCTGTCTTAATTAACATTCATGTTCTTTTGTTTAGGCTAAACAAATTTTTGAAGTTAGACAATGAGTGTCAAGATATAAGGTAAAAATTGTAATTCTGTTATTTTATTTACACTTTAAAATTGTGACTGAAAGTCTTTTTTTTTAAATCATCATGTGTGACTTTTTTGATAAAGTGTAATAGATGTAGTTCTACATTTATGGTATTCTTTTTCCAGAATGTACCTGACTGATGTGATAAGGTAACTGCATGGCTTCAATGAATTTTAATCATTGGGATAAATGTACTCTTACTAAATAAATAAACTGCAAAAACTACTAAAGATTTTTCAGATGATCAATCATCATGTTACAGAAGCTGATGTTTTTCATTTTCTTTTATAACTAAATAAATCACTAAAATGTTTATTTCATTCTATAAATTTCACTTTAAAGGTCGACTGTTCACTGTGGGGAGGAAGCGCTGCAATCACTTAGGCAAAGGTAACATACTCGCAGAGATAGGAAAGATCTATCACGCCTACACAGGGGAGCTATATAATAGCTCGGCTTTTTTTTTAATTAGTGTGATAAGATCTTTTTCAATCTATTTTAGAACCTTAAGCTCAAATGTTTTTCACAGATTGAACAACTGATGTCCATTCATCAGTGACTGCAGTTATGCATACATTTGAATTAAATTTGAAAAAAAATAAAATAAAATCCACTTCTTGATGGTGATGGATATTTTGTTCTTTCTAAGAAACTAATCTTAAATTTTAGCTGTAGAAAATATTATCATGTTTGATAATGCAATAGTGAACAACAAACAAACTCATAAGTGCTATTCTTTTGCACATCCTAAACAACTGTTAAACTCTTTAAGTGAAAGTTGGAAATCCCTAAAGCCTTGTTTGGTGTCTTTTGCCTTCAGTGTTTAAAAAATGTGTTTCTATTCATTTCTTGAAATTAATGTTATGATGGGGGTATTTCTAAATCAATATTTTCTTATTTTTACAGGATAGGAAACACAGAAGAGGAATTTAAAAAGGAAAGGTGTGTGCTTTTTTATGCTTTCACCCAAATACATAATATCTACAATATATAGAAGTAAAAATACCGGATATATGTGACAGAAGACTTCCACAAAAATGCAAATTTTTTTATTAAGTACAAAGACTTTTCATAAGTTTCTATCCTTTAGTGAGTACTGAGTGGGAATTTCATATAAGCAAATGGGTATACTAACTTCTGTGAACCGTAAACTTTTTATCCAAGTAATTAAGAAAATCTTTTCAATTTAAAATCAGGATATGAGGAAATGACTTCACGACTTAGATACATTCAATTCAGTTTATTTATAAAGCACCAATTCATTACACTGTCATGATTGGTTTAAGCTAAACCCACATGCACAACACAAACGGAGGCTGAGTAAAAGTTTAACAGAGTTTATTGAAAGAGGTTTTCACACAAAGACATGAACTGGTTCAGGTACTGGTCCGGGTTGGGTTCACTGATGTCTGCAGAGACGGACAGTTTGATTAGCCAGGCAGTCAGATGATTAATTGAGTCTTTAGATAATTCAGAGTCTACCTTGAAGAAGTCCAGGCTTTACTTGTGAGAGAGGGAACCGTTGGGTCCAAAGACTGTTAGTTCAGCAGAGTGCACAAAGCAGCAGCAGCGTCTAGCTCGCTGACTTTGAATGGTAGACCTTGATCATAGCTCTTCTCTGAGAGCTGCAGGAGAAATACAGATTGGAATCTTCAGGTTTGGCTCACCAGGGCTGGCAGGCAGGTTTAAGCTCATCCAGAGCTTCAGACTTGAGACAGGTTTCCTTTGAGCAAAGAGACAGAGGCAGATGAGGATCAGGTTTCTCTCTTGAGATAACAGAGATTGCTTTCCAGGTAACAAGAGGCTCAGGTTAAGCTTTAGCAAACTAGGTCAACACTGCAGCGTTGAAGGAAGGTCTGGCAGCTGCTTATGTAGGGAAGGTCTCCTGATGAGCAGGCGAGCTCCAGGAGTGCTGGAGGCTCCAGCCCAGGAGACCCATGGCGCACTCTGCTGGAGGAAGGTGGTACATGCCCAGATCCCAACATACACAAGTATTCTCAATGCAATTAACAGAGCCAGTTTAAAACAACTTCAGATTGGTCCAAAGTTTTCTCTCTAAGGAGACCCAGCTGATTTGATAAAGTCAACAACTTTGCAGGATTTGCTACTCTTTCATGAGCATCTGAGGTAACAGGTAACAAGCTCTACAGGTGGCTCTTTATGGGAAGGGAGCAGTGTTCATAACACTGTTAATAACAGTGCAAGCTGAGTTTATAGCTTTTTGTAGCCATAGGAGACAAAAAGAGCTAAACGATGAAAAAATGCCCGATCATCTAAAGCTGAAGTTGTTGCAGTTGTATGTACTGTATATAGATTTGAAAATGCATGATACATGTTAGCAATTATTACACTGTGTGCACAAAGCTGAAGTTTGCAGAATTGCCGCTCACTACGCCTGGAAATTGTGAAATTGTTGCTCTACCCTACTAGTTTGGCTAAAAGGCCTATGTCAGGGTGCTAGAAAGGAGATTCTTGTCGATTGTTGAACCTCTGCTTCAGGAAAAGCAGTGGTCAGGGAACACTGGTGCAGCACTTGACCCTATATGATGTACTCAGGGGTTCATGGAAGTTTTCCCAACTGGTCCACTTGGTTTTTGTTGACATGGCAAATGTTTCAACTGTGTTCCTCACGGTGGCCTGTCAGGATTTGGGTCCCTTTACTAGGAGCCAATGTACAAGCATTTCAGGAGTTGGGTCCTCAGGCTTGGAGTAGAACTGTTTCTCCTCCACATTGAGAGGAGTCAGCAGAGGTGGTTATGACATTTTTTTTCAGATGCAACGGAATAACAACCTGGGGAGGTGTTCCAGGCATGTCCCACAGGAGAAGAACCAGGGGGCAGCCTAGGAAGCGCTGGAGGGACTGTCTTCCAGCTGGCCTAGGAAATCTTTGAGCTTCCTATAGCAGAGCAAGAGGATGTTTAAGGAGAGGGAACTGGGGGTCTCACCCAAGATTACTGCCCCTTCAACCTGGTCCTGGATTTGTGGAAGACATAGAGTACAAGTACAAGCATTATAGATAAATAAATTATAAATAAATATAATATAAACCTATCTTGGGATTTTTTGAAATAGTTATCTTACTTGTGAGATTTAATAAAAGATTAAAATTCTTTTTTTCCATCAATTTTAAAAACAAGATTACTATCGGTATAATATTCTACAGCCACAAAGATCACCATTTAAAGAAGAATCTTACTAGACTGAAGGGTTGTGCTTTTCTATTGGTGGGGTAGGATTATTAATATATCAAATAACTAGAACTGAGTGTTATAGTTAATTGATAGGCCATTCAAATTAAGATTTAAACTAATTAATGATTATTGCTTATTATCTGCTTGTTCACCAAGGTTCTTTGTCTTTCACGTAAGGTTGGACCCCTATAATGGCTGTTATATTCCAATTGCCTTAACCAATTTAGTAATTTAGACTATGGCTATCAGCAAATTTATTAATCACCAACCAAAGAAATTGTCTCTCTTAATTCAAATTTTGACCAAAGGAGGATTGATCTGGCCCTGAGTGATAATTCGTTCACTGCACAAATAACCCCAGATGACCACGGTTTAAAACAATGGTAGCTTTATTAGCTATTAATCCCTATCACAGTATTATTGTATCTATTACCTACACAAACGCTAAACATTACTAAAAATAAGCACAAATAATAAAAAAGCTAATAAAAAGAAAAAGGGGTTTTAAAAGCCTGTTCAAATAATCTCTGAGGAATGTCAAAGTTTTAAGACATAATGCATTTAAGTGTCCTTTAATAGCAGCTGATAAATGAAAAATTTCAGTGGCATTTTTAATTCAAATCCTAGCGACACAGATTTACTTCCATATGTTTCTCTACTTGCCCTTGTTAAGCCATATTTGGTGTCCTACGGGTCACGATAATTGATTGGACCATAGTTGTCTGTTCAGCACACAATGGAATAGAGAGTGTCCCAGAGCTGTGTATGATTTGGAAAATCCAACAATTGTGTCAGCATCACATTCCTGGGTTTTGT
This sequence comes from Cyprinodon brontotheroides, assembly GCA_018398635.1. Classification (NCBI taxonomy): domain Eukaryota; kingdom Metazoa; phylum Chordata; class Actinopteri; order Cyprinodontiformes; family Cyprinodontidae; genus Cyprinodon; species Cyprinodon brontotheroides. The sequence continues at coordinate 28,480,338 of JAGKQL010000062.1, forward strand.
CTCTCCTCTCTTTCTTGACCAATACCCATCATCAGATGACATCACGTTTCCAATTACTCTCCCTACGCCGCTCAGGCCTGGGCCCACCAAATCCATTCCCAGCCTGGCCAGTAATATATATCGATGGCACTCTTTGGCGAAATAACCAAAGGCTAGGATAGTGCTACTTGGTTTCTCTCTTTTGGAAGCTGTCTTGATAAATTTTACTCTGTTTTTATTTGAAATTTCTACTGAAAGTAGAAAGTAGAGTGAGCATTAGAGAAGACAAAGAAATCCAAAGTTATGAACACAATTTGTGTGCCTCCAAATTTAAAACATTTATCAGTAGGTTTCTGGATCTCCATTTCATAGTCATGATTTTATACTTAAATATCTATATGTTTTCTTTCTTCATTGTGACTTGCTCTAACACAAATTTCCCTTTGGAACATGTATAAGTATCTGCTCTGAATACTGAATTGTATTTCTTTTCTGATTAATAAATACTTTGTAGTTTAATAAATTAACTTGATGTATGTTGTGTTTTTTTAACAGGTCTTCTTTAAATGAAAAGATTGAAGAACTAACTTCGTTTAAAGACAGGTACTGTACATTGGTAAATTGTAGTTTATGAATTTAGCATCACTTTAAACTGTTAATAAATATTGTTTCAGGTACTTAGCTTTAAGGGTTGTTGTCTTTCTTATGTGCAGAGTTGCAGGAGATCTTGCTTCTTCAATCAAAACAGGAACAACCGTCAACCTTAACAATCCAGTTAGTAAACCAAGGCTAATTGAACTGTATGATGATCTGAGGCGCAGGTGGCCGAAAATAAAAAGTAATCTAAAATCAAGACAGGGAAATCCAGACAAAACCAGAAAAGTGATACAGGTACAGTATACATGGATAATGTCAGATAACTTTGGTGGTTAATTAGTATTTCTTAAAAACTTTCTTTCTGATCTAATATTCTGTTTTTTATTTTTCTTTGTTTGTATGTAATTTACGTACATGACACCAGACACAATTTAAAAAAGCAAAAACTGATATGTTAGAAAAGATGGGGAAAATAGATGATATTTTTGGACTGAATAAGACCAAAACTGAGGCACCAGCTTCAAAGGTACTGGAGAAAACAAAATGAGTACTAAAGCTTAGTAATCTGTGTTGTTGCTAATTCATTTGCTAACACTTGTTCCAGGTTAGGGAGTGCAGAAAGTTAACCATTCAGAATCTGCAAATGGCCATCTACAGTGACAAACAGTGGGGTTTAAAGGTTTGTTTGATAAATCATATTCCTGTAGACAATGCAGAACCTGTCATAGCATTAGTGAATTTAAAGTTGTTGTACTTTTTTTTTCCATGAATGGGATTTTAGAAAATGATTTTAATTCTCTTCCATAGGATCCAACACAAGTAAAAATGCTTGAAACACTGAAGGATGTGATAAATGATTTGGAAACTGAGTGCTACAGGCTGGGCTGCCTGATGGCTCTGAATGATCCTCCTCTTGAACCTGACTGGAATGATCCCCCTGAAACATGTGACAAGTGGGATATTCTCCCTAAAAATATCACAGAGTCTGTAAACGACCAAGAATATTATTTTTGAAAATACTGAATGTTCACATGGATTTCAAAATGCATTGTTTAATTGCTTAGATTCTTTACTCTCCTTACCTTTGTGTGATATGCTAGATTAGTAGAAACTTCACTAGGGTGAATTAAAATACGCTTTTGGTAAATTTCAACTTAAAAAAGGAAAATACTCATTACTGCCTGCACTATATTTTAGTTTCCTTATTATTGTCCCTTAATTTTGCACTTTTATTTTAGAACATGTTAGCTGTTAGTTTCATCACATATGCTTTTCCAATTTTGTAGCTGTATTATACAGCCTCTGCCCTGTTGTGATTAGATGACTCAACATTTCAGTTTGCTGCAGAACCAATCTCTTATCTTAAAAGGGCTGATATATATTTTAATCAATATCAAATAAAGCCAAATGGAATAATATCTAATCTCTCCCAGCAAAGGCATGCATAAACAAAACAAAAAATACATAAATTACCCGTAATAAACTATAATTCTAAGTGGGAAATAATTTTGTATATACCTGAATAACCATCCCAGTAGTCTAAAAGGGTGTGTCGAATGAGCAGTGGTTTAAGCCATGCATTTTAATTCCACTTTTTCACCATGTTATTTGAAAATGATGCAGACAGACCAAGCTGTGCTTAAGGTCAATTGCTTGTGCAAATACTATATTGAATAGGTGTTCCTCGAGGTGTGAAAGGACAGTGACAATGGTCTTAATCATTTGCAGTTATTCAAAAGCTGATTTAGGCGGGTTTTTTTAACTACGCTGCCAGAAAAAATAATCGACTATACCTTTAATTATACTGCACCTTTTATCAACAAACATATTATGTCTCTTTACAAGAACTTTCTATATACAAATACGACTAAAAAAGGTCCAGTCATACTGTCAGATTCAAAGTATATGTCATAGATGATGAGATATTACCTAAATTATAAATGTAAACAAACAGAAATAAGACAGATATGATTGGAAGCAGCCTATTGCTGTTATATTTCTGCAGTAAAATGTTACCAGCTGCTAGTTTTAATCCAGAAAGACACTGTCAACTTCTTAGACTAGATTTTAAACTTGCATTTTTGATAACGCTTATACTTAAAGTGGCTCAGCTTATCCTAATCAATCTCTGTAGTTATTTGGTTGTAGGGTTAGGCTGCTTGAAGACATAGGAACCACATTTTATCATTCTGCTTCATCCAGGATCTATTTTCTAATTATCTGTTAATTTAACTTCGAATTTTATGTTTTTCCGGATTTTTCTTATCATTGTAGCTTCATCTGCGATTGGGTTCTTTATCCGTGACACCATTCTGGAGGGTAACATTAGCTGGGTTACTGCAGTCAGCAACTTCCCTCATAGATGATGTAGTTGGGGCTGTTTTTGAGTGCTTTGTTCTGTGCTCTCTTTCATTTCTTTTGACATGAAAACTGTCTCAGAGTTCATCTGCTTTACTGTTTCTTTCCTAAACACAGGCACCGATGGAGATAGTTTTACCCTTTCTAACATAGAAATATATATTTATAGATCAGTATTTCTACGTTCCTTTTGGGTGACTACTTCTGTCTTCTTGAAAACCAACTTAGCATCTGAAGAGAGCTGCTTACACTGAGCCTGGTTCTTCTGGAGGTTTCTTTCTGTTTAGGTTGATTTTATCCTCTCAACTGTTGCTGCTGCATGTGAGGGAATACTGCACACTCAACAACACAATGCAACCGAAGCACCACATGCTGGATTTCCGTAGAAAACTTTTAACCAGTTAGTCTGTATAGTTTGATTGAATTGTCTCTGTAAAGTGCATGGGGATGACATATGTAGTGAATCTATAGTATATATAAACTGAAATCCGTTTAATTAAAACTAAGGATTTTGTGTTCAAAGAAAAAAGATTTGTAACAATTAATGGGCTTTGTCTAATAAAGAAATCTGACTGAAAGATGGTTGCTACTCCTTCCTCATGCCCATTTCTAGGCATGTAGAATTTAAGAGATTGAACGAATTTACTTGTTTAGACTAAAATAATCATCTTGCTGCAGTCAGATTTCTGATAAAAACTAAAAAAGATAAAATAAATAATTAACCAACCAATTATTAACCAACAAGTCTTTGAAGAGAGAGATATAATGTTCAATAAACCACATTTAGCTGTTGTAATTTGGTTAAATTTGATCACTTTCAAACCTATTTGATTTATCCTATGGGCAACACACTATGGTGCTGCTGCTGGCTCTCTCATGCAACATAGAATGGGGCGGTTGGCAGCCGAGTGTGAACTACCTTAGTTCGATCGGAAAAAGCGAGATGGATGCAATCTCTCAAAATCCCGTTTTTCCCAAAAGGTTTGCCAATGGGCCCTATGCACAACTCCACTACATCCTGAACTTAAGGCAGCTTTTCTGTTTCCTGTCTTTTTCTTCTGGATGAACTGATTCATCCAGGTGTATCTGACCTGAGGAACCATGGCCAGACAAGCCTGGATTAATCACCTCATCGAGCAGAGACAAAAGGAAACAAAGAGGAACTTTTGCCATGACTCAGAACAGAAGGGCCGAAAATTCAAGGCCAGACAGACAGTGGGATAACTTAAAAGGCATTTATTTAATAAACGGGCTGGATTAGCAGCGGCATTAGAAGAGAAAAGCAGGTTAGTGACCATGATTATTTGACAGAGGATGATCGTCCATGTGAGTATCCTACAACATGCTACGCCGCCGAGTGTCCCATATGCTGCAACCCTGAGAACATGCAGGAGTCCCAAGCCAGGTCAGGCAACAGATCAGAACAGGAACAGGCAGGCTCAGAGGTCCAGGAATCCAAAGATAGTTCAGGCAAACAAATAAGATGGGAACAGACAGCCTCAGTGGTTGAGAGGCAGAACAGGTCAGGATCATGAAATCAGAAACACCAAGGAACCCTAAAAACATTCTCAACACTGACAAGAGAGAACAGGACTAATAAGGCCATGATAACCGGGAGCAAGCACCTTAAATAGAGGCAGGAGCATATGGATCAGATGAGCAGTGATTGGAAACCTGGCAGAGTTAGAGAGTTGAATGAAATGAAAAATTAAGCCCGTCATCAGTTCCAAGATCATGACATTTCAGGAAGTAGTGGAGTTGTGCATAGAACCCATTATAAACATAGCCCAAATAAGGAAAAGACAATAGACTTGAGTCTGATATTGTCAGACTTACATTCTGAAGCAATACTAACTTGAGTGATCTCAGATCGACATAACAGGCTGTCATCACCAGTTAGTAATAGCAATCTTACTATACTTAACCTTATCCCCGGCCAACCATTTCAGATAGGTTTTGATGTCACCCATTCCAGCTCCTGACGATAATTTGATTATGGTCCTTGGTGTGTCTAATGCCATTTTAAAGGAAGAAGGGGAATCAGGAGCAGGAGAAAGGCAGAAACTTGGACATATATGGAAAGGCATCCAGGAGACAGGTAGACAAACAAGTAGAAAACATAGTAGCAACTATTGACAAGTAGATGACTCCTTACAGCAATGAGAAGAAAAAGAGCACATACGGAGCGCTCCCAAAAAAAAGTGCAGCAATAGAAAATGTGTTTAAGCGTGACTATATAAAGTTAGAGCAGATGTGTCACAATAGAGATGTGGGATCAAATAGAGAGTGTCAGAAAGACCATACAGATCATCAAATCCAGCAGAGGAAACATGAAGTGGTGCAAGTTGCCTTATCTTGTCCACACTGAACGTTCATATATTAGTTATTTTACCACCTTTGTGTAAGTCTGCATGTTTCCATTTGTCACCTTGTTGCTGGTAAACAAGAATTTCAATATGAGAGACAGTAAATTATACTTTTATTTCCAATCTAAAATATGCTGAAGTTCAAGGTTTTCTAATGAAAAAACATGTGAACACATTTTGTGGCAGAGTCAATACTTTTCTAAAAGCTTTGTTTCATGAAACCAATATAACCACGTTTGTTTCCATATTTGATCATTGCGACTGTGACAGTGTGCATAAGTTAATGTTACCTGTGATGAGTATAATTTTATCTATTATAATATTAATTACCATATCCAAGAAATTGAAAATAATTCGTACCAATATCAGTTTTTATTTATTTATTAACTTTTGAAAACTATTGTAGGGATAAGATAATTAGTAATTGTATGGAGGAAACATGCAGCTTAGAGAATTTTTAAAAAGTCAATAGCTTTAGTAGTATTTTAAAATCTACATTCATGTCATTAAAGCTGATCAAATTGGCTTCCTTTGTCATTTAACTGCAGGTGCTATCATCGTCCAGAAGATGGCAGCATTTCCCAATTGTTTAGCAGTATCTATTTTTCCTCACTGTACTTTTTCACCCATATCATTCTCACAAACACAATGAAGAGCTGCTCAGTTTTATTTTGGTTTAAATTATTATTATTATCCTGCTCTGTAGTAGAATCTGAGGACTAATGTCTTTTAGTGTTTTAGCCTTTTGAGATCCACCTTTTTATACATTCCTGAGCTGAACACATTCCAGACCAGCTGATGGAGGGATAGATGAAGACGAATATTAGTGTTGATGCACAGGAGCTGAAATCACAAATGGTCCTGACCACAGTAGTGGGGCTTTCACTGGATGGATAAAACCTAACTGATCAGAACACTTTTTTTCTGGAATGAGGACATTGCCGTGATGCAATTGTTACCCTAAAAAACATTTGAGCTTTGATGACATGAAGCACAATTACTGTATTCAGTCTAAGAGCAGGAAAGATGTCTGCAGTCTGGACCTAGGCTGCATAATCCATTTAGATCATTTGCATGACCTCATGATTGCACCCAGGTTGGCTAAAAAGAGCTGATCACTTCTAATGCCTTTAAAAGCTTCACCCATCATCTCTTTTGGGACTTCCTTGCCTACAGTACCATTGCATGAAGAATAAGCTACAAACAAACATTACTGTCTGAGTAAAACCATGCACTCTTTATTGCTTGTTGTCCTACAATCATGAAGGTTATTTTATCACTGTGTTTTTATCAAGCATTTACTGTCAATCAATGTTCGTCATGTCTACCCCCTACATCTGCGAATCAGACTAAAAGCATTTTTAAGCTTTCAGGTTCAACACTAAAGCAGTTGTTGCATTTGAAAATCCTACCGCTCCATTTTAGAGATCATCACAGGCCTATGAAGATCAGTCAGTAATAGCCTTCCAAGAACACATCTCCGGGAATTAAATGACTAATTTCTTAACATAATCTTAAAAACTCAGTCCATATATTTATCTTAAATAGAACTGATTTTTGCTATGATGCTTTCACAGGTCTGACTTTTCTTGTGTGTACATTTAATTAATTTCAAGTGATTTTTCTTTTCTTATTTTAACATTAAGATCTACCTTTGTGGTAGTACTTGTCCACAGGTACTTTAGTTTTTCCTGTAAATCAGAAAACTTTTGCCCTTTCGATTTAAAGTGAGAGGTTTTAAATAGGTTTGTCACTCAGTGTCATTTCCTTGTTTCCCACCAGACTTTCTGTGGCACTTCTCCTGTCATTTAGTTCCTGACATCAAAACCTTTCCTTTTCCCTGCTGCATCTTGGCCTCGGGATTTAGGGACAGGGTTTACTTTATCAATTTGGCCCCTGGGATGTACCGTTGTTTGTACTTATTGTCCGGACAGAAAGGCTGTCCCAATTAGAGAGCCTGTGTCACCACACCAGTATATACATATATACAGTATATACAAACAAGTATATATATATATATATATATATATATATATATATATATATATATATATATATATACTATACTATATATATATATATATAACAAATAAAAGAAAAACCCTAACAATCCATCCACATACACAACAAAAAGTAGAAGAGATGCCAAACAACCATCCCAGGAGTTTCTGAAACTATAGTGCAAATTAAACTGGCAGAACTTTGGTCCGGCAGACAAGATAATTTTAGAGAGAAGAAGATTTCTCCTTTAAATTGACCAAATAATCAATCCTTCGTTCATCCTGAATCGGCTAGTTCTCAGAGGAGCTGATCAAAATCTTCAAAGAGTTATTCAGGTCCTCCATGGCTGCATCCATTTAACAAACCAACACAATAACACATCCTTAGTTTTCAGCCTAATTTATTATGTAATTATACTTTGGGCCTTTATTTTTTTTGTATAATTAGATTTTTTTTTTATATTCCTGATTAGAATTGTGTAAATAGTGAATGAAGGCCTTTTAATGAATTCTTTATTGCCAAAATACTTTTAGCATTTTAACCAAACATAAAGTGTGTTTAATCGGAACAAGCCTGCAGGGTCGTTAACTTCACGTCAGTCATGTTTGTTCTGACAGATCAAATTTCTGATTCTGTTGCTTCCTTTTCTTTGCTGTTATGTTATAATTATTTTGGCACTCATCATTTCACAGTGGGAATAGATTTTTATTTTTAAAATAATTAAATGTTTGTTTAAAGAAGCTTTTTACTGTGCTATCTAAACATAACCATTCATGTTTTGAACCTAACTTCCTTTCATTCTTTATCAATCATTTTATCTTTTTACGTTATCATGATATCTTATTTATTTAATGTATTCACTGTAAATACTTGTTATTTTTTAACCACTGCAATTTACTTTTTCATTTTCTCATTTAATAATCTTGCCACTGATATGTGCAATAGTGTCTTAATTTGATAAGTTTATACTGTGTTTATAAATGCAACAAAGGTGCCTTAAAGTAAACTTTTATCCAAACTCACTCCAGGAAAAATATCCTGAAATGCCTGGATTGTCTTTTGTTTTGTTTTTTTATTTAGAAAAAACTATGAGTTTTGGATTTTTTTTTTTTTTAAAAAAAAGACATAAAAAACTAGACTAAACCTGATAAACTCTCTGCAGAAAGTGATGTGGGCCCCCATTCCTGTCTGCTCTATGTCGGCCACCTCTGTAGAAACCAGTGAATGCACTTCATGGGTTCTGCTTATTGAAATTGTTTTTTTTTTTAATATAAATTTACAGGGGCTGTGTGTTCTTGAGTTGTTGTTTTTGCTGTTTGTCTCTGTGTTTCCATGTGATAGACTGGTGACCTGTCCAGGGTGAACCCCGCCTCTCACCCATTGGCAGCTGGAGATAAGCACCAGTACCCATCGTAACCCTGCAGGGATAAGCATGATGGAAAATGGATGGATGGAAGTTGAACCATTAAAAAAAATTATTTTTTTTTGTGTAAAGTTTTCTGTACCAGAACATAAAAAAACTTCCCACTGTTGCCTTTTTGTAAGAAGATTTGTAATATTTATTTCTTTTTTTGTTTTTTTTGACTGGTGGTTGGGTGTCAAACACATTTAAGGGCCATGTGTGGCTCTAATGTAACACTTTAGACACCCCTGGGCCAAACAGTACAATGATGGTATATCAAAGTTGATTTTTTCTTGATTAAATAAACTTAAAACAAATAAAAGAGAGATTTTTTTCCCCAGAATTGAACCCAAGAAAAAATGAAAGCAGACAAGAGTCCAAAAAATTCTGTAAAACTTGAAGCCAAGCTTCCTTAGAACGAAAAACAGATAAAATATGAAAAACATAAAGGAATAACATCCTGATGCAGAGCTTTGCTTTGTGACAAAGATCCAGATATAAACATCTTCATCTCGTGATCATGGGAGTTGCATGAGACCCCATGACACTTAAGTTTGATTGGTCTGAGCACAGACGCTATTTCTGTCATTTATTCTAAATGTTTCTCCAGTCTTGTAGTTGTGTATTTGTCCAGCAGATGGCAGCAGTGTGCAGGGCAGCTGCAGAGCTGCGGCTCGCAGCGAAGCGCCTGGACTCCTCCTGAGAGCCGCTGCGCTCATCCGGACTCCCTCCACTCTCCTCCCTGTCTGCCGCCGAGCTCCTCCGGCTGCAGACCGACCTGAAGGCGGCACAGATCCATCCAGCAGCCTCAGGTTGTTTTCCTGGTTTTTAAACCTTCCTCACAGATTATCTGTAAATCTGGCACGATGCGGGCGCTTCATCCAGAATAACAAACCCAGAGGCAAGTTGGGACCGATTTTTGGATTTGAATGGTTTAGGATATCTTGTGAGGAAGCTGTGGTGAAGCGGGTTGAGTCCACAGGGTTTTATCCCTGAACGACCTTGTGTTTTTCTTTCTGTGGACGCAGGATTTTCCGGGAATGGAGAGGAATGGGATTGCTTGCACGCAGTGAAAAGTATGTAGACCCCCTCTGGATCATATTTACATGCAACATGTTTGTTTGATTGTTGTTTTTATAGAGAGGCTGCTCTCAAATCATCTGTCTAATATTAAATTAAATTTCAGCTCATTAAATTGATCAAATTCTGAGGTTAAGGTTGTGTTACCTACTAGAGGGACCCCCCCTCCCCATTTCCACTCCTAGGCACACATTCTGCATATAAATCATTGATGGCCTGCATGCTGTGTGGCTTCCAGCAGGATGCTCTCTGAATGAAGCACATGTATGGCCTGTAGTGGAGCTGTTACCATGAATCTGGGTGCAGAGGCTTGTTCTGTGGAACAGATGGGACACACAGGCTTACATCTCCACCAGTCCACAGCTAAACACACACACAAACACACACATGGACTTGTGCCACGCCACACTATCTCAGGCCGATGGATTGAGTCATAAAACACTCCAGGGCAGAGGCTGAGGGGAGGCTGGTGACCCCTTCAGAGGTGAAGCCTTGACCTCCAGTCTGAGCTGCCAAAATAAAAACCTTGGCAGTACCATCCCTTCTGGGGGTTTTAGGCAGCTTCAGGAAAATAAAGCAGTAAATTCTTCCTATTTTCTCTTTGCAGTTCAAGAAATCATGATCTCCTCCCCTCGCCAAAGGAGGACGATCTGATCATCACAGCTTGGATCTCAGAGATGGATAACAGTGGATGACAAAAACCTAAAAACTCCCAAAAGTTGACAGAGGAGCTCACCCTGCAGCGAGTCCATGAGACATCCTCCAGAGCATGGGGTGTGTCAAATCCAAGAGGAGCGATGCCTCCCAGCATGCCAACTCCACGGAGAAGAAGGCGAGAGGAGAGAAGGCCTATTTGGTGGGTTCATCGGAGCCGGCCTCGGTGGAGGGCTCCCCCCAGGTCAACCCGGTCCTACTGGAGTATGCTCAGAAACTGTCTGAGGAAATCGTAGCCCGGGCGGTGCAGCAGTGGGTGGAGGTGGACAGCCGCTACAGTGACATCCCCTACATTGAGTGTGACGTTCCATGATGGGAAGCAAATTCCACATGTGGATCACTTGGACTCCCTCTGGACCTTTTTTTTTTGAGTATGCAGAACAAAAGGAGATCATGGGTTTTTCTGTAGTGAGACTGAGTACGAGGGAATTCAGTTTTGACCTACTTTTGGATGGGATTATGCTTGGGATTGATCCTAAAACCCTCCTCCAAACTGACCAAAGCATTCTGATCCCAGCTCTGTGATTATGGGAGCAGTAGTAGGTTTGTGCTCATCTTCCTCTGTCTATATCTGTCCATGAATGGACCTATGAACCCAGGAATACCGTCCGACACTCGATCCTCATCATCTCCTCTGTACCAGGCAGAGCAGGGACTTATTAATAGATCAGAAACACTCCCTACCATGGAATTCCTTATAGTCAAGGGGAGTAACTCCTTTTGGCCTACAAGAAGATACTACGGTAACATCCTCAGCTCTGCTTCTCTCACTGCCAATAGTTCGCCTTAATCACTGCCCTCCATCTAACAGGACCTCAGATTTCTGAAGTACAGATGATGCATTTCTAATTGGACGCGGCCTCTAGACGCGGCAGGGACACAGAACTTCAAAAGGGTTGGACTCATGGGGTAGTGGAGCTGAGACACTGCTAAAAAGATCCTGAACCACCCGACAAAAAATGTTGTAGGCCTTGTTTTGTCCCCTTTGTGTCACTGTGCCATCATTACTGTGCTGGTAATTCTTTAAACCCGTAATACAGTTCCTTTGGTGCTGCTTCAGGTACTTACCAAATATACACACTGCAAACTGTGCAAAAGTCTTGAGTAATCAGTCGTTCCTTAAATTTTGTATTTGGTTGTCTGAACCTTCTCATATAGGCTGTTAGAGGGTCTTTAAAGGTGGTTCTCTACAACATAGACAAAATGTCATTGGTTAGAGCCATGAAAAATATCACAGAAAACCCAGTTGGACTGAATGAAGGTATGAGTTCCAACAAGATGATTCTCAAGAGCTTACAGGGTTCTGTCCCATCATGTGCAGTTTGAACTTTCAAACCTGAAACAAATCAGAGCAAAATTGCTCTGTCAAGGTTTTTTCTTTCCTCCCAAACAGAAAACGTTCGTAGGATCTTTAGAAGTGGTCTTGATCAAAGTTTCTCCAGACTCTAAGAAATATCTTAAAATCTTTTACATTGGTTTCCATTAGCTCTTTATGACCTTTGAATCATTTAAGATGAAAATGTGTTTTATTTGAAATATTGGTGTTTTTTTTTTATTCTTACTAGTCTGACCAGTTCATAGAAAATAAAATGTATTGGATCAACAAATGTCCAACCTCCATCAGATGAACAATACCTTTAATGGGACAGGGAAAATAGCCAGCAAAGATCGATGAGATGCACATTTCTGGAGCCGAAGTTCTCTGTAGCACAACTGCCACCATTGTTACCTTGGTTCTGTTTTATTGGTAAAAGAAGTTTTAGGTTAAAGACAAGATGGTGATTTTTTTTTAACCCACTGATGTTTTTTCTGACATAAATCAGTCAGCAAATGAGAACAGTGGATATCCATTGGGAAATGTTTATTACCGTGTTTTTTTTATATCAGAGCAGCCATATTGGATTTTAAAGTCAAAGTTTGCAGGAAGCCTCATATGTTTCTTTCTTGGTGTTTTGACCTCAGGTCATTTTAATTTTTTTTTTTTTAGAAATGTACATTTGATAACAAACTTAACAAACAGAGCCAATATTTTTATGAAAAATAAAGCCTTGTCTTTTAGTGGTGGCTAACAGCTTTTTGGGGAATACCCTTGTTGGGAAAAAAAAAAAGACATTTCCCATCAAACTTTTGATTTTGGATTTTTCATGGATTTATCTTAGGAATCGGGAAAAGTTATCTGTCCTCTGTTTTAAGAACAGTGATTCATACCTTTTGTGATTGAATGGGTCATCACCAGAGTTAGGTGGACATGCAAGACAGCAAAACGTAGATATAAAGCTGTCAAAGGTCATAGAAAGACCTTCAGAAAGACTGGAGAGCTGTTTATCAAGTCCTTTTAAGGATTTTAAAAGGCCAGAAGGAAAATATAAAAAGAAATTTGGACACGTTAGATATTTTGCCTTCCACTCAAAGACAAATCAGGTTTATTACTGATTCCAGGTTGAGATCTGAGAGGACAAAAATCATGTGTCCACACATATTCGTTGTCTCTTGGTCATAAAATAACCGGAAAATGAGCCAAAACAGATTATGGGGGGAATAGGCTTTCCTCACAGAATTACTGAGAGGAGTTTGGTTCTCTGTGTCTCTGAGGTATTTTCTCTGGGTGCTCTGGGAATACAGGGTTTTAAAGGTAGCCAAAACTTGTTTGCTCCAAGTAGGAGCCATGTCTGCATTCTTGTCACAATGTCGAGCCCCTTTAAGCGAGTGTTGGACTCTTTCAAAGCTGCCTGTTGGATCACCCAGGGTGTTCCCTGTTCTGCCTGTTCAGAATAAAATCACCAGTCTTCTCTTTTTACTGTTAAAAAGAAGTTTTCTCACTTAGGAATGCTGATAAATTTTAGCACTGGTTGTCCAAAGTCCTCAGTCTTCCATCAAAAATAACCTTTTTTGGTTGATCCCAATGCTTAATTATTTGCAGACTTAGTCCTCCCAGTTTGCACAACTAGTTTATTCCTAATTATTGAGAAGTCATGGGATTTTTCTCCCTGCAAGCGTCAGGAGATACAAATTGTTTGCTTCATGTTTTTATGCTGACCTAAGAAAGTTATTTAAAGTGGAGCGGGAGCGCGATTCAAAGCAGCGCATGCTGGCCTGAGACCAGCTGAGCTCCTCTAACAACACACAACGTGCCAGTAAATCTCAGGGGGGTTGGCTCTGATCTAACCGTGGTAATCTACAGATCTGAGTCACTCAAAGAGAGGAAAAAGTGAAAGTCGATTCTAGAAAGATCCACAAATTCTTTTTCACCAAGATTTTCATCCACGGTTTCATTTTTATTCAATATCTAACTTTAACACTTTTAAAGAGTTGGATATAGTTTGTTCTGGCATTTAAATTGTCTTTTTGTTGTATAGAAAAGAGAAAAATCATCTACAGGGAGCAGCACTGTTGGACGACTTATGTAAATATTACTGCCACAATCTTTTGCAGAAAACACTGAATCACTTCTTTTAGAGGACACTCACCATTTTGATTTCTATGTTGCAAAAGAAAAAAATCATAGTCATTAAAAGACATAGAAACTCCCAAATGCTGTGGGAAGAATTCTGGAATCAATTGTAATTAATTCCTAAAACAAATACCTGCACAGCTCATTTATGCAAATGAGGCTGCAGGATCCAAAGCTCTTGCAGACCTTTTCAAGCAGAATGAAAGAGACCTGAAAGGGTATCTATTTAGGAATAAATCACCAGTGGAAGTTCAGGAAAGAATATAAGATCATTAAGGGGAAAAAAAGAAACGGCGGCTCAGTCAGTGTTTGAGGAAATAACGAGGAGTAATTCAATCGTTAAGCAGGAAATGATGGAGTCACGACCAGGAAAATCTGCATATAACTTTGTTGGAGTTCTTTAACTTCTGTTACAGCTTTTCTTTTCTGAAGTCTTCCTCATGGAAAACCTCATCAATTACCTTCCAATATTTTCCTATAGTGATCAAATGGTCTGGATAAAGATCTGGATGGTTGGAAGTTAATCTGAGTTTTCTGAATTAAACGTATTTCGCTGGATTCAGATGATTAACCCCAAGACTCTTCCATAATCTTGTTCTTCTTAGTAGTCATCCGCGTGCATCACCAGCCTTCATCCCACCATGCTGCTTGTCTATTCAACTTCTACACCAACCATCTCCATGTCCTTTATTAAAAAAAAAAACTTCTCGGGGGTCTTTCTCTTCTGCTCCTGTCTGAAAGCTCCATCTCCATTACATCAGACCTTTAGACTGATGGAAGGTGTTAATGTCCAGCTGTGCATTGACCAGTTCTCCAGGATCATCTCGGCCAATATGGATTCTTTCTTCCCATCGTCTAAAGCCTCCAGAACCTTCTTTCCTTCATCAGTTTTCCTATGTTTAACCTGGTGGTCGGTTCACCTGTTTTTCACCATGGGTCCTTTAGGGGTTTCAGTTTGTGGCTCTAATGTTGGGTTTGTGTTCATGGTCAACCAACCCCCTTTCCAAGTGTTTCAGGGTCTAAAAAGGTTTCCTACACTGCAAAAACGATCTAGAAATAAGTAAAAATTTCTTAAATTAAGTGTATTCACCCTATAATTTGAGTGGGTAAATGAGATAGTTGCCAAAGGAATGAGTAATTTTACTCTTGAAATAAGATAATTAGATAATATTTACTTGAAATAAGACAATGCAATTGTGTTTTCTTATTTTAAGTGTAAAATGTCTTGTTCCATTGGCAAAATGTCTCTTTTACCTCCCCTCAGTCCAAGAACAAATGCACTTATTTTAAGAAAAAATGACTTATTTAGATTTTTTGCAGTGTAACTGCTGACTCATCTGCATAAATAGTATTTAAAGATATTTGCTTTGGAAATATAAATTAAATACCAGTGCCTAAAATCTAATCATTTTTTTATTTGATTAAAAATTCACTATTAATAAAAAATTAATGTCATTTATTGTCTTAAAGGTGTATACAGCCAAACCCAGCTCATTACTAGGATCTAATTTTAGATTTTCATTGCAAATCGTTGTATTTTAAAAGAATCATGGTTTTGCCAGGGTTGTAGGACGGCCTTTTGATCCTTCCTCTCTTATAGACTGTATTTTCAGTGTGTGAAAAAAATCTGATGCCAATAAACAAGAATTATGCCTTCAGTCTGTGAAATGTTTTCTCTCCACCAGCACCACTACTTTAGAACAAATAGTTTATGTTTGTTTTACAGCAGCAGTCAAACAGGAAGACGCAGACATGTGGAGAGCTTTCAGTGGGTCAAAGGTTCGGCTATAAGGAGGATAAACAGGATTCACAAATGGCTGCTGGTGAGCGTTTGTTTGAAGAGCGAAGACATAGGCAGGCTCTGTGTTTATAGCCGCTGAACGTCTGAAATATGTGGGGATGATGCTTCTTTCATTAAGAGGGTGTTCAGGAAACATTAAACAAGCTTTAAAGGAAAAGTCCGGTCAGATTCAGAATTCAAACTTCTTGAAAGTACTTTATATATGAAATTATTACATACTGTTCAATAATTCATAAGTATTTTTTAATTAAGAGTAATTTTCATTTGAATTTGCTTTACTGGCATCCATGTTTGTCATCAGAGAACACTACTGCCACCTACTGGTTTGTGACGTCCACGGTGCGGTATCGGCTGTTGATCAAGTCCCAGTGCTGTATCTGGTGTTTGTCACACGCAACGCGCTTATCCAAGTCATCTTAAAAAACATTCTTCTTCCAAATGTTGGCTACATATTACGGTTTTTTCTCTGGCCAGAAGTTGGATGGCAAATCCTCCCTCTTCAAGTTGGCAATCCAACAACCCGCCGTCCATGGAGGATTAGGAATCAGAAAGGTGAAATAACTGATTTCTTTTCACTTTTACCCGATGTATTCCAACATCCAGCTGCCATGCACGCGGGCATTGTCAGTTTTCACTATAGCTCTGGTGAATTTCAATGGTGAAGTCCTCTGGGAATCTTCAATCAACAATTGTTGTTGATTGCAGATGTGTCTAGCAGTTCTCATTGATTTTGCTACTAAAGCGGGGAGAATGGCGCTTAGGCTTACCGCACCGCGACGACATCACTGCTGGAAGATGTCAGAAGTGAGGTGTTACTATCTTTGGGCAAAAATGGCCGCTCCCAAACTCAGTGATCCACAATGAAAATGATTGTTATCATTTTTTTACTGATTAACACTAAATTCATTAAATCACCACAAACATATTAGTTTTAGGTATAAATAATGATTCATTGATTATTCCTTGCTGACCTGACTTCTCTTTTAAAGCTTTCTGCTTCCAAACTGTACAGGTAAACCAGGCAGAGGCGGTTAGATATCTGGTTAAAGAATAACCTCACATAAAAGGGTTAGGTGAAATATCTCAGATAAGGCACCTATAAACTGATAATAAACTTCCAATGAAGTTATCAGTTTTCCAAGAACACCAACAGCAGCTGCTGTCAGTAAAAGTAAGCACACCTTTCGCCGTAATAAAAACAACATGGCAGGATGTTTTAAAAGCTACATCTAAGTGAGGGGAAAGGCTTCAAGTAGAGATGTTCGACCAGAATGCACAGAAACATGTTTTAAGCATTGTTAAACCGCACATAGAAAAAAACAAGCATGGAGGGTGAAGGCTAATGATTGGGAAAGCATCAGGAATTGAAAACAAACAATCTGCTCAGGAAAATTTGTGATTAAAGGTCAGTTTTTAACACAGAATCTGCATATTTGTTCCTTTTCTTTTCCACAAATGAAGCCATTTATTATTTCTGTTAAATTCTGACCCATTTAGTGAGGAGCAAATGATTTACTCTGAATGAGAGGTGGATTTCTCTGTAATTTGGTTCCTGTTTTAACTTGGAGACATGTTGGTTATGTAATAAACTCTTTTTATTGCCTCCTGATTCATAAATACTGTAGATATGAGGACCTGGCTGCACTCCTACAGAACAGACAAGTTTATAAGAAATAAAAACAAGATTCCAGTTTAATGAAACTATATGTGATTTTTATAGAGTCACTAATAAATCCTGCTTCTGCATCATCAATAAATGTGTTTTGTTTCACATTAAATTTAAAAAGAAAAAACATAAAAATGGCAAAAGCAGGTGGAAATATTACCGCCTGTGTTTTAGCTGGAGACAGAAACACAGAAAAACAGATGATAACTGATCTCAGTCACATCAACAAACACCCACGGGAAATGTGATGAAGCACTTAATGGTGAGATCATTTCCCTCTCTCCTGTTCTGCTGGCAGTGCAATGCGGCTGTCAGGTCCTTGAAATTCCAGCAAAACACTCAACTTACACCAAACATTAAAAAAAAAATTGTTTCTGTTAGCACTTTGATTCTGTTTTGATTTCTCATCTGCAGGAAAACGATCTAAATTTTCTGCTAAACATCTCCAGAGGAGAAGATATTGTGAAGTGTTAGTCACACAGCAACAGGCTCTCTGCAGCACGGCCGTCTGAAACGACTGACCATGAAAGGATGAGTGAGCAGGAAGCGTCTGTTTAGACAAGGCCTGAATGTTCAGAGGGTGGGTGGCGACGGCGGCTGGTTGATCACACGTCAGAAAGTCAGGTCCTTCTCTCCCAGCGAAGCGAAGCACTCGTCCACGTACTGATCAGAAACTTCCCCCAGGGCTGACGGATTCCAGCGAGGATTCTGGTCTTTGTCGATCAGAACTGGAGAAGCACAGAGTTGGGTGACATTTAACCGCCTCAGAGGCGGGTCAGCTGATACGAACAGCGATTAAATAACAGCAGGAGGACGTTTTTAATGGAGACATCCTCTGCTGATGCAGGGAGGTGGAACATGAGAATATCTGCATCTGATATGAACCCTCCATACACACACACGCTCTGTTTCTAGACAAAGAGGCACATTTTTATACATTTAACCAGCAAATTATTCTAAAATTGACCAAAATGTACAAAATATTATAATAAATTAATATTTTTAGGTTTAAAACTTCAATTAATGACACAATAAGACAACAGCTGGACTGATTTTAACAAGAAAGATCCAGATTTAAAGCTGTATTTCAATCATTAAACATAATTAAATAAACAGAAACAAACATGCAGAACAAAAATCAACTGGTTTAAAATAAAATAAAACCCCTGGATTTTAATTAGACTTTATTAAAGAGAAATGGATGGTACTGAATGGAAATAAACTGGACTGAACCAAATAAAGAGAATGAAGTGATCTAAATGTGATAGGGTTTAATCTGAACGGGACTGGGGTGAAATGAAGAACAATTACCTGAACGTAATCAGGCTCTGACTATAATAATCTGTTCTTTAACAAGTTAATTCTTTTAAACAAACTGGACATTGTGTATTTGGATTAAGGTCCTAATCATCTCTATAAATTAGACAATCAAATAAGATCCTAATGCATTGAATCGGACCAGAACTTTATCCTAGCCTAGAATGATATGGGCTTGATAGATTATTTTTGTTTTTATTTGAATCTGACAAATCAATTGAAAAAGGCCACAAAATTGAATTGTACTGTATTCATTTATTGTTATTAGAAAAAACAATAATTAAGTGTTTTAGTGAACTGGATTAAACTGCAGTATGTGAATCAGCCAGAGGCTAAAATCAGATGGATTCTATATGGGTTGAATTTTATGAAACTATTTTAAATAAAAATGAAGTGGGTCATATTAAACTGGGAATTCTTTTATGTGAATTTAATATAAAATAATCTTTTAATTTTACCCCAAATTGATAGTTTAAAACTAACTTTCATATGTGAATTAGAGAACATTTGAATGAAATGGAAATTGAATTTGAGGAACCAAAAAAACACAACACCTCCCCCAGTAAGATTCTGAATAAAAGTGAGTAAAAACATCTCCTTTATCGTTAACAGTGAACCTTTAGTGTTAACTCACCTGCGCGTACGCCCTCATAGAAGTCATGGCCTCTCTAGAAAAAGAAAAGCAGAACTAATCAGCAGACTGTTCTACATGTTTTAAACTAAAACTCTAACAGCAATGCACCCACTGAGACCAAACCTCATGCCCAGAGAAGCTGCAAAAGCATCGGCAGAGTCAGTGGTGATGAAAAAATGTCTGTTATTACGTCTCAATAATGTTATTTGTAATATGAAACTCCTCCCAACATGGACATGCCATGGGGTCAGGGCAGGGAAGCTTATTGAGACATGATGATTTCTAACATTTTCAAATGAAACTATTCTGTATTTGGGTTTTTTTATCAGTCTTATGTGTTTTTCTTCTTAACACCTTGATGGGGATTTCAACCAGAGAAAATACATCTGAACGAGGCTCAGGAATACATCACTGGAGGTTTAACCAGCAGCTATATCCCTTTAAATGAAGTAGGGATTGAATGGTGGAATTTGACTGCATTCCTAATGGATGAGTTTTGTTTTTAGAAGATGAAACCTCCTGATCATGTCATGTTTTCTCTTTTCAGATAATTTCAGTTTTATTTTTTTTCCCGGTTCTTGTTTGCGGCTCTGGTTTGTTCGGTTTACCATGCAGGCCTGGCTCAGCCGATACTCCATCACCAACACGTCCTGCAGGCTCAGGGTGGCGCCCGCCTGCAACTGTTTGAAGGTGATCTTCAGGGACGTGGGAGACATTTTGGAAAGAGTCTAAAAGAAGCACAAGCAGCAGATGATCATAATCAACAGAGTTATAATTCAGAGAGAAACGGATCGGTTCTAAAAGGGCATTGATGAAGCAAAAAACCTCCCAACAAGTATATATACTGTAGTACATATCTTTTATTCTTTAGATATTCTTTAAAAGCTTTTTTATGTTAACTTTGTGATATAAGAAGTGGTGGTCCTTTATTCTGGAACCGGAATAAAATTCAACAAATTTAAATTAATCACTGGAGGTTTAACCAGCAGCTATATCCCTTTAGATGAAGTAGGGATTGAATGGTGGAATTTGACTGCATTCCTAATGGATGAGTTTTGTTTTTAGAAGATGAAACCTCCTGATCATGTCATGTTTTCTCTTTTCAGATAATTTCAGTTTTATTTTTTTTCCCGGTTCTTGTTTGCGGCTCTGGTTTGTTCGGTTTACCATGCAGGCCTGGCTCAGCCGATACTCCATCACCAACACGTCCTGCAGGCTCAGGGTGGCGCCCGCCTGCAACTGTTTGAAGGTGATCTTCAGGGACGTGGGAGACATTTTGGAAAGAGTCTAAAAGAAGCACAAGCAGCAGATGATCATCATCAACAGAGTTATAATTCAGAGAGAAACGGATCGGTTCTAAAAGGGCACAGATGAAGCGCTAACTAGCCGAGGGTCCATAGACTATTGACTATTGACCATTGAGCCACAGACTAATGGAGGAATTATTATGTAATTTTAAATTGTGAAATATTTAACTTGGCATTAAACTTTGTTTTTCATTTAACTGTGTTAAGGAGAGAGTAGCTCTAAGTTTCACGTCTTACACTCAATAAAGTACAGCTACTTGTGTATTTTGGTACTGATAGCTTTAATATGGGTGTTGAGCTCCCTTTAAACCTTATGAGCAGGTTTAAAGCTATTCAGCTCAAAGATAGGTTTTATGAACAGAGCAGTCACTTCTAGTTAAATCATTTAGCTAATCACTGTAGTTTGGGTGAGACGTCCATTAAAGCTTACTAAAACTGTGGTTGATAATTACTGGTGGGTGACATTAAAGCCACAATTCACAGTGATTTATAACTACACTGCATAGCTGATCTGATTTTAAAGGTGTTACAAACAGATTTAGGCAGCAAGTTTCTGCCAACATGTTGTTCTATTTCTGCACAGTGCCTTTTCCTAAGAGCATAAATCAACAATACAGTGAGAGTGGTTTTGGTTCAGCAGCAGATTAAGGTCCAACCTCGGCTTGTTTCTTAGCAAACTCTGATCCGTCGGCCTTCAGGTTCTGCATGATTCCCTCCACACTGCCGGAGCCAAAAAGCCTGAATAGAGGTGAAAAAAGGAGGAAAATATGGGTTTACACCACGAAACAAACAGCAAGCTGTATCAGTGTTCAATTGGGTTGAGTAAAACAACTCCAGTTAGTGCCAATCCTGAAACCTTTTTTTTTTTTTTTTGGTTTAATTTTGACATGTCATTTTATTTTATGCTTTCTAAAAGGTTCATCAAAACTCACCTGTCAATATCAGAGATATGTTTGTCCAGGACAAAAGGTTTGTCAGAGTCCAGATCACTCTGTGGCAGAAACACATGAAACCTCAAGTGAGAAATATCAACTAGTTTAGATTAAGCACCTTCTTTATTGAATGGTACAGTGGGTAAAATTCAGAAATAATTCATCAAATTAATTCATAGTTTATTCCAACCAGCATGACGCACTCTGAAAAATGGAGAAATATAACCTCTAATTTGGGAATATCTATTCTGTGGGAACAAAGCTCGATATTTATAAAACTATTATTTGATTAATTTACTATATACAATAAACTAGATGTAAATAAAATATTTTTAAATGTTTAATTCTTGAAGCTGATCAGCAAAAATAACTTCCTCTAATGCCTATGTTAGGTAGAGTGGAGGCTAAGTGATGCTGTGGGCTTTTTGATCCTTTTAAAGGCTCTGAGGACCTTGTTAGAGTATAAGTAGCATGATGTGAGCTGTGAGACTGTGCCGCCCTGGGAGAAATTTAAGGAAGTTGTAATGAATCAAAGAAGCTCTCCGAAAACACCTGAAACATCTTTGCTTTATCAGCCAACTTTAAGGCAAAGACAGTAAAGGAAATGATTACAAGTCTTAAATCGCCATAAAAAGGTCTTCTGCATCCTGAGGAAGAACGATGAGTGGCAAAAAGTCTTATAGACCGACAGTGAAAATGGAACTGGACAAGAGAAGGTATTGACACTGGACAGGTCCCCAGTCCATCCCAGGGTTAACACAGAGAAACACTCATATCCTAAAGGCAACTTAAAGTCAGTATTTAACAACACAGTCGGGTTTGGAAGGGTGCCAAACCCAGGACCTTCTACTGTAAGATAACAGTGATACCAACTGCTTCACCATGCAGCTTACCCTTAACATATTTAAGAAAATTTTAAATGTGTTGGAGCCTTAGTGGGTTCTGATGCCTCGTTGGTTCCTAACCTGCTTCTGGAAAGACTCCAGCAGTCTGGAGACGTCCGTATCAGATGGAGACTTCAGGTCCACAAGCTCCTTCTCCAGGTCTGGGATCTGCAGGTGGAAATATCTTTCAGAATCTGAACTCGCAGAATTTTATATTTTTACTATGAACAGTTTTTTTTTTTTGTCTTTTTAAGTTCAACTTGAATAAATAAATTTTTTTTAATTTGCTAAATGACAGAAAATTAAGAAGAAAATTTTTAACTTTAGTCAACCTAAGAGGTTAACATGAACAAAGAACACCATATGCTGAAACAGTTAGAGGAAGTCCTAATAAAGATTTAATGGTTTTGTAAGCTTTTGATTGTTTAATATAAAACCTTTGAATTAAATAGACCCATACTTATGGATGAATTACCATGTTGGGAATCATGGTAAAAAAAATCAAATGAATTAAGCCGAGATCAGGGAGAGAACTGACCACTTACACAAGTCTAGATCATCTTTGGGTCAAATTTTCAGATAGCTGAAGGTTCTGCGTTGCATGTTCAAACAATAATACCTCAGTACAAAATGCATTAGAAGGTCCAGCCATCATATCTTTCAGAAAGAAGGTGGTTTCTTTGTTACAAAATACAGATTTTGGTTCAAATCAACCTCAAAGCAAGAGATAAAGAAGCTGCTAAAACTGGTTTGAGTCTTTATCCATAATGGAACCAGTCCTGAACCACCATAAGCTGAAATGCCACTCAGGCAGGAAGAAGCCATTACTTCTAAAGCACCAAAAAAAAAAAAAGGTACAAACATCTGCATTGTGAAAAAAAAGAAAATAATAATAAAAAAAAAAGTATTTCAGCCAAAAAAGGAAAGCTTGGATCCAAATAACTTATCTAAATTGATAATGATCCTTTGGATTTTCAGTAAAACAATTTTGGGAGGATGCTCGAAATGTTTGACCTGAGATGGACAATATAAATGTAAACCTAATAAAAAAAAGAGGAAATAGATGGATAAAATCTTAAACATGTTTTCCCCTAATTGTTCTATCATTCAGGAAATAAAACTGCATTTAGTAAATCTTACCAGAGCTAAAACAGAAATGTTTTAATCAGCTTTAATGTTAGAGAGTGAGGATAAAATGTTCTGTTTTTATAATCTAAGAATAAATCTGGTTTTAACCTTCTAAGGAGTGTTTACCATTTTTTATACTCTGGTTGATTTTTTGGGTCCATGTATCTGTGCTGTTGGCACATGTTGAGTACTTCATTGCTGCCAGTATGGCTTGGTTTTAATTTGATGCTCCAGCAGAATCCTGTAGGTCAACAAATTCAAGGTTATTGGCTTGAACAAACTCTGCTGTCTGCTGCTTTGACTGCAAGCCAAGAGTGAGACCCACACCTGGCCATAGGGCCAGTCAGAAAGTGTTGGCGCTCATAAATAAAATCTCTGATTCACCCACTGACTCAACATCTGGCCTGAACTGCCCCCTTCATTCGTCCCTGAAGCGCGGATCTAACACAGTCGGTGATTCAGACTTGTTTTTTACCCTTAATGTTATTATTAATTAAAGTTACATCACCTTCTTAGATTCTACAAAGTGAGTGGCGACTCCGGCTCGTTGAACATCACGTCCCTTCAGCCGGAAGCCCGTCAAGGCGAGGAACAGTCCCAACTTTCCCTGGAGCCTCGGCAGGAAATAGCCCCCTCCCACATCAGGGAAAAGCCCTGCCAAAATAAAACCATCACAGTTTTTGTTACTCTTCCCTTGTAGGTCATTACATCTTGAAGTTCCCTAAATTGGATCATTTAACTCTTCTTCGTCTTCGTCCAGAAATCCCCAAAATAATGTGACCTTTATTTGTTTTTCATGCTCAGCTGTGTTAATCAGTGTAGTGCTGATCCTGTTGTGATATCTATGTAATATTTAGATGTTTTGCGTAATAACATGCAGCAATGGTGGGGAAATTCCAATAGTAGCTCGGGTTTTTGAACGTGATTGGGGTGTTAGGGATGGTTTTATAATGTTAAACACTTTTTGTTTCATAAGTCATGAGAAAATAAGCTGGACTTAAAGTTCAGACTGTGACCAAATAAAATAGATGAGAGAATTCAGCCAAATAAATGAAGGCGAGGGACTTCTGTCTATAAAGGAACCAGCAGAGGAGTTTAAGGCACCTCCTCATGAAGATTCCAGATTTCTTCTCTCAGTTGCACTGATTGTACATGTTCTGTTGCTTTTTCTGATTTTTTTTTATTTTTTTTTGTTTTAGGTGGTATTTTTTAGTTTTGTTGGTAGCTTTGTTAAAGGTGATTGGATTTTAAGTACTGTTGGTTTTGTCCATAGTGTTTGGATTTTTTTTTGTGAAGTTATTTATTTTTTGTGTTTTTGCTGCTTTCGATTTGTTGTCACATGGTTGATTGTTTTTGTTTGGTCCTGCTGATTGGTTGGTTTTGCTGGTTTGTGTTTGTCTGTTTGTTCTTTCGGTGTTCACTGTGGTGTGCCGGTTGGTAACCTGGATCCGGCAGATGGATTTGCTCCGCCATCCATCTGGAAACCTTCGTTAGTACTTTTGGGAAGGGGAAAATCTGTATTTTAGCCTGGAATTGGCCCTATATTTGGTGATAGACGGGCCAAAATAAACCAATCAGATCAACAAAGCATATGGCGTACTAACAGGCGGCGGCGAACACACGGCCTAAGCCATGCTACTCTTGCGAAACCAGTGGGGGAAGAGCAAAAACATCTTTTTCCTCTGAAAAGCCTCCAGAGCAGTGTTTATCTTCTTCTTTCCAGTGAAAATACTACATAATTCCGATAAAACTGGCGATAACCCGCGCTATTGCTAGTTTTTATCGGCTTCTTCCACCATGTTCTTTGAACTGAACTGGCGCTTCGTTGCGTCACACCTCAACCCGCCTCCTCAAACGCTGATTGGGCGTTTGTTTGGTGAACGGCTCCCAAATTTTCTTTAGCGGAGAGTCTCCAGGCTGATTAGCGTGTTGAAACCTTGAAAGCTCGCGAGATCAGGGATGGTCTCCGCGAAACTTAGTTGGTTGGTGGCGTTGTCCATTTTGTTTGTTTTTTATTGCTGGGTGGTTTTTGCGCCGTTGGTTGGATGTGTTAGTAGTTTTGTATTTTTGCTACTATTTACTTGGTTGGTTGTGTTGTTGTTGTTGTTAATGTATGCTGGTCAGAGTGAATTAAATCTCTGTGGCGAGGTGGCCTAATCCAGGAGCCATTTACGTTAGCTGTTGTTGTCCATGCCATGCATCTTATGATGTTTTAGGATTCTTTTTTGTAGCCACCTACTACCCTTACATTTAATATATTATATTTTCAAAAATCAAATGTTAATATTCTTGCAAAAAATTCTATGGTCAAACTTGGTTTATCATACTTTTGTGTTTCCTTGTAAAAAGCATCCAGGGGATATGAGTTAAAAACTACAGGGATTAGATAAAGTTGACCCCATTTATGGCTCAAAAAATCATATGATAAATGTGTCAGATTATAGCTTTTGTTTTAGGACACTAAAAGGGGTGAATAAATCCTGTTAATCCGGTTAAAGGAAGGGATTGATGTGTTTATATAAGAGGACAACTGTTTGCCCAATAAGCAAAAACAGAGTAAATAAAAGAGGTGAAATAAGATAATGTATATTCTTTCTAATGATGTCGCGGCCAAAAGGGTTTAATTTATCTACTGCCTCATCAGGCGCGATAAATGGTGTGAACCAACAAATTCAACTCTATGGGGACTGTTGATGTTAATTATTGAGGATAATCTCAGCTGGCGGCGTTCAAGGTAATTAGGGCACACCTGCATGCACTAAACAGATTGAATCTGCAATCAGCCTGCGTGTTTCCATCATCTTTATAATTAACAGGAACATCCCCAGGGACTAATGCAAACTCACACTGGGCCTCATACAAATTTGTAAACAACTTTGACTTGTTGACATGGTACTTCTGAATGTTTTAAAATTCAAACAAATTGTTGGTGCATGATTTAAGATTTAGTCTGATTTTGAAAAACTGTGGATAATCATAGTTCAGAAAAAAAGAAAACATTATTCTACAGTGTGATTAATCTGGGCAGCTGATAGCATTAATCCACAGGGAGTTAAATATTTATTGCAGCTTTTGGAGGTACATGGGGGAAAAAAATCCTGTTTGCAGTGGGGTTAAAGTGCAGCTATAATTACATTTCAGTGGCCTTTCAGCCAGAATTGTTTTAGAGGAGAATGTGAATAAGGAGATGGTACACCATCTTCAACAAGCAGCTAATCTGGATCCTGCACCTGAAAAAAAATCATTAATTAGGAAAAAGGACATGCACTGGTTTCAGGGTTTAAAGATTTCCAGTTGGCCATGGGGTGGTTTCCAGTATGAAGGAAAACTTGCAGATTTCAAAACAATGAAAGGTTTCCATCCTTCTGATACTAAAGAATGATGATTACAGTCCTATTACTGAAATGCCAGAGAACATACCCCTCACATACCTGTGGCTGTGAACTGACATTTCTCCTTGGCTCTATTGTGGCTCTATTGTGGATCATCCTGAGCTACTTTCTGTTTTTCTGCTGCTATATGCTTTGGCTGCTGGATAACATAGGGACCACTTTTTCCTCGTTCTGCTTCATTCATTCTATTTCTATTCCACGACTGCAGTATTTGTCAAGTTCCACTTATTGCTTTGGTCTCTTTGCTTTCCTCATCATATTATCTTCATCTTTTTTTTTTCCTGTCTGTCTGTGAAAACATCCCAGAGAGAAATATCAGCTATCTTTCTGCCAGTATGACATAGGTCATTGTTGTACATAAAAACGTATTTGGCAGGATGGATGATCTCTCTTCTACTTCACACATTAAGTTGAGACTTAATTGTTAAAGCCTAGAGAGAATGATCCAAACATCAGGATCAACCAGTACACATTCCACAATAATAAATATTTTATTGTAATATCAGAAATAGGGATGTCCAAATCTGTTACTGACATTGTAACACGTAACTTTTGCATGAAATTGTTTATACTTCTACTATCAAGCATAAATCTGTCCTCCCTTCTTTGTGGCGGCAAACTAACTTTAAGTATTACAGCCACTTAAAGGGCTGAAGTTAGAAATGTAGAGTCTTACTCTTGTTAAATGTAATTCAACTTAGATTGACTGCCTCTTAGATTTGGAAATTGCATTTTTCTATATTGCAATTATTTTGGGAATGCAAGTAACAGGCCAGCCCTGGTCAGTTGTTCTCATAACAATATAATTCTTTTGTTCAATATTTTTTAACATGCTACACAAAAAAGTAGTAATAAAAGCCAATATGATGTGTATTGATTTTGTATTAGGTAAATATCAGTCATTAGTCCAAGTTATGATATCGTATTGGATAATAACTGCAAAACCTCTATAGGGAAACGCCTGAACAAAAAAATGTTTTAAAGGCATATAAAACTTCAAAATTAAGCTCTGAGGGTCCTACAAGGGTGATCAAAACTTGCCTTGTGGCTCTGAGTCATGAGTCAGCTTTATACAATAATTTTCCGTAAACTTCCTTCCTATTCAGAAACAGAGAGTTTTGAACAATAATGTTACCTGAACAGCTGCTCCCAACCTTGTCTTTCTGAACAGCTACATAGAATTAGACCAGGGGAGGGAAACTCCAGTCCTGGAGGGCCTGTATCCTGGAACTTTTAGATAAGTCCTTGACTTAACACACCTGAATCGAGTAAATAGATAATTAAAAGGACTCTGGAGAAATTGATGGCATACTGGGGAGTTAATTCAACCATTTGATTTAGGTGTGTTGGACCAATGATGAATCTAAATGTTGCAGGAAACCGTCCCTCAAGGACTGGAGTTGCCCACCTCTGACTTAGACTTATTGTTCTTTTGTATATGCAGAGTGTATAAAAACGACATTTCCTAGTGTACAGCTTTTAGAAAATTCCCATTCCTTAAAGTGCAGGAGTGATCAAATGTAAATAGTGTGGGGAGGGAAAAAAAACGTATTGAATGACAAACGACATGATGCATCTGATGTAAAACCCAATCCAAGCATAATCATATCAACTTTTAATTACATCAATAATTCATCTGCTAATCAGGTCCTTTTCCTCATCAATAGCAAGCCCAAACATGTCTGCTAATTGATCAGGAAGCAGCGGTGAGGAGTAAACAAATCAAGTCAATGGAAGAAAGAGAGAAGCTTGCAGATCCCAACTCTGCCAAATTTCCACAGCTCAATACAGTCCATCACCAGGCAGCACAAATCCATTACTGCTTCATTTCCTCCCAACCCTGCTTGTGGCCTTTGAGAAAATCCCACAGAACAATCAGACCGCATCAGGACGAGCAGCCCCCCATCCCCCCCATCATCACCACGCTCATTTCCTGTCTGCTGACAACATAATCTCCCCCTTCAACTCGCTCCTGACATTCATGTCTACATCTATGACACAAGATTGCTTTTTATTCAGAGCTCGATAAGCCTCCAGAGTGACCCTCATGAGACGGGTTTGGCAGCTGAAAGTGAAAATCGTCACAAAACAGAGCATCACAGAATATTCAATTTGCCACCTGAAGATGCCATCTGAGCGCAGGCAGTCAGTCAGAGGTGTTTCCCCCGAGTGAAAGATGCTGCTGCTGCTTTTTATATTTCCCACCAGACAGGTGGACTTTCTTATCTTTAACACACTTTTTATCACCAGCTCTCCAAGGATTTTAGAGGTTTTATTCTAAGCTTTTTTCTGTGACTTTTTTTTTCCATTTGTAGTTAT
This sequence comes from Cyprinodon brontotheroides, assembly GCA_018398635.1. Classification (NCBI taxonomy): domain Eukaryota; kingdom Metazoa; phylum Chordata; class Actinopteri; order Cyprinodontiformes; family Cyprinodontidae; genus Cyprinodon; species Cyprinodon brontotheroides. The sequence continues at coordinate 28,509,666 of JAGKQL010000062.1, forward strand.
TCCTATTTTCTGAGGAATGCCATTAAGCCACTTACCTCTAACCCCTCCAATAATTTAGACATTAAAAAAAAAATCTGTCTGGATCCTAGACTTTTGTTTCAGCATGGTCCAGACAAAGCTTGTTCAAGTCTTGGGCCTCTTTTCTGCAGATTAAAGTTAAGCGACAAATGGAGCAGGGTCTAGTTTAGACCTGAAACAATTAATCAGATTAATCATGATTCATTTATTAATTGATTAATCGTTCACTGGAGTATAGAGTCTTGAAACATGCCTTAAACTGACAGAGCGACCGTCTTAGAGCAGGAATTAATTCAAAACTTTAAAAAAATATGTAAACATTTTTGCATTTAAGATTAAAAAACCTTTTTCTACTGTCAATATGCTCTATCCAGAACTCCTCAAGTGGAAAAGTTTTAGTTTCATCGGTTTAATGTCGTAAAAAGTCTACTTGAAAGAACTTTTGGCTATCCGATTATTAATCGATTCATCGAAAAAATAATCGACAAATTAATCTATTTTCTAAATAATGGTTATTTGCAGCCCTAGTCTAGTTAAACAGATGAAAAAGCAGCCATAGGAAAGAAAAAAAAACAGTTGCTCAAGGAATTCATAAAAAGATCAACATAAAGTCTGGCTTCTTAATTAACCGTCTGAAAAGGTAGAGAGAAGATTAACCATCTGGTTACAGATTAACGCTCAAGCTCCCAATGAAGATAAATATGTATAACACTGAATGCAGCTTCCATTTCTGCTCATATAAGCAGAAAGATCAACATAAATAAAAAGCAGAAGGATGGAGATGAAAAACATGTCTTTCTGCTTTAATGTAGGCTGTGGTTTGTAGCTGTCAGAGATTTGGGGCTAATCTCCTCAGCACCGCGGGACAAAGCCATCTGTTTGTTACTGTGAATTAGCTGAAGGAGCAGACTTCAGCTTAAATAAGCTGCAATGAAGTTTAAACCAGAAGAATTTGCCCAGAAAGAACAAAAACAAGAGAGAAATAACCAGAAACAAGATCAGAAAACTGCAGCAAGATGTGCAACACATAAAATAAGCACAAAAAGTTGACAATCCAATAATTTTCCTTATTTACGGCTATTAATATGACAGTTAAAGTATTTTCATAACTTATTGATCAACGTTTAATTGATTTTTGAACCTGAATTTAATGTAATGCATAACGTCAAACAAAACTAAATGAGCAAAAAGCATATCTGCTGTTTAGTTTTTTTAATGAATGGTGCCGCTTCTAAACTAATGAAGCATTGCTCTATCTGCTGTGTCACATGAAGGAATCCCTCCAGTATGCCATGCTGAAGAACGAGCTAAGAATCAACTGAAAGATGTCCAGATATCATGAGATGTGGATAAAAACCAGGATAAGAAGATCCTGGAAGCAAACAGCTGAGCTCCATCTGCAGGCTGACTCAGAGAAGATGGAGAGCTAATTCCTCCATGGAGAGCTGCTTTGGTTCTGGTATCTAACAAGGACACTACAGAAGGTTTGCTATGGGCCACCGGGAGGAGATTCTGGGTCTGAACCAAAACCTGCTGACTGGACTGTGCATTTGGTAGAGCCTAAGGAAGCCTTGGGAGGTTAACTGAGGAGCAAGAAGGAAGGAAGGGAAGGAAGGGAGAAGGAAGGAAGGAAGGAAGGAAGGAAGGAAGAAGGAAGGAAGGAAGGAAGGAAGGGAAGAAGGAAAGGAAGGAAGGAAGGAAGGATATCACACATAACAGCATAATACAAACGCTAATCTATATTTCTTCAGTAATTTAGGGTTTTCTTCAATTCTTATTTTTCTTCTGTAATCTAAAATAGAAAACATAACCTCAACAAGACTGCTTCTGTCTAACTAAGCTGTTAAAATCCTAAATCTTCATGCGCAAAGATAAACAAAGCATATATAAAGTAGAGCTGAACACCAAACTGAATCTCATAACTAATGACTGTAATATCACAGTTCCAATAGAACAGCTGGACGCATCACATGAGGTTATAAGATTTCAAGAGCCACAGGTTAAACATTTATATTTAGCTCAATAGGAATTCAGTGACTTTGACACCGAGTGATTAGGAACATGGTTATAAGGAGAAAAGAAAACATGGTTTATTCCAAACTGGTTTTATCATCTTGTGGCATTAAAAAACACTCCCCGACTAAACCTAAACGTGTTTCTGAACGGCCAGATTTAAACATAACTTTACTAAAGTAGAGGGGCTGAAAAGGTGGTTTTAGATGCTTGTTTCTATTAGTATTGATGCCTGCCATCCAGTCACTGTTAACAGCTTGGAACAATTAACATGCTATGAAATGCTGTAAATGAAAATAAAAAAAGCAGAGAAAGTAGAAAACAGTATAAATTCATAATGTTTGGAGACAGAGATGTGCTGTTTTGTTGAGTCGGGGTATGAACACAGTTCTTCATGTTCTCTAAAGGTCCATGTTTCAGCCCGGTCTCTTACCGATGGCGGTGGTTTCTGGCATGGCAAAGAGCGTCTTCTCCGTGGCGACTCGATACCTCCCATGAACCGACAAACCGACGCCCTGCAAAGAAGAAAGCAAAGTGAAATAAACTAAATAACAAAATTAGAGTCTCATGCTGATCGAAGTGAAAACTTTTACATTAAATTCCCCTTAAAAACTATGAACTTCCTCATAAATTAAAAGAACAGAAGGTTTATTAAATTGAGATTTGAGGCTTTTCAGAATGTTAGAATCCATTTAGCCTTGACAATGCATCATGCTTGTTACTTTTTAATTTTCCTCTTATCTGTAAAAAGAAATCCCCATCGGATATCCTCCATCTGTATTGTTTTGGGCTTTTTTTTTGTCCTTTCATCATCTGTTCATTCTTTTTTCAGCATTAAAATCGCTAATCTGTTGTCATTGAGAAGACAGAACCCAAGATAAAAGAAAAATCAGCCGAAACAAACCTTAGAAATGGTAACCAAGAGCACTAACTACAAGACAGGTCTGGATGTAAGGAAGGAAAACATGAAGAAATGACTCAGGACTTTTCAAACCCTTGTTCCTAAAACTCTCCTGGACTGTTCAGCTCCATAACGGACAGCTCCTGGATTAAAGCGGACAGGGAGACTTAATCTTGCTGTTAGTCAGCAGCAAACAAGACGAGCAGCGAATGGAAGGCCTGGTTCTGTTTGACGCATGAGCAGAGAGGATTCAAGATATCAAGAGAGTAAATATAGTGAAGCAATCTGGAGGCCAGTCCTTAGGAATATGAAGTCAACTTAACGCCACATTTTGAGAGGTTGTGGGTCTTAATTAGAATCTGGTTCCTTCATCTGCACCAGCTAAGAGCTGATGCTGCTTTAACAGTGAAAACAGGAAGAGCTGCTGCTGCTGACCAACATCAGTCCAGCTGAACTGCTGCAGGAGAAAAACCCAATATTTGTGTCCTGAGTTTAAAGCCGTTCTGAGCAAAATCAAACTGGGCACCTATTGGGAAGCCAGCAGGGGGCCCCAAGAGCTGTTACATTTTCTTCCTTCCTTTATTTACCCACACAAAGTTTTTTTTTTATCATTAGATTAATTCGGAGACCAAAGTGAAAAAGAAATCTAATTTTAAATTATAAATCCAAACAATTTAAAACCTAGTATTTAAATAATTTACTACTGTAAACAAGTATCGCCATCAGTCCGATAATTAGAAATGGGCGGACTTCAATAATCAATCATTGTGTTGGTTGTGTGCTATTTGTTTGGTCATGTGACTGTGATGCAGTGTAGGATCTGTTTAACTGAAGCAGAGATGCAACGTCAGCAAAGTGGCGCTTTCGAGAAAGTGTGCGAGCGGGGCTGGAAATATATAAAAAATAGTATATAGCAGCATATATATAGGTATATATATATATATATATATATAGTTTAATTTTCATATTTTTAGTATTTTTATTACGCCCTATATTCTATTTTAGCTTCAGCCCTAAAATCTGTGGAAGTCCAGCTGAAAAATTTAGGTTCCTGTATTTTTAAACCAGTTTTGAAGAGTTATAGCTTTTGGCAAAATCTGGTGTGACATTTGCAGGTAGCTCGTTCGGCTAATGTACAGTTACGGTATGTTTAGAATTCTGGCCAGGCTGTGCTGGCGTGCCGCAGTGTGTAGCACTGCTGCCTTGCAGCAAGAAGGTTCTGGGTTCCAATCCTGGCCCGGGGTCTTTCTGCATGGAGTTTGCATTTTCTCCCTATGCATGCGTGGGTTCTCTCCGGGTACTTCTGCTTCCTCCCACAGTCTAAAAAAATGACTGTCAGGTTTATTAGCATCTCTAAGTTCTCCTTAGGTGTGAGTGTGTGTGTGAATGGTTGTTCGTCCTGTTTGTCTGTGTTGCCCTGGTGACCAGTCCAGGATGTACCCTGCCTCTTGCCTGTAGACAGCTGGAGATAGGCACCAGCACCCCTCAAGACCCCAGTTGGGATATAAGTGATGGAAAATGGATAGAATTTGGCAGCCGTTAATAGTAAAAAATTATTCTCCCTTGTTTCTTTCAACTAACTTTGTGTCAGTTAAAAATATATGAATTTTAAAAACCATGTTTGTGCTAGAAAACAAATCCACAATGAAACCCTGCTAAAGCACCATAGTTTTAGTTTTTTCTAAAGCCCTAACAGAGTTTGTTGGAGCAGAAATCTTCAACAGGAAAAGATCAGTTCATATAACAATTATAAACAGCATGAGTCGATGAAAACTTCTAACAAAAACATCTGAATCACCTAAACAAAAATCAGAATTGGTTGACCTGATACGTTAGCATACAGAATCCATGTTGACCCCAATGTGATTTAGATTAAAGCATCTGCTCTTCATAAATCTGTTTCAGTCATAATGATTCTAAATGATCAGATTTGTATTGAGGTCCATCCTAAAATGTTTGTTGTTTAAAAAGTGAAAAGCTGTCAAAGGTTTGACTGTTTTATTTAACAAAAGATTGAAAAAAAATAAAATAAATCAATTCTGTATTAATCTGGTTTTAAACCTTTCCTGGAAAAAGGAATTTTCTGTGTTGTGCAATAAGCAGAGGAGACTTTTTAAAAGGAGTCCAAACATCAGTGGGATATTCAGGCACCATATAAGGACACATTTCGTCTCCCTCATAAATAAAAAGATGGAGGAACGTTCTCGTATCTCCTGGATTACTGCTGACTGAAACTCTAAAAGCAAGTCCTTTAGGAACAGTACCAGGATCAGATTCCAGGAAGGCTCTCTCTAACGTGGACACAGACTCCAGGAATACGTGACATCTGTTTGAAAGCAGCTCTCAGTGTTTCCTTTCAGCATCAGCTCTGCACAGACTCTGCAGATGACAAACTTCAGTCAGACTCCGGCCTCAGGCTGCGCTTTGGCACCGGCTCCTCGTCGTTGTGTCATCAGGCGACGTGGATGTGATGAAATCAGAAATCTGTTGCCCAGAGGTCAAAGGTCACGGCCACATAGCTCTGGACAAACATCCATCAAACATGCAGCTGCAGCTTTATGACCCGGTTACATCAGAGGGACGAGGTCCGATTAACGCTCAGACTGCGTCTCTGAGCTCCTGATGACTCGACCCTCCCCCCCACTCTGACGGTCTGTTAGGAGACATGGCGTTATGCGAGGGTCTGCGCTCCCAGCATGGAACCCGTCTGGGACAAAGGGACTCTTGCCTGGTAGACTTTTCCAAATTTAGAACTGGTCTGTTTCTGTTCAACAGCAGCGATCACCCTGAGGATGGCCTGCGTCAACATCAGCATCGCTTCAGCGTTGACATGCCCAACGAAGAAGTGACCTCAGGAGGCTTTATTACAGGCGCAGAGGATCCTAGCCAGAAATATTATTCATTACAAGTGGAAGCTCTGAATGTTTTCTGATGGGAGGAGGATCAGTGACTGGGCTGCATGCCTCACATTCAGGAATGTCAAACCACTTTTTATGTTTATCCTAAAAAAAATAAAACATTCTGCAGCTTCTGAAAGAAAACTAATCAAACTTCTCATTCTTACAGTTAGAAACTTGTTTCTTTGGGTCAGTTATGCTGGTTTAAAAACCAAATTCCACTCCTGAATGAAGAATTCCAGCAGCAGCAACAACATTTAGACACCTCTAATTTCCTCCAATCAGAGGCTACCTCCCCCCTGGCAGGAGATAACTGAGACACAAAGATCTTTACTGACACCCAGTGGCCTATTTTATCATCACAGCTTGTTCACCAAAAATTTATATTTTTTTTTTTGGTGAACTAAACAAAATATTTGTAATCTTTATATTAAACTAATCAGGATCCATTAAATAAATCCAAAACAAAGAGAGTTAATCTCACCCCTCCCATCGTTATCCCATCAATTATGGCCACATATGGCTTCTTGTATGTTCCTGACAGGATGAAAAAGACAAAAAAAAAAATAAACATCAGAAGCTAAAAAAGCTCTACTTTTCTGTACTGTAGTAATGAGGTACATTAATAAAACAATCTGCTTATCTAAAACATATAAACATACTTTATAAATAGCTGAATATGAAATGCTAAAGCACACCTATTGCGTTGTTCAGAAGATATTCCTCACGAAAGAAGTCCTGCGCCAGCGAACCGCCGACCTTTCCTGCTTCTGTGACCGCTGGGAATAAAAAACAAACACAGCAACAAGGCAGGATGAAGGGAAATATCCTGGGAAAGAAACGGTGACTGAACCTGGAGGTCGACCTCTCACCTCTGATGTCTCCTCCGGCACAGAAGGCTTTCCCACCCGCTGCTTTGATGATCACAATGTCTGTCTCAGAGTCATTTTCCCATTTCTGGAAAAAAAAAAAACAAAAATTCATCAGTAAATCATATAAAAATGTACATATTATTAGAAGTTAGAGTAATATACAAGCAATTAACCAATCAGACGGCAGGTTAATATATTTAATCAAATAGCTTCAGTGCTGAGCTGATTGACCTGAACTGATTTTGTTGCTAAAAGCTGCAGCTGAATCTTCTGCTTTAAGATTAATATTAAATTTCTCTTTAGTCCATAACTGCTATGCACAAAAACACTTTCTAGAGACCTTTGCAGCTCATATTTCTGAGACATTCAACCAGAATATTGGAGTTTTTAAAGGGAGGAATTTTGAGAATCTGCAGCTCATTTTGAAGTTGTTTAACCCAGCTCTATTTGGGGGTGAATGAAAGATTTAGTCTTATTTTAGGGTAAAACTTTGGATATTTTATGTTAAAGCATTCCATAATTTCCCCTAAAGAGTAACTCGGTGTCTATATAAGCAGATTCCCGGTCTGTACGGACATGTATGTTAGTAATTTAGCCAGATGAGTCTCCAGTTGCTGGAAACTTCACTCTGACACCTTTTACTTGGCTTCTTTCAGAGGACTGGAGGCTCAATCTCTAAAACTTAAACCATCAAGACCTTCCTACAGGTCAGGAACTAAAAAAATCAGCAGTGATTGGTTTGGAATGAACATGATGGCAGGTAGGTGCTAATATGCTGAAAAAGAATCATTGCGTTACTAGAGAGGAAAACCTAAATAGCATAAAGACGACCAGAATCTGTTTAGATTTTTTGGCAGCAGAATCATCAAATAATGAGCAATAAAAGAGAGCTTGGTTTTTCGACAGTTTTTCCAAAATCAGTCCAGATTTTTACAATTAAAAACAACTTTAAGCACACAACAAAAAAAAGAAACATATGGCAGATCCACTCTGTGCTGACATGATGATAACAAGAGGGTTAAAAACAGACAAAGAAAAGAAGAATGTCTAAACTGTGTATTTTAAGTCATAATATTATTTTCTGTAGATCTATTAATAACAGAAGTTTTGGAAATCCGGCAATTTTAGAATATAGTTTTTATGAACCAAGACAGAAGGAGAGAAACAAATAGTTAATAGACCAAGTAGATTGTCTTTTGGCTAATTAATGAATAATTTAAATATGTATAGTTCTTTACTTTATTTTAAACAAAATATGATGAATGAATGAAAATGGTTCAATTTGGAGAATTAACTGAGTTCAGAGTATTTATCTAATGACTCTGAATCAGTTCATTTTTAACCTTTTTATATCTAGTTTCCAACTTGTTTGACCTAAAATGTGCTGCAAAAGTTCCAAGTTTCTATAAGAAATCTGGAACAATAGAAAGACTCATAGAGGTTTGTGTGGCGCTGCAGGTTTGTAGATGAAAAAGAGTCGCTGGCAGCACAGATACAGGAGGCAGACTAGAGAGAGGACTGAACTCTAGTCTTAAATTAGCATTCACTTCTAAAAAAAAAATCACATTTTTCAGCAGGAATTGATTTAAGGGGCTCTAGATCAACAGTTACTCATCTGTTACAGAGGCTTCACCTGCTCTTATAATCAGTGACTCACTAACCTGTGAATCCTACACAGAAAAATGTTCCTACACTCAAAGTATGAAGCACAGCACATAAAGAAATTACAAACTTAAAACTGTAACCTTCAAACTGTCTCCTTTCTTTAAGTAAATCAATGATAAATTCCTACAGTTGACACAGTTTAACAGACAGACAGAACTTTTGGCTTAAACCTCGCCTTAAACTGCATGAGGCTGCAACTTAAGTCCAAAAAATAGTTAAATTCACTTCAGAGAGCCCCGAGGCACTGAGTCGACCTTTAAAAAGATCTAAGGAAGTCTGGAAGCTTGGAAGGAGAATCTAAAGGAATCAGGCCTAAGCGCCTTCTGTGCAGCACATTTATTCAAACCCAGTTTTTAAATGAAAATGTGAGGATCTGTACATATAAACATAACCAGCATCTTTGTGCCAATGAAGCCGTTCATGTCTCATGTCAGAAAAGATGTTTCAGTCCACCTTGAGCTGAGGGTAGATCTGGCGGATCATGCTCAAGTTGAGGGCGTTGAGGACTTTGGGTCTGTTCATGGTGATCACAGCAGCTCTGC
>JAGKQL010000062.1:28523573-28541321 GCA_018398635.1 Cyprinodon brontotheroides
TCATTTTTCTAGCAGGAGGATTTTTTTAATTGACAGCATCTGTACGCTGCAAATACCTAAGATTAAACTCAGAAGCAGAAGAGAGTTGAAGGACTAAAAATGATGGTTCTTCTACATGAAAGAAGTTTTCCATCTAGTCGGAGTCGCTGCTGCTGCTGCTGCTGCTGGAGGCCTAAGAGAAACACATAAAATAAGGAACCACATTGCTTAGCTTGAAAAGTTCTCAAGCTTTATTAGGTCTGTTTTTTCCCACAGAGTTAGATCTAAACATATGCATTTTACAGAAGAGCTTTTTCTTTGCCATTTTGTTTGTATCTTGTTACAGAAGCATAAAAAAGAAAATCTTCTTACCCCATGACCGTCCTTCCCCTTCTTATGCTTATGCTTGTCCTTATCCTTGTGCTTGTGTTTTTTCTTATCCTTGTGTCCATGACCATGGTGGTGACCATGATGCGGGTCTTGATAGTGTCCGGGTCCAGGACCGTACCCAGGTCCTGGTCCGTGTCCAGGATGTACTGGATGTACAGGATGTCCAGGATGTATTGGATGCACAGGCTGTCCAGGATGTACAGGATGTACAGGATGTCCTGGATGTCCAACTACAGGAGGACAGTTTGACATCGGTGGAGGAAAAGCAGGGTTAACACCTGGCATCTCCTGAGGTTGGTTGGGGAACCCTCCAGGGAACTGGTTCCCTTAACACAAAAAAAGGGGCAAGTTCAGTCCGTGCACATTACAAAAATAAATGATAATCAGTTTGATGAGAGGCTGGGCTTACCTTGATTCTGGCCGTACATTCTGAGAAATCTGCTGAAACAACAGATTCTGAAATAGAGAAAACAAGTATTTCAGTGAGGTTTGTGATGTTTAACATGAAGAATTGACCCAAACAGAAGTGCTTTCATACCTGGTTCCAGAAGATCTCCTGATTCTGCTTAAACCTTCAGTCTCTTTTATCGTCTGCTGCACCTTTATTTCAGGAGGTCCTCATCAAAGTACCAGGGCAGGTCTTTACTACCTACATGACCTACATGAGATCTGGTGTAATAATTAACTTTAACAGTCTGCTGGGTGGAGGTAAACCTTCTTCCTACTTAGTTCAGTGTCCGTTTTTTATTTAATTTTAGTTTTAGTCCCTTGGATGTTTTTAAATTACTGCTTCCCAGAGCAAACAACTGTATTACTTAAAAAAAAAAAAAACTCCTTTAGCAAGATGCACCTCAGCCTTATGCTTTTAGAAGCCAGCATCAAAGCCTTAAGCATCGTTCTGGTTGATATTTGACTGCGCTAATCTTCCTGCTATATTACTCCATGGATACGTGGGCAACACCCAGAATAGATCTCCAGTCTACCACAAGAAAACACAGAGACACAACAGATAAACAACCATGGAAACACACAATGTAAAATGTATGGAAACCAATGGGCCGTTTTTTCTAGATTGGGGCAGTACCAGAAGACAACCATACATCTATGAAGACATCATGGAAACTCCCTGGAGAATAGCCTCAGTCTGACATTCAAACCAAAGATCATCTTGTTGCAAGTTAATAGTGCAACTAAATGTACAACTACTCTTTCAAACATACTCCTCATCATTGTGTAGAAACAACTCTGTCTTTGTCCCATCAGACCAACAAACGGTTCTTCGTTTGGCTCCTCAATGTGGACCGCTGCCTCCTTCAGTCCAAATCTAAAGGTTTGGATTTCTGAGCTTGAACATCTTTTCTTGTTCTACATCCTCTCAGACTGTAGTGATGTTAAACTGCCATTACTGGGATCAGTTAAAAAGGTGTTCCACCACTTTACGAGCATTCAACTGAAAATCCGATTTTAGGACAGCTTTGCAAAAATCTGAGCCCAGCATGTAAATGTATGGATGATGATTAAACTCCAGTAAACTAACCAGTTTGAATCAACTCTGCAAAGCAGAGCAGAGAGATATCAGGCGGAGCCATGATCGAAGCTTGTTGATAAATAGAAAAAGCATGTGGTTGAGCCGCAACTTGTTAAGAGACTTAAAATAGGAAATGTCAATGTATAAGATTGGAAAGCCAAATCATTTGAATATGTTACTTGTGACACCACATGACTAACACGTGTTTTGGGCACTGTCAATGTGTTGTCTTCACCTTTCAATTGGTCACACATAGTTAACACACTAAGACCACATAACAACATGTCAACTATGTGTCAAATACACATTGATTTCATGTCATTAAGAGCCGTTCGGTCACTTGTTCAGTTTAAGCTGGTGGGTTTTGGCTCTTTCCCACTACCTAGTAACCTGACTACGCCAGATGGATTTGCTCACATCCATCTGGAAACCTTCCGTTGCAGAAATTTTGGGAAGGGGCGAAAATACTAATTAGCTGATTGGCCTATGTTGGTGATAGAGGGCCAAATAAACCAATCAGATCAACGAAGAAGCATATGGACGTACTAACAGAGCGACGATTGAAAACACAACCACAAGCCAGGCTACTCTTGCCGAAACCAGTTGGGAGAAGAGCAAAACCACTTTTCCTCTGAGAAAAGCCTCCAGAGCAGTGTTTTGCTCTTCCGATTCCGATAAAACTTTGCTCAATAGCCACGCGCGTTAGTTTCATCGGCTGAAGCCGCCATGTTCTTTTTAGACTGAACTCTCCGCGTTTTACCACTGGCTCACAGCCACACCTCAACCACGCCTCAAAGCCAACGCTGATTGGATGTTCGTTTGAAGTGAACTGCTCCAAATTTTCTTCAATGGAGAGTCTCCAGACTGATTAGAGTGAAATCTTGAAAGCTCGCGAAGATCAGGATGGTCTCACGCAGGCTAATTACCTAGTAAGTAGTAGGGTTAAACCTAGTGGCGGCTGGTGGAGTTTCCTTCAGGCGGGGCTATAAATTCAAAATACCGTAAATTTCTCTAATATTGGCCTGTATTCCATTAGCGGCTGGGACTCTAACATTGGCCGGTCTCGGGCTGTCAGAGGAGGTGTAAATAATGGCGGCTCTGTCTCTACTACAGGCCGGGCTATAAACGTTTTTTCTGGGCATGCCCCTCTCAACATTATACTTGTGGTAGTAACATGCAAGTACCACAAAGCCCCTGCACTGCCGACAACAGGCCCTGACTGCTGCCCGTCCTCGCCGAGGAAAGATAGGAAAAGTGAACACGCAGCAGAACCATGAGGAGCAGCGTGATGATGAGGAGAATAAAGGGAGATGAAGAGGAGGAGGAAACTGAGGAGGAGAATTAAAGCAGAGTTGGAGGATTTTTTTATCTTTTTACTTCAAACCAAGCTTAGACATGGTAACTGTACTTTTTCAATAAATGAACCTAAAGTGTTTTATAGGTTCAAATAGACACGGAAAAATCTCATTTTTTTATTCATCCCACTGGTAGTCTGTTTTGCTCAAATAGCACAGAGGCCTGTCTCTAATTCTGGCCTCCTTCTCAATACAAAGCCTGGACAGCGGCCACTGGTTGAGTAGAAATAACAGGCCGGGCCTATTAGAAAAATTCTACCTGATAGATGTATACCAAAAATCACTCCAAATGTATACTAAATTATCACACCAGTAAATTTATAAGAATGCCAACAACAAAAAACATTATTAAAACAAGACATAATTTCATGTACATTTTTATTTTTGTACTTTTAAAATCTTGCCCTTCTGACGCTTTTTTGTGAAGGAAAATATGGGTTTTGTGTGGTTAAATATTGTGTCACAAACCTAAAAAAAAAAATTATGTACCAATTTAATAATGGAGAAGCTATTAGTCAGCTTTTTCTTTTTTTATGTATAAAAACAATTTATTTTCCGAGAATGAGTTTATTTAAGAGAAACTATGCAAATTAACAAACATCTAGAAAAAGTTCACATTATATTATATATTTATATAATATAATAATTTATAATAATATTATATATTATATTATTTTCCATGAGAATCCCAGATTGTTCATGCTTCTTTCCCCCTTCTAAAAAGTGCTTTAAATCAGTCTTACCTGTCTTAATCTATGCTGGATGGATTAAGGCAGGTATGACAGGTATAACCCCAGGTATGACCTGATTAATATTGAAATATGTGACCAATCCAAATGAGGCACGAAACAGTTTTGTTTCGTCTTTAAAAGATTAAATATTTATCTTTCACATCTGGAAGATAAACATTTCTTACAAAGGGAAGAAAATAAGCTGATATGTTTCGTTGCTGCAGGAAAACCGCTTACAATAAGAGGTTTAACCCTACTACTAAGCAGCCAATGGGAAAAAACCTAACACCCACACGCTCAAATTGGCCAAGCGGCTGAATGGCTACTAATCAAATAAAATCTAGACAAACACGTTGACAGAGTGCAAACAGCGCACAAAACACAAGTTAGTCACGTGTTGTTTACATGTCAGAAGTCCCCTATTTCTGAAAGAGTTGGCTTTCCATATATATGTAAATCTGTATTTGTGATCCTGTAATCCTATCCAAAAAACACAAACCTAGTTTTTTGACAACCTTTTTTACCTGGAAAAGGATCAGTTCCAGTAAATCAAATAAAGCCCAGAATCAATATGAAAAAAAAAAAACATAACGGCAAGAAAAAAATCTTTGGAACTGCACTCTGTCAATCCAATGGTATGATTTTGTTCCTAAATGTTTCATATAATGTTCTGCTGAAAAACAACACACAAAAACAGATGCTTTCATTGTCGCCAGGGGAGACAAATTTCTGCAAAATCAGCAATCAACATCTTCAGTTAATATAAAGTTCAACTGTTTTATGTAGAAACCAATCAGCTTGAATTTTACTGCAGATGAAAACTCTGGCATTTGGACAGGAGTGTAATATTTTTAAATGGACAAACAGTTGCACCCAAGCATTTCTAGGAAAATATGTAATAAATAAAAGATATGGAAATGATGAAAGCTGGAGTTCTACAGGTGAACTGCTGGGTGTGTCAGTGTTTGTGGAAAATGTGAATAAAGGTCGCGATTCACCCGTCCATAGAAACCGAAGTATAATAAAACATCACACCTCTTACTAGAGCAAACAGAGAAACGGAAGTCAAATGAGGTCAGAGGAAGAAGGAGTAAGATAGATTATTTTCCTACTTAGATTTTACAAAAGTCTTCATACCTGTAACTTCTCTATTTTGTCACTTTCCTTAAACATCCATGTGCTTTATTGGGATTTTATAAGGAGATGGTTTGCAAATAAACATCCACCTCCCAGTTTACAATTCTTCTCTACTTTATGTTGGTCCCATAAAATCACAATAAATATGTAGAAAAGTTTGTGGTTACAACGTGACAAAATCTGTGAAAGTTTAATGGGTGCAAGAACATATGCAGGACACTGTAAAAAATGTATTAAAGGACTAGAATATTAAAATGTATTATTTTTAAATCCGTTGATTCTCTTTGATAAAGACAAATTAATATTCATGAACGATCATTTCTGAACATAATGAGGAAAAATTAAAAGAAAATCTCTGGACCAAAAAGACGTTATCAAATTGGGGTTTAATATGTTCCATATAATAAAAGTAATTTGACCTACAAAGACAAGAGAGATTAGATTAGTTGGTTCCTGGAGCATCGGATCATAAAGGGTAAAAGTAAGACTTTAAGGATGCCCTTTAAATACATTATCAATATCCAAATCTGATCACAGAGTGGGGGTGTATGAGACAAATTGATCGTTTCTTGCAGTTTTGGTCCAGCATGAGTTCCATAGAGGCTCAGTCTCAGAATAAACTGCAACTGATATAATCCTGAAGGTGCAACATTAGGAAACCTGAGCTTTCACTGTGAATTAATTTTTATATTTACATTAAAGAGTGGTACGCATTTCCAATGCAACTCGGAACTCTGTTGATCTGACTTGGATGTAAGTCATGGATCAACATTATCTGAAGTCAGACTGTGTCATTTTTACTGCTGAATTATTTTTGCCTGTTTGCATAAGATTAGTCAATTAAATTTTTGACATCCATGTATTGTCTTTTCTGCAAAGGCAACTTCTATCATTTTAAGAAGTCGAGGTTTTTCATGTGAACTTCAAGGTTTGCTGATACTTCCCAACACAAAAGGGAGCCCAAGTACAAAAATTTTAATTAAAAAAATCTTTAGGAGAAACTTTTGAATTCTGGATCAGAAGCAGTTTTAAAATCTGCAAGGTTTAATACCTTGGAAAGAAAATTCTGAAAAAAAATCTAAATTCATTTGGACAAAATGCCTTACTGTTGAACTAATGAGACCAAATTGCACCATTCATTTTAACTTTGAAAAGGATTAAAACTAAACACAAGTGAAACAAAACCAATCACACAGAAATCTTTAACTTTTTTGAATTTCATATTTTTTATTTTTAAATCAGTACAATGCAAGAAATCCAGCAATGTTTCATTCTGCTTTTGTAAAAAAAAAAAAAAAAAAATCATTTGCATTTATAGAACCTTAAAGGTATTTTTGTGTAAAGCCCATTATCATTGGGACTAGAGACAAGCTTTAGATGTGGAATAAACTGATCGTTGCAGATTATTGGAGCTGAAGATGCTCGTTACGCCTCCGTCTAATCAGAGTCGCTGCTGCAGGAGCTGCTGGAGGACTGCAGGGGAAGAAGAAATAGAAGCAGGTGTTACTACTACACCTAAACCTGACTGTATGATACATCAATATTTACTCACAAAACATTGTCAAGATGTGAAAAAAAATGTATGTTTAGTGCGGAAAGTGAACACAATCTCACCGCATGACAGTCCTTCCCTTTCTTGTGGCATTTGCTGTGTTTGTGGCCACCCTTGTGCTTGTGCTTCCCCTTGTGTCCATGTCCATGTTCCTTCCCGCCACAACCTCCATGTCCGTGTCCATGACCATGTCCATGTCCATGTCCATGACCATGATCATGTCCATGACCATGACCGTGTCCTCCTAAGGGCATTTTTAGAAGAACTTTAGGATGAAGTAATGTAGAAACTTGTAATCTGCAGAACCTTTTTATTCTAGTTTCATCAGAAACAAGCAGATTTTCTTGCAATCTCTCAGATGGTCCTGCTCAACAGTTTTATAGGCTTTCTGAGGGTTTTTGAAGGTTTTACTTGAGACGTTGGCTACTTTTTCACTCACATTCAGTAGCTGACCACCTCAACTCTAACTATTGTAAATTCTACGCTTTAAACCTTTTTTGATTTAGTGCAAAAATACAGTTCAGTATTTCATTTATTTGTTTATTTTTTACACTACAGTATTTTTTACCGTACAGTTCATTTGTTTTTATTTTTTAAATCCTAACTATTATGCTATTCTTATACATTTTTCTAAGGTCCACATTTGTGTGACCATTTTTTCTATAATCTTTTAGCTGCTGTAAACACCAGAATTTCCCCATTGTGGGAGAATGTAGCGATTTTCTATTGTATTTCCTTCCACTGTTGGGAATTACTTTACTAAATTACTCAAAACACCTGACTTTCCGTATAACGGAATATTCAATAATATTTTGTTTGCTATTTTTGTTCCTCTAATCTACAGACAAACCAAAGCTATTGGTTTGTTTTAATATGCAACCTTTAAACATTAGTAGAAAATGTGCCTATTTTGGAAAGACTATTAAAAACTTCAATGACTGCAATACTTACCATGGCATTGTTTATCCATGTTGGAGCTTCAGCGTCTAGCAGCTTCCAAATGCAGAAGTCTGTGAATAAAAAGCAGAGGTGTGGATGATAGATGAAAGAAAATAATGTAATTAACTTACAATCATGATCTGATGTGCCTCTATTGTACCTTTGAAGGCTGCAGAGAAAGAATCCTCAGCTGAGTTTGATGCAGGTGAGTCGATCCTATGACCTCTCTGCAACTTTGTGCTGTTTTTACATGAAGCCGCACCTCAGCCTGAACCCGCCCCCTCTGCATCAGCGGTGCCAGAACTCCCAGCAGTCATCCTGTGTTTGGAGTAAAAGATGTGGTCACTAATGTTTATAATCATTGCCACTCCTTGACCTCATATTAGGTTTGATAAGCTGTTTTTTTTTTTTTTCAAGCCCTAAAAAAATAAATCTACAACCCAGCCTACAAGGTAAATAGACCTTAGACTGGATAACCTGGCCTTTATTTTGTATTTTCTGCAGAGCATGGTGGACAGAAGCAGTTTGCTGGCATGTTTGAACAGTTGGAGGATTGTAACTAGATCTTATCATGTAATAAAAACAGTATTTTCACATTTTCAGTTGCAAAATACTCAGTCATCCTCGAAGAACCAAAGGTTATTGACACTCAAGGCTCACAAATCAAGTCCACTGCCAAGAATTTCAATAAAACACTTTCCAGTATTTGAAACAACTCTTCTAGGAACCTACAGGAAATATTTTTGCTATTTTTTTAACTGCTTCCTCTTTGTTTCAAAGAGGAAGCTGGATCAGAAAATAAAATAAAAAAACTGGATAACATAGGCAGAAATTACAATAAAATTATTATAGAAATACTCATAAGGACCTCCTACATGTGTAAAAAAGTTTTCCCCCAAAAGTTGAGTCTATCTTAGAAATTACACAAATTATCAAGGAATTACAACATCAGCTATCTGTCCCCTGCACTGAACTGTGATCGAACCCTATTTTTTACACTCATTGGTGTCAGGTGGTTCCTGCCTGGTTCCAACTGGATTTCTTTATTAGATGTGTTACACCCAATAAGTTTTCCTGAACTCTGTCTCATTTTTCTTTTTTTTTACAAATGTTATGTTCCCATGCCAACTTCTCAAAAACATAATTCTGCTCAGCAAAAACCGTAAAGGTCAGCTATATTTCTGTCAGACGTTTGAACTGTGATTCACCACTTAAAAGATTCTCCTTCTGCCACACAAATTAATCACGTCTGATTTCAGTTCTGTAAACTCTATCCACCACATCTTAACTTTTTATCCTCTTGTGGCTTAAACCTCTAATAATCTGATGCTTTAACATCAACTTACCTAATGTTTTAAATAAATTAACTAAGTTTAAGCTGATCCATAAACACATAAACAAACAAATACAAAACGTTTTGATTTCAAGCTTATCTACAAGTATTAATAAACTGAATACTTATCTCTAAATGAAACTGTAAGTACGTATCGCGTAAGCAGACTTCCAGCAAAGGTCATGTCTGCTTCTTATTTAATAAGCAAACACAAACGCTCTTGGAAACAATTCCAAGATATTCATACATCTAATAAAAAAATCCTAAGCAGAAACAAGTGCGGCGGAATCCCCAAACACTGAATCTTTCAAAACCTCACATTTTTCCAAAGCTTTTTCTTCTTCACAGGAACGTTACTGCTGATAAGTTTGGGTGGGGCCTTTCCCCAACTATCTGAAGTCTGTTATTCTGTAGATAAAATTATCACTTCGCTTGGATTTTTAGAACCATGTCCTTTATTTAAAGGGATTTTGGACCATAAATCACAGCTTTGTGTTTGAAAATATTAAAAAATCCTAAAATAATTGTCAGGCTGTTAATGTTGTTTTTTTTTAGGGTTTATTGAATAGGCCAGGAGCTCTTCTGCACACCAAATGTTTCTAAAGTTCTGTGAAGCAGGTGAAGCATGATCCAAACTTGTTGAACAACAGAATAATGACCCCAAACTCAGCTGCAGATCTAGGATACAATGACTGAAATCGGAAAAGATCAAAGTGTTGCATTGATCTAGTCAAAGTCCAAACCTCAGCCTGATTGAAAAGCTTTGCAGAGACCTGCAGAGAGCTGCACGGATACAAATACCCTCCATAATGATGTGAGAGACTGAAGTCAGACAGGTGTAGAAAAAAGACATCTCATGCTAACGGCTCTTATTGTCTAACAGTGGTTCTCCAAGCTGCTGTTTCAGTAAAAGAAAACAAATAGACTGGGTGACTGGTTGCAGATTTTTTAACGTATTTAAAAATATAAACACCTAATCTGTTAGGTTTATTGTTGTATTATGGTAATGTTTAATGCTAATTATATTCTTAAATGTTTAATGATTTACTAAAATATGTTCTTGCATTTTAAAAGGACTCTATCTTAATTTTACACTGTTCGATTTGATTTTGATTTATAATACAATTGTTGTTCATTTTCTTTTAGTTGCATTTTTATCTCAAATGTACAGAAGAGGATTAGGGACACTGAAAAAATAAAAAAAAGTTGATTGATTTTTAAATTTTATTTCAGTTTAATATAGAAAAAAAAATCAGAGTTCTGACTTTAATCTCAGAATTGTGGATCTTAATGTAGATGGGCACCATGTAGGAAGAGATGTGGTAGCACTCAGCTTCACTGACAAAGATATGCGTTGTTTGGGAGGGCCGGTAACAAATTGGTGGAAAACGACAGAACTAGGCGACTTTTTTGTGCCAGAAGGGTCCCTGGTGATGCTATTTCATTAGTGGAAGAGCAGAAGGTAATTAAAGCAAGACAGCTTAGATGTCAGAAAACAGTTAGAAAATCAGAATTCTGAGATTAAATTCAGAATTTGATTTTTTTTTCATGTTATACTGAAATAACATTTAAAAATCAGTTAACTTTTGTTATTTTTCCAGTGGCCCCAATCGTCTTCCATTCAAAAGTAGACCTGTGTATTAAAAAGTGTAATTAAAAATCATATTGTTGGCCTTCTCTTTCTTTCAATCTAAGTGCCTTCTCTATTATGTCCACTAGATGGCGATGTGACAAAAATCAGTTAATTTAACAATCTTGCCCACCTTTCTTTCTTTTCGTGGAATGCTGAGTTCATTGCCAATCCTCTAAAGTTATAATCAAGTCAGAATTTCTGCAGATAAGAGACAGGAAACAGAGCGAATTCAATACTAACTTTAACCAGTAAATGCTCAGTGAATCAGCTCAAGATCCAGTAAACACTGACTCCCTCTGTCATTTAAAAATGAAGACTGGAGGATCTGCAGGGACAGTTTGATGTGAAACAGGAGGAATAGAAGTCCCGGAGGTCTAAACTCAGGGTTAATTAAAACACGGATCCACCTGCAGCTGATTAAATCTAAAGGCTCTAATTCCTGCTTCTCGATATTTAGTGATGTAAAAAAGAATTCCCCTCTTATTATTGGCTTTAACACTTGATTGCAAAACTGCACATATATAGAAATATAAATATATCTATTAGAAGTAGATAAAAACAGAAATCTTGTAATTTTGAATCTCAGACTGTCCATCTAGGTCCATAAGGAATAATTTATAATACATTAATTTTGCATATTTCTGTGGCAAGGCAATTTAAAGTGCTTCACATCACAAAAAACATTAAACATTAACTCCACAATGATCCCCAGTCAGCCGCAAACTTGAGTTCAATGTGATGCACATAATAAACTATCATAAATATGTTATACATATAATTACTCTCATACAAACGTATTTATTATTAATTGATGGTTATTAAATTAAACATCCATCCGTGTGGAACTAGTCTGTACGGTGTGTTTAATTTAGTCAAATAAGTAAATAAAATAAATGTAATTTTCAGTAATGTTCTAATATTTAACATGAATGCACTTTGTTCCTCATTTGGGCCACAGTGAGCACATGTGTTATGTTTACCTCTAGAGGATTCTCATTGGACAAACTCAGCAAATACCCGCCCTTTTCCCCGCCCGGCCCGTCTGTGATTGGCCAGCTGACTCTCTGCCCATGTCTCTCCACTTTAATCGAGCAGCGGACGCTTCAGGCTTCCAAAGGTGAAAGCGTTCATGGGGAATGAAGTTTTATTTGTTGCTCACCGAACATGTAAAGCTCTCTGTTAGAACTACAGCTCCCATGTGAAGCAAACAAGTGGGAGGTTCATCAACAGGTGTGGAGCTTCATTCATACCTTCAATCAGCAGGGGTTCTGCATTTAACAACAGCAATGACTGAAGGAACGTAAGTATTTATTTTGCTTTTCTCTTTAACTAAACTTTGTTCCTCTGTAGTTTTATGAATTAAAATTGCACCAATTATTTAAAGTTGTTTTTTGTTTTTTTTTACTTGGATGAAAATTGTGCCACTGTTTTGTAGCCTTCAGAAAGGGTTTAATGTGAAAACTTGTGAGTTTCTAGACTTTAATGGTATAGAAACTGCAAAGAGCTTAATCATCTAAGACACTGAAGGCAATGAACAGTTCATCAAAGTGTGGTGTGGGTCAGCTTCCTGGTCCAGGACCATGAAGAACCTCTGAATATTTGTATTTGTTAAAAAAAAAAACAGAATATGAAGAACTTCTTGAACCCTTCAGGAAAGTAGTGAGTAAAAAAAAAAGCATCCTAGAGTTATGCTAAATGTCAGCAGGATTATTAATGAACAGAATAACTAATGAGCCAATAAAAACTGATCTTGACATGAAGAAATCAATCCTGCTAGAATAATAAAGGGTGGCACAATTTTAGTTCACCTGTCAAGGCTGCAGATTGTGACACATTTAAAACTAACTCTCAAAAACTGTATTTTTATTTTAACTTCCATTGTTAGTATTACCATATGATAACATTTACTGAAAGCAGACCTTGGTGCATACTTTTAAATTTGCCAAATAATATTTTTTCTTTAATAAAATTTAAACTTTAATAAACTTGTACAAAAAGAACTTGAACTACACAGATAAGTTTGGTGTTATTTTCTTCATCAGCTATATCCTTGTAACAGAGAGGTCAATCATTGGTGCTATGACACCTCAATACAGGTGCGCTGCCTCTTTATACGGCGTTAGTTTAGCAGATGTATCACATGACAGGCTCCTGGGAGCCTTTATTCGCTTCAATGACCCTTGTTACAATTCCTCCCTCAGAATTTAAACTGGGATAAAAACAAGACCTTGATTTCTAACCTATCTGTGTCTTTACACTTTGTGCCCTGATGTCTCTAAAAGCAAATAGATTTGATTATATGCATAAGCCAGCCTGCAGACTGAACGTTTAAAAGTGTTAGTAAAAACTATGTAAGTCTTTTTTAAATATAATTAATGGACCCATGTCATGGTATTGTAAAGATTCTTTTCAACCAAAGAAAAAACTGTTTCTTTGTATTTTTTCTAAAAAGAAACTATAATGCTTATTTTTTCCTGCAGCTGCTTAATAATAAACACTTGTGACCCCTGTGGCAAAAAGTTTGGACACCCATTGGATAGAGCATATGAAATTAACAGTACAAAATTAGCA
This sequence comes from Cyprinodon brontotheroides, assembly GCA_018398635.1. Taxonomy (NCBI): domain Eukaryota; kingdom Metazoa; phylum Chordata; class Actinopteri; order Cyprinodontiformes; family Cyprinodontidae; genus Cyprinodon; species Cyprinodon brontotheroides. The sequence continues at coordinate 28,536,722 of JAGKQL010000062.1, forward strand.
GTCCTTTAATAATAGAATAAAACGTTGATCTTCCACTGATGATGATACATAGGAAAGTATCATCAGTACAGATTATTTTCTGCTAGTTAAAGCTTCTGGATTAAGTCACCAAAAGCCAATCGATGTGTTTGTATATTCTCTGTGTGTCAGGCAGCTGAGGAGGAGGGGTGGACCTTATAAAACGGATCCGGCCACAGACCTGAGCCGCTGGAGGCTGAGGAACGTGGAGGGCCGGCAGACCTGGGCCTACGTGGAAGATCATGAGACCCCAGACAGAGAGCAGACCATGCTGGAAGCTCACTCTCTGGGCCTGGACATCGTATGTTTTCATTCTTTATCTCCTTCTCCTGATTTAACTCCCATTTAGCAACACACGGAAACTCAGTATCTAGGCCTCAGCTATCGGTACTGCATCTAAACTGGAAGTCGTCCTTAGTTACTGGGCTCTTTGAGTATCTGAAGGAAGTGGACTTTGGTGGCTTTTTACCTAAGCAAGGTTAAACTGGACAGTAGATATGTGTAAAAGTAACAAAATCCAAAGAAAATCCTGAACAAACATTACCGTAATAATTTTTGCATCTTTTAGTGTCTTTGTTCTATATTCAATCCTTCTGGTTTCTGTCCACAGAGCATGTTTGTGTCAGACTCCCCTGCCTCTGAAAGTGCTGTAGAAGCTGCTTTTAAAGGAATGAACTTCTACAGACGTCTCCAGGCTGAGGACGGCCACTGGGCCGGAGACTACGGCGGGCCCCTCTTCCTGCTCCCAGGTGAAGGAAATCATTCTTCTCATTAACACCTGAGGCTGACAGTCACAGACCCCATCCTGGGAGGGATTTTATTTCTACCTCTGTGTCCTTTTGTGTTCTCCAGGTCTTCTTATTACCTGTCATGTTGCAAAGATCCCTCTGCCAGAAGCCTGGAAGAAGGAGATGGTGAGGTACCTACGCTCCGTTCAGCTGCCAGACGGAGGTTGGGGTCTGTAAGTCCACATCACAATTTTATCTTAGTAACATGATCCATCCAGTAAACATTTTAACTGTTGGGCCTTTTAACAAACCTTCTGACATTTTTTTAAGAACAGCTAAAAAAAAATCCTTGTATTGGGGATATAAGATACCGTACAAAGAGTTTCAGGTGTTATTTTTTTTCCAGGCCAGTCCAGCAGCTGTATCCTCCTCTTCCTCAGGCATATCTGTTGAATTTGCTCAGACTGCAGTTTCCATAAGCTGGTTAAAAATTAAGCTAAAGTTATTGAAGTCAGGATATATTATAAAGCATATGATTGACTTTCTTTTATTATTAAAAAAAAAAAACTTACTCCACTGCTTGTAGCTCAGTGATATATGCGGCATATATGGAGGCTACAGTGATTAATCCTTAAACTGCTAATGAAAAATGTTTCTGCACCTTCCACAGACATATTGAGGATAAGTCCACCGTGTTTGGAACGGCTCTGAGCTACACGTCTCTCAGGATCCTGGGGGTGGGTCCTGATGATCCCGATCTGGTTCGAGCTCGTAACAACCTCCACAGTAAAGGTTTGGACCACAACACACACTGCCGCCACCGAAGTCATAGGAACATCCTGTTAATGAGTTCTCTGTGTCTCTGCGCTTGGTTCTTTTTAAAGGTGGCGCCGTCGGGATCCCGTCGTGGGGTAAATTCTGGTTGGCTATTTTAAACGTCTACAGCTGGGATGGGCTGAACACGTTGCTGCCAGAGATGTGGTGGGTCAGAACAACCGGTGATGTTTGCTTTGAATAATAAGAAACACATTAGGCCTTTTTAGAGTTTTCTTTTTGTGTTTCCGGCTGCTTTGTTGCTCTTTGTTTACTGCGGAGTCTAATCGTTTCAGTTGATTGATGGTTTTTTGTGTGTTTTAGGCTGTTCCCTACCTGGATGCCAGCCCACCCATCAACCCTGTGGTGTCACTGTCGCCAGGTCTACCTGCCTATGAGCTACTGTTATGCTGTCAGACTGTCAGCGGACGAAGACCCCCTCATTCTCAGTTTACGACAGGTGAAAGGACCATGAGGCAGCCAGCAGGGGGCGTTAATAGTTCTAATGATTCAAAAACAGGTTTTTTTATGTAATGTTCAGTTCAGTTCAAAACACATGTCATCTCAAGGCACGTTACAGAGACATTTCAACCAGATCATACAGTCAGATTGATTCAGTTCTCTATCTCAGGAAAACCAGCTGATTGCATCGACTCATTTTCTCAACAGCAATCCATTCCACCAAGCATGCGTGTAGCGATAGTGGAGAGGAAAACTCACACTGAGCCTGGTTCTATTGGATGTTTCTTCCTCCAGTTATTATATCCATATGCTAAAAAGTTGTGAAATCACTTTTTTTTTCTCTTTACAAGGAGAAGCCAACATCGGGGTCTTTTTCATGGTTTCTGAGTGGAACAGACTATAAACCCAAAAAGCTGGTCTGCGCATCAATTAACATTTGTTCATGTTGGGTCGGACCTTACCTGCTGGAGGCTACGCTTTATAAAAATCATTAAAATAGCTTAAACATACATCTCCTACTACCTCCTTTCTCGTTAATGTTACTGATCGTGTGATTCCCTAAAGCATGTTTAAAAACATTTGTTTTAAACAAAAATAAATAAAATTAAAACCGCTGAGCGTATTGACGCCGGCCCCTCGCAGCTCGCACCGCCTGGTATAAATATGCATCATGGGAACCAAGCCACCGGCCGCTCCACGCCCTTCCCAGCCTATGCTCCTGCTCTTCAGCCTATGCCTGCTGCTGCTTCCCTCATCCTCTTCATCACCCTGTGCTGCTCTTCTTCATCCTCCTCTATCTCCGCGCCGGCCTATCGCGACCACGGGAGCCAAGCGACCACCGCCCCTTGCACCTTCCCAGCCAGCGGAAAAAGCTCCACGCTTCACCTCTGGACCAGCAGAAGACAACCACAGCGTTGGTCTTGAAGGGTTAAACTAGGGATTAAATATAATATCTGGGATGAATCTCATCTGTCAGATAGACGCTGTGCCATCTCAGTTGGTGGGTCAAAAGTATATGTTCAAAAGAAGGAGAAACAGCATCTTCAAACTGCATGGTTAGCAGTATAACACCCTACCCAAAACTATAAAAAATCATTAAAAATCCATAGTTTGCAGTAAAATCCCGAAAAAAATCACACATGTCGAGGAATGCATCCTGCATATTCTAGAATTTTATTAGACTATTTACTAATTAATTGAAAGAAAAAAAAATCTTTAAACTTAAGTTGCATATACTGAGGCAGTTGAATACCCCATAAGATGCTCAAAGATGCATAGATTTCACGCCAAAGTTGGCAGACTTTACTATAATCAAAGTCTAAATAAATGTTCCAAATTTGGCTAGGATTGCTATAAAACTTTTTGAAAAACAACAATTTCCTGTTAACACAAACTTTTGAAAAATCAGAGTGACGGACTTTTAAGAAGAGCTATGCTGTGTTTACCATCAAACAAGAAGCAATTAAAGGAATATATTCCAAAAGTCCTAGCTTTTGTGAGAAATCGACTGATTTTTTAGAAATATTTTAACAAAGTGATTCTATTTTCATAAGGCTACCGTTTGATTCAAAATGGCCGACTTCATGAGAGGTTTAGACCATGGCTCCAATGAAACTTTTTGTAGTGGGGGGCTCATACAGATGTGTGCCAAATTTCATTATCCTAGGAATGAGCATGACTAGGGGCTGAATTATTTCCTGGCATTATCTGCCCACTTGGCCAACTACTAGGCGAGAACGCAAACTTTTGAAAAATCAGAGTGACGGACTTTAAAGAAAGCTTTGCTATTGTAACCAACTTACAGCAGGCTTTATAAAGAACATATTTTGAAAGTTTTAGCTCATTTGGATAAAATACTGATTTTATACAATTTTTGAAAAGAGGTCAGTGCTTTCACAACAGAGTAAAATGTAATTCAAAATGGCCGACTTCCGGTGGGGGTTTAGACCATGGGTCCAAGAGGCTTTTAGTTAGGGCCTGATGAGGGTGCAAAGGTGTTCAAAGTTTCAATATTCTAGGACTAAAAACGTAGCTTGGGGCTGGTGGTTTGAAGTTTGTTATTTCTAGGGGCGCTGTAGGAAAATTAAGCCCCGCCCACCAAATATTGCTCTGGATTCCTGTTTGAGTTGGACTAGGATCATCTCTTGTGATTTTGGTGCAGATCTGATTATTAATAAGGAAATGAGAGCCAATCGTGGACTTTTTCATGGTGAAACGCCTCACTACTCAAGCCATGGCGCCACCGCAACACCATTTGACTAAAGCTCTCTGTGCCTTAAACGAAGTTAGGACAACATGTTGTCTGTCTGCTGACACAGCTTTTAGATTGATGAGGTCCGAGTGGGACAGAGGAGGGACCATTCCAAGAAAAAAACGTGACTTCCGGTTCTCAGGGGCGTGGCTTCAATTATGTAAAAGTTTTAATATACAGTTTTGTTGGGAACTCAGAGAGAGATTAATACTACCAGGTTTTCGTGTCATTTCGGAAGTTTCATATGTAAGAAAGTTATTGCATTTGAAAATGTTGGCGAGGTACGCCAACTTCGAGGCCTGGCCACACCCCTTTAAAAATGCTGGAA
>JAGKQL010000062.1:28579696-28761708 GCA_018398635.1 Cyprinodon brontotheroides
CTCTGTATCTGTGACAATGAAAATGCATTTACTTCATGGAAGGATCTAATTTTTGCAAGGTGTGAGAAGGACATCTCTGACAGATGTATATATGAGCTCAGCTTTGCTGAAGTCAATGGAACCATCCGTAGTCTTTGGTCAGAAAACCGCAGAGCCATTCGGTTTCTACCTAGTGGGGGGGGGGGGAAGGTGTCTCTGTTGAAAAAATTTGAGCGCAGCCTAAAAGCCTTAGAGGTCCTGTGTGTGAACCAGTGTGAAGGAGGAAATGAGGACAGAGTTGCCATTGAGGAGGAATTTTATAGAGGTGGAAATGTCTCATGGTGGAATTTCCATTTCTCTGAGCAGCCTGGAGTTAAAAAATTCATCAAACGAGACAAATTTGATTACATTGTGGACACTATCAATCAGCAGAGCACAGATGTATGCTCACTAGTACAAATTGTACCGTTCAATCTCATCCATTTGCCAGGGTGTGGTGGGACAACTTTGGCAAAGCATGTGTTGTGGACTCTTCGTGACAGATTTCGCTGTGCTGTCCTCAAAACAAAGTCTAACTTTGCTGATGTGGCTGAACAAGTGGTCCAACTTTTGATGTTTGAATTTAAGAAGCAAACACCAATGATCCCTGTATTGCTCATGATAGATGACTTTGATGATAGGGAGTATGTTAATGACTTACAGCAGGCCATTGAAAATGAGTGTATTAAGAAAGACATACGATCAGCTAAAGTCATTCTCCTCAACTGTATGAGATCAAATTCCTTTGAAGTGACAGAGACAACTCCTACCACTGTATTCATTGGGAACAGTCTCTCTGACAAGGAGCTGAAACAGTTTGAGGTGAAACTTGGAGAAATAGAAGAAAAACATCAGAACTTTGAAACCTTTTATGGTTTCATGATAATGAAAGAAAACTTTAACCCAGAATATATTAAAGGGGTGGTCCAGAAAACTCTGAAAAACTTCAACATGGGGGAAAATAATGCACAACTATTTGCTGTTTTGGTTCTGTTGAATGTTTACTGTAATGGCTCCTCTATCTCCTTATCTCTATGTATGGATTTTTTGGACCATCCAAAACCTGTTTGTGGAGGTGTTTGGATTGATGATATCTTTCAGGAATATTCCAGTTTCATTTCTAGCTGCTTGGATCAAGACATAGTTGTTTACAAAGCAGTGAAACTAACATACTCAGTCATTGCGGAGCAATGTTTGGAGGAAATCAGAAATACACACAATGTGACAACAGCAAAAATTGCCAACTTTCTTTTGACCACAGACCAGCTTTATGGGCATACCCAAGGTAGAGACAATCTCTTTCAAGATGTTCATGATATTTTAGTGGAAAGGTTTCCTTCATTTGACGAAGATTCTTGGTTCTCTCCTCTCATCCAACAAGTGGCTAGAGAAACACCAGGGCAGGAAGAGATAGTGCTAGCAAAGGCAACAAAAAGATTTGACAATGATGCTATTGTCTGTCAGTTGTTAGCCAGATACTACTATTTGAAAAAGAAGGATTTCTCTGTTGCAAAGGAATGGGCGAAAAAAGCAATGGCACTTTCAAAGGACTCCTACATGGCAAACACTGCAGCACAGGTTATTAAGCATGAGCTAAAGAGTGAAATTTCAGAGTGCAAAGAAGATCTCATCAGCCCAGGGAGATTGTTAAGTTCCCTCAAATTGGCCCAGTCTGCAATGGTAGCATTTAGGGAAACACAAGACCTTGCTAAGAGGGAGTCTTTTGAGCGATTACAAATCAAAAGAGATAACCGCCCTTTCAACACTTCAGGATATCTTGGAGAAATCCAGGTTGGAGTTTTTGTCATACACTTATTTCAGAAAATTATGTTTTCCTCTGATGGTATTCGACAGAACATAATGAGCCAGTTTCTATCTGGAAATGTTTCACTGAATGAGATGGAGAAAAGTGATCCCTGGGGCATGGAATACAAAGAATATTATAATATACTCAGAAAGTTTGAGAACATGCTTTGCAACCTCAAACAAAGAATGAAGTGGAACTTTGACTACCTTGATAGAAATTATGTGAATCTTGGCACCATAATTGGAATAAAGAATCCCCGTGAGAAGGTAACACAAACTGAAATTGCCAGGTGTTTCGAAACTTATTCAAATGTTTTCTGCAAGACAGAATCTGAAAATGATTTGAAAAAGGCAAGACAGTTCCTTGAGAAGGAAAAAGCTGATACCTTCTCTGGGATTTTGGATTGTCTCACAAAAGAAATCACAACTGAAGAGATAGAAGAAATTGTTAGGCAACACAATTTTATTTGCCTACCTAAGCACCAACCAAAGAGAATAGAAAGAATCAATATGATCTATGCAAACGTTGTGTTGGGCTGTATTAAACCAGAATCTGATGTTCTGTTATACAAAGACCTGTTTATTGTCCTTTCTGAACTTCTGTGGGAGAGTCACACAGAGGAAGAGTATTTCTCACTGCTCTTCATTGCAGTTGTGCTATTATGGCCGTCACCAGAACATGAACTGTGTATCCAGCTTGAGACTTACATCTCACAGCTGAAAGTGTCGTATTTTGAACAGATGAAGGAAGTTATCAATGGAAAGTATCCAATTGTCCATTTCCTGTTGGGGTCTAAGAGCAGCTGCAAGAGACTTGTGCAAATAAAAGCAATTCAAAGTTGTGTCACAGGTTCAGAGGAACACTTTGCTTCCCTTTGGGGAAATGGCCAAATATTTAGAAAACAGGAAGTGAGAAAGTTACTTCAGAGGTTCACTGGTCAGGTGAGGGGAAAAAAGAAGATACTGGTAGATACTTGTTTCCGCAATCAGAAGCTGGAAGTCATCCCGTTGTTTCACAGTCAGATTAGTGGACTTGAACATGGATCAAAGGTGTCATTTTTTATTGGGTTCTCCATGAAAGGCCCTTTTGCACTGGACATTGAGAGGTTTAAAATGCCTCCTTGGACTCATTCTCTTTAGTGTTTATTACTCTCTTTAAAAAGAACGAAAATACATTTAATAAATCAGAACAGTAATTGGACCACACCATTTCCGATTATACTGAACCCCTCTGGATGATTGCATTTATATTGTTAACCCTTTAAATGGGTTTTCAAGGGGCACAATTTTGTTTTATGACATTTCCTATTTTTATCCATAGTAGCTCAGTGTGGTTGCAGTTTTTGATAAAATATTACTCACATTTTATTGTTTTATTTAAGTTTTGTTTTTGCTCAATGTTTTAGTAGATAAATTCCTTCTGTGTATTTACCATAATAATAATAAATTGTGATCCTAAGTATGAAATAGTGCATGTGCGCAATGCGTAAACTAGGTAGTAATGGGGCTAAGCAAGTCAGCAAGTCACAGCTGAGGTGTAAAAAAAGAAAGAAGTCCTAGATGCAGTGTGAAAAAGCACAAAAAATATTAGATTTCAAGAGGGATATTAAATAATTTTAAAAATGTCTTATTTTATTGGTTGTTTTTTGTTTTGTTTTTTTTATGTACAAAGTGCATGTATCTGAAACCTTTGTTTTAACATGTGTTATTATGCTTTTCACTATTATTGTGTTTTTAATATCCTAATAAGTTTCTTGCATTTTTTTTTCAAACTCAACATTAAATGTTTAGAGATTTTTTGTTTTTTGCAAATATTAACATTTGGATGATGATCACAATTATAGATGTCAATTTAATGCAAACAAGAAGGTAAATCTTTTCTGGTCCTTCAGAATGAATAAAGAGGGTTTAATTGTTGTGCTACTTTAATACATTTATTGCCCACCCCACTGGGGTTATGGTTAATAAATATCTTATTTAAACAGATATTATTCAGACTGTCAAATATTGTTTATGAACATATGCCCTACTGGCTGTGTGTAAGACCAGCAAATAAAAGTGTATTGATCTCAAATTATGTTCAAACAGATAATTCTGCACATACATAGAATAAATTCACCACAACTCTATTCAAAATATGAGTTTATTAACAAAAATCATTCAGCTCCAATTTAAACGTATTTCAGTAAAAAACTCTTGACTAAAAACTACTGAAACTCAATTCAACTAAACTACTATGTACAAAAAGGAAGAGAAAATATGGTTTAAAACCATATCATAGTGCAACACGGATTTTGTGTTTGAGAACCAAATTTTGTCTTGCAGAATTTGAGATGTGATCAAGTTAGCTTTTTACTTTAGAGCTATTGGAATGTTTTCCAACTATTCACAATGCAAATCCATGAGCTGATTAAAACATTATTTGGTCAATTAAGGTTTTATTAAATGATTTGCTTAAGCAGGAACCAATAACTTTTAGTTAAAATGATTGTTTACCCTCTTTGAAATAGCTAGCAGCGAATAGACATGAGGATGTCATTAAATGACCTATGGTCATAATTTGATTATTGAAATGTTATGAGCATATGAGAATACACATGAACATGTTTAATTAGTGTTAGTGAAATAAAGCTTGTTTTAGCTTATAAACAAAACAGCTAAAATGATCAAAACCATCAAAAGACATATTGTTTAACTACAAACTGTCCCTATCTTTGCCAGACCTTATACTTCTGCCCATGTCCGTTTTGGAATGTTTGAGTTTCCTCCAGCAGTTAAAAGCTTAGCACGGCAGGCTCACGGCTAAGGAGGTTTCCTTTGTCCCACGTGGCTCACATCAAGGGAAAGGCTCCCTTAGCAGGCTTTCATCTCCAGTCCGGTCTTCTGTAAGATGAGCATACGTCGACCGTCAGACCAGCATACCCATTGTCAATACACATTTATCCCTTTAGTTTTGTACGAATAATACACTTTAAACCACTTCAACGGGTGTATGGCGATCTGACCTTAATTTTTTTTTGTACGTGACTAAAGGGATGCACGCCTGTCGGGTTAGTTTAAAGCACTTTTTTTTAGTACAAAACTTAAGGGATAAACGCAAATCTGACGTATTGGGTACTGACTACAGCTATGCAGGTCTGACGGGTATGCTAATCTGACAGAACACTGGCTCTGTAAGTTCTGAAACTCAGAGAAAAACAGTCTGTTTTGCAGCAAGTTGGTTCCGAAGTATCAACAATCATGACTTGTCCTTTGTCTTTCTGGAGATCTGGGCCTTGAAAATGATGTGTGTGTGTGTATGAATATGAAGTACTGCATACTACGTCTATGTAAAATAACCGCCATTATGGCTTTGTCAAACTGCTGCCTACAGAAAAGCAGGAAACAGACTAAAACAAAGCCGGAATCAATAGAACTTTTTATTGCCTAATAAACCTGGAATGGGTGACAATAGTTGAATAAACTTTTTGGCTCTCAAAATGTTATCGGTAGCCCTATTTGTTGGTACTCAATGATACTCGATAGTCACCATTTTAGTGCTGGATCATGTAACATATATATATATATATATATATATATAGCAGCAGCAGTATATATATATATATATATATATATATATATATATAAACAGGGTCAGTATGCTCAAATCTGACTGTAGACTGTCTTGGATTGTTTATCCCTAATAAACAGTTTTCAGTTTTCTACCAAATTATTGATAAAAAAAACATCTTATGACTCCAAACAAAGGCTCCTGTGACCTTTCATAGGAGAAATAAACCCAAAGCTATTATTTCTTCTGCTATTGAAGCTTCAGAGGGGTAAATAAGGACTATTTACTTTTATTCCATTGTCTCACAAACAAAAACACCTAGGAAACTTAAGATAAAGTCTCCCTTAAATGATTTAAGGTTTCAGCAGAATTTAACAAACTCTGAATGTTTATATTTGTGATCCTAGCAAAAAAAACAGAGAAATAATAGTGGAAAAGACATAACAACCCAGCACTCTGTGGTGAGTTTTATAACAAGTCTCGGTTGAAACATTATACAATCAGAAACTCCTGGAGGGTCTTAAATTATCCTTATTCTAGTCAATTTATTGCTAAGTCTTTGTGGGGTTTTTAAATTAGGAATAAATGTCTCTGTGAAAGATTGATGGAAACAAACTAACTGAAGTAGTGTAGAAATTATAGTGTTGTTAAATGTTTTTTACCTGCCTTATGACAGCAGAATTAAAATTAGCCCTGGCACTAACTCTGGAATATTTATGTTGAAGCATTTGCTGACATATTGAATAATGTGTACTGTTATAATGAACACAAAATAAATGAAATAAAACAAAAAAATAAATTATGTAGAAACTGAGTGGTTATTCTTTTTGTGCCCGACTGACAGACCTTACGGTGAAATGCAACCAAAATCCAAAGTAAACAGAAAAAGTCTTGTTTCTCTCTCAGATCCACTCTAAGGGAAGGTCTTTATTACTGCAGGAGGGTTCAGAGGACTGATGGATCATAGGAAGGTTGAGCCATGACTTGTAGTTTTAGCCCCTAACAAATAACCAGCAGCTCTTTATTCAGTGTTGTGGTCGTTCCTCAGATCCTGGGGAGTTTGCTTTACATACGGGACGTGGTTTGGTCTGGAAGCCTTTGCTTGCATGGGTCACACCTATAAGAGCAAGTATGATGGATAAATCCATACATCTGCTGCTTTTTAAGAAGATCCTGACCAACAGGCCATTGAGAGAGGAGTTCGGAACTGTTTAAAACTGATGTTCCACAGAAATAAACATCTCCCAGCAGTCTATTTATTTTTATTTCAAGGGGAGTGATGGCCTAGTGGTTAGAGCATAGAGATTGGAATTCTGAGGCTCCGAGTTCAAACCCACTCCCACAGACTGCCACTCTGGCTCTCTGAGTTAAACGCAGAGGTAAATTTCTCCAATGTGAGATCAATAAAGTTCAATCATTATTAGCCTTAAACTGTCCAATCAAATCCCTCCTTGCATTTAAAAGGTCACAAGTCCTCATCAATGAACTGATGAAAGAACAAATTGAATGTTTACATAAAAATATTTCTTTATTCAATATTTGCACAAAATGAAAAACAAAAGCTCTTCAGTAATTTAATAAAACATTACATTGGTCTAATAAAAGAAACGATGCTGACTTTGAATAAAAGGCACTAAACCAAATTAAAATGAACACAGTATTGGTTAAAAACCAGATTTTATTTCTTCAGACGGTGACATCTAAAAACCTAAAAAAATCTTCAGTCGTCCACGATGCTCAGCAACCCGCTCAGCTTGAACCTCCAGGCCAGCTCCTCTTCTCTGCTCGCCAGAACCTGACGCTCCAAATCCTTCAGTCTCTGAGCCAGAGGAACACGAGGCGGTTTGGACCAGGAAGGCCTGTCCACATGCTCTTCCAGCTCAGGCCTCTGGAGGTCCTGATGAAGAAAAAACAATACAGGAAAAATAGGAAAGAGGTTGAGAAGAAGGATCCATTAAACGGCTTATAAAGGATTTATATAAAAAAAGAGGAAACCTGTGTCGCTGCTGCAGCTTCCCTCCTGCCTGAGGGAGAAGCTTTCATGGTTGGTGAGGAGAGCAGGGTGGAGGATGGGATGAAGAGTGGAGTGGACAACTGGTCCAACGGGTCACCATCCAGCCAGCGCTGCAGCTGCTCCAAGCTCCTGCACAGAGGGAGCGGTACAATGACACCAGATAACTGCAAAACAGTTCTAGAGAATCTGATCCAGATTTCTGGATGATCACTTTTCTGATCCAGATGTTTTTAGACGTTTGGAGCATTTCAGTTCTGATACAGATATTTACTCAGAGATCACCACAATCTCTATAAACCCAAACAGAACAAGGGAGGTTCTGTTGAGATATGGTGCATTTTCCCAGGTAGTATCTTTTTTAAAGACCAAGAGTGGTGGGAAGTCCATCTATAGCTATATAGGAGCATTAGGAAGGAGCTGAGGGATGGATGTGCTTCAGGAGACCAAGTTCCCTGAATCCACAGGTTTACCAATACAAACAGGAATTAATTGACCAAAAAGCAATTTGCAGATTTCAAGTCTCTATTTATGTATAAAAAACAACATAAAACTAAGAAAACTAACCTGAAGCTTCCTGATAACATTTCCAGGTCAGATTCCTGTTTTTTGCCCAATGGTTCCTAAAACAGCATCAGGGCCTGAAGTTGGCTTTGGATTTGTTATTGTGACAAAGGGCTTCTGGACCGACCAGAACACTTAGAAACTGAAAATGAACCTGGCTTTTTTTCTCCCACACTTTTTACATTTGATCACGGCTGCACTTTATGGAATGGAAATGTTCAATTACTGTCTGTAAAGCTGTACTACAAATGAAATTTTGTTTTGTATACACTCCTTATGTATATAAAATGGCAATAAATGCTTGTCGTTCAATTCATGAGTTTTGATCCTCAAACATTGAATACAGATTACTTTCTGTAACATTTCTAGATTAGTGAAATCTTCATTCTATTCCAGAATAAAAAAATAAAAATAAAATTACACCGGATTTATAGAACCCAAACTGGTCCCAGTTTCAGAGCCTCAGGGCCAGTCTAAGGCTTAATTGCAAAGGTTAAACAAAGTTTGAAATTGTAACATTATTTTAATCTGAAGTTTCTGTTAGTGAGGATAATTCAATTCAACTCAGAAATGTTGGACTGATCCCAAAGGGAAATGAAATAATTTTTATGATTACATTAATGAAATGAATGAAACCAGCAGAAATATTTAAGGTAATTTTCCACACATCCAGCATCAGTCACTGATCTGTACCTCTTGCTTTCAACCTTTTCTTCCTCCAAGCTCTGAAGGACTTTGTGGGCCAGCAGCTCCTCTGCTGTGGGAGTGTGTGTGATGTCCAGAGGGGCCCTCGGTGTCTCAGGGGCCTCCACCAAGCTGCAGAACAACTTCTGTCTGAAGAAAGGAGCAGGAGGCGGAGTGCAGGAAGGCTGAGTCACTCTGAGTCGGAGCAGGAGGGGAGAAATAAAGAAACAGATACAAACTTTTAACACATTTCAATTAAAAAAAATTGCAATTGAAAAGATTTTTTTTAAAGGAAAATGATCCAAAGACTGTAAAAGTTTTACTCCAGTTCTTTTGGCTAAATAGAAAAAAACAAGAGCTTTCTTTTTATTCAGACAACTTTATGAAATCAATTTAGAGCATATTTGGACGCACTAAAGTCTCTGCCTATACAGTTCATTTCTTTAGTAATTTTGGCCTAAATTAAATAAAAAGTCTTGTTCTGCATCAACCAGCTGTGCCCAGGGACCAAATTTCTCCTTCTTTAACAGCGGTCTGGGTTATCTCTAAACCCGCCCAGAATGGCCCTGACCCAATAGATCTGGCAGATATTTGATCTTTAATTAAAGCGATGGAAGGTTTCTATCTGGACGTCATGTAACTATGCAGGCACGACGGTCAGGACATCTGAAAATCTGGACCAGAGCCTCCTTATCATCCTCATCCCCTTTTCTAAATCGACCAAATATAAAACTACCATCTGTGACGAAGGTATTTAAGGAGCAAAGAACATCTCAGACATGTTTCTCCTCCTCTAACAAACCTTAATGCTTCTGGAAATATTTTATTGAAAGCCTTAATGTGAATAAAAGCTAATAAAGGGGATCCATGTGGCTTCCTCACCGGTCTCTCTCCTGCTGTTTCTCTAGGTGGGTTTTTTCCACGGCCTGCGTCCACTCTGCAGGAGGTCTGAAACCCTCTAGAGAACCTGTGGGGAAGTAAACCAGGATCTCCCCGTCCTCCGTCACTGCGTCTTTAAAGTTAAAAAAGGAGGAAAAACATCAGAACAAGTGATTAAACCTCCTGATCTCTGTATATAACATTCAGCCGTTGGGAAGCTACAGAGAGGAAATAAACTACATCCAGGAAGGAGGGAGAAATAGATGAAAGGAGGGTCAGATAGGGACCAATCGGTGTATTATTACAGGGTTTTACAGGAATGAGTAAGCCTAATTTGATGCTTTTTAATGCTTTTTAGAAAAAATTTTGATGCCATCAACAAGCAGCTTTTTCTCCGCCTCGAGCTTCTTTTCCAAACATGCGGCTTGACGATCAACCGGAAGCAGTTCCGCGCAAACATGCGGAATCAGTTATATCTGATGGAATTGTTTATAGAAACAATTTTATTTATTTTTTAAGCATTTTAAATGCAGCAATATTCACATTTACGTAATAAATTTTAATGCCAATGGTCTTCATTTAAAAATATAAAATTTAGTGACTTATAATGTTTTTTAATGGCCTGCGGAAACCCTGTATTAAGGACTGGATGCAAGTTAAATCCAACAGACCTGAAGGTCTATAGATATATTTATTAAGGTCCCTTTATCAGAAAGCAGGGAAGAATAGATTTCTAGAGGAAAGTGATTACGAGGTAAGAGGAGGTTCAGGACCGGTCTGGTCTGCATGTTTGGGTTTTTACCTGGACAGGCAGGAGGTCCGGGCGGATGCCAGTCTTTCAGTTTGTGGTCGATGAAGATCAGCACAACATCGTCCCATGGAATCAGTCTGAATGCTGAGCAAACCCTCGACTCTTCCAGGTCCATATTTCCACCAGTTAGCCTTGATCTGTTGGGTTGGGGGAGTTGAGCCTTTAATCTGACCTTTTCCAGAAGGTTCTCCAGTCGCGACATGAGGAGCGGCTGACTGTGACGGGAAGCTGGGATCTTAGAAGCGTAACGAAAGATGGAGGAGCAGATGTCCGACCAGGAGTCTGAGTGGAAAGAAAGAGGGACGGACTAAATAACCTTAAATCACTCATTCTGTGTTTTTAGTTCTAAACTTTATTGCTCTCCTACCTGCAGCAGGTATTTCCTCCCACTCGGGCAGCAGCAGGCTGAGGATAACCGCACGGAGCCATGAAAGATGCTGCTCAGAGTTCCAGCCCAGATAAGGGATAAACTCTCTGGTTTCAGGCTGGCTGAACTCAACAGGAGGCCAGGAAAGGTCAGAGAGATTCCTGGAGCAGACTCTATCAGCAACGTGAGCCAGGACGGCGTTATACAGATGGACGACGGGCGCCGCCTCCTGCCAGGGAAGCTTCACGGCGGCACGATTCTGCCGGTTGGAGTAAACTCTGGGACAGAACTCTTGACTCAAACTGGCCTCGATGAGCTGCACCAGGGTCCGACAGGACAGAGGGGGGGCGGGGGGAGAGCGGCCCAGGAGCCAGCAGACGGCCTGGCTCAGCTACAGATGGAGAGATAAAACTGACTATTACAATGATCAAGATTCATGCTTTAAAATTAATAAATTAATGACTTTTTAAACTGATTCAAATGTATTTTAACTTTTTAAAGCTTTAAACAGAAAAATAAATAAGGCTGAGAATCACTTATAGTCAATGTAAATGTCAATGATTGGAGATAAATAGACCAATATCAATAAAAATATAAATATCACTGAAGAAAGTGCTAAATACAAAAAAGGTGGCAGAGGAGTTTATTCATTTTAGTTATGTTTTTAATCAAAATTCAGTTATTTCAGCTTCCAAGAAGAGATTCCAGAGATTCCGTTTAAATTGTAGATTAATGAAAGGAAGCAAAAGTAGACAAACTTTGGTTCTCTCAGAACTAGTTTGTTAGCAACAGTCAGCCTTAGTTTAAAAACTGCTGAAATACTTCCGTTTAAGACACTTTTCAAAGAGCTTAAAGTTGTATTTGTGTTTTACCTGCTCGGATCCCTGCAGGTCACTGGTTGAATCTGGTATGAAGACGAGCAGGAACTCAGAGATGAGCTCTTCTTTAATCAGAGCGTGAAGCTTCAGGGCTGAGAGACCAGAGAGCATCAGACGTTATTGCAGCATCCTTCTACCAAGTTAAACAAGTGCTGAATATGTTACAAACATTATCAATAAAGGGTTGACATGCATACATGGGTTAATGTATGAACAGAAAGTTAGATCGTTGCACTGGGAAAATCTAGAAATAAGTGAAAATGTCTTAAATTAAGTGTCTTTACCCTTAATTTGAGTCAGATAAATCAGATAGTTTGCAAATGGAATGAGTATTTTTACTCTTAAAATCAGATAATTAGATAAACATGCACTTGAAATAAAACAATCCAATTGTGTTTTCTTATTTTAAATGTAGATTGTCTTGTTCCATTGGCAAAATGTCTCTTTTACCTCCTTAATGCAAGAACAAATGCATTTATTTTAAGAAAAAAAAAAACTTTTTTCCAATGAATTTTGATTTTTTCCAAGTGTGGATGTGAGGATAAATGGTATTTTGGTTGGTTAATTGGACAGATGAATAGATGGTTAGAAAGAGGGCTGGTTGGATTTCTTTTCCAGTCACCTTCCTCTAGTTTCTGGGCATCAGCATCACTGTGGGGCCAGGGTACCAAGATGACCAGAGGCAGCGGGCAGTTCCAGCTGTTGATCTGCTGCAGCTGTTTGAGCTGAAGCAGAGCGGAGAGCAGAGGAACGTCCTGCTCTTCCTGCTCCGGCTCCACGAGGGGCTGTGCAGGAAGCAGCATGATGATGGCTCTGGTGCCATGCAGCTCACAGAATTCCTCCGCTCCAGAAAGGCCGGCTGTCGTCAGAGGGCCTCTGGAAGCCTGGAGGACACAGCAGAACGCTGCTCAGTCTAACAGGTTTAAAGTAACCTCTTTAGAAGGTTAAATTGTGTTTTATTGAGACATTTATCTTTGGAATCAAATCAAATTTAGATATAATAAAGAATCTTTTTTTTATTGAGTCTAATAATCCCGGAAACAAAGTAAATCTCCACCTTTAAGCTCTTCTACAACTTGAGCGTCATGTTTTCATCTAACCTTGACTGTAATGTGGACTTTATAAGTTCCCTCTCCCTTTTCCTGCAGACTGTTGGAGACGCACAGCGTCTTCAGGCTCCCGTCTGTCTCCTCCTCCTCCTCACATTCTGGATCACGCCCCAGTTTCACCTCCAGCCAATCTGACAGGATCCTATAAAAAAGACACGGGGAACAATCAGACACATTAAAGAGACGTTTCAAACAAATGTCTGTTTTATTATAAAGAATAAAAACACCATGGAGGTCTTATACCTTAAAATACCAGCAAATTGTTTGCATTTTTCTTTTCCAAGTCTACATTAAATTTTAATTTAACAAAGAAACCTCTGAGTAACTTTCTAAACCCAAACTTAATCTTCTCCATATTTAACTACAATCCATTAAACCATCCCAACACAGAAACACGGTGGCAGCATAATCAATCTTTCAAATTCAGACACTTCTGCCCACGATTCTTCACAATACACATTGTCTACTGCAGCAAAAGGATTTTATTAACCATGCATTAAATAAAAAGCTGACAACGTTTGTCAGAACTGTGTCAATTTTTTTGTGAATGGAGGAAGAAAAAACAATTATGGCTCCAAAAATCAGCCAAAACTAAAACACTGGCAAAATACATTGGAGGAAAAAAAATATCGGCCTTTGAAAACCTGTATCTTTTGACCTTTTTAGAGATCTGATCCATGCTGTTGCTTGTTTTAGCAGATATTGAATAAAAAATAGAAGAACCATGAGTTACAATAGAAGGGGTTTGGTTGAATCATTTAGTAAAATGACCTAGTCAGTCCAGAACAACTGAGAATCTGTTGCAAGACTTAAAAACTAACTTTTATGCAGGAATTCCTTTCTGCAGAAATAAAATTCAAAGGGGGTTCTTCTAATTATTATAAGGTTCATGTTTTATATCTTAAGTAGAAAGCAATCTTAATATTCACTATTTACTTTATTTGTTTAATGAAAAGTGCCTCAACTTGGACGTCCTTGACGCTCAACGCTCTGGTTTTTGAGCTGTTCTATCATTTTCTTTCAATCTAAAGAGTGGCTTGGCTTTATTTGCTTTGATGGGGAGGAAAAACATTGTTTTAACATTTAAGGGAGCAAGTCCACCTTAAAACATCCTCTGTGCAGTCAGTTCATCAGGATTATAACCCTACTAAAATATTCTGTTCTGTTCAGAGTAGCGCAGTGTCGGAAATTATCCCGGTAGCGTTGAAAGTGAATATAAAACCTTTCTAATGTTCGTGGTAAAATCTGCGAGCACCAAAACATAAGATTGAATTTTTTCCACATGCAGGTTTGAATCTTTTTGTTAATGAAGGCGTTTCTAAATAGGGTTTTCTTTGTACATAAAAAAAGATTATTGTGGCTTTTTACTGACTGACCCTCTGACTCAGCTGCAAATATAAAAGCTTCAAAGGCAAAAGGCTGATGAACTGTAACCCTGATATATTCCATCCAAATCCAGTCAAAATAATCCAATAATTCAGAAAACAGAATCGGTTTGTGAAATAGAGAAGTTTTCCATTCAGAGAAGAAAGAATAAAAGTCTGTGATGCTCACCTGTCTGCTGGGCTAACCTTGCATTCCTGATCGCTGGGTAAGAGCAGCAGAGCTTTCCAGAAGATCCTGTCAATGGAGGCTGGAGCGTTTTCTGTAGCCAGGGCTGGTAGATCCAGAGGCTTCCAGGACTTCTCCCTGAGCCAAACAGAACCGGTTTAAAGTGCTGCTTTAGGATATGAACCACTATCTGAATAAAGTCAGGACTTACTCAAGCAGCTGCTGATAGTAGAAATGGACTCTCATCTGGTGGATGGCGCCTCGTCTCATTTCTAACAACCTGAGCAAGAAACGGAGACACGTTAAAAAGCTGCTTCGCGCTCAGCACCAAGTAGAGGGCGGTATGGACCCACCTGGTGCTGGACACGGCCAACAAGCCGCCGTTCCCCAGGTTCACGAGACCTCGAGCCAGATCGGCCATGGAGGGCCGTGCGGGGGCGCTGGGAGCGAGGGCCCTCAGCTTGAAGCGGGGGTCCACGCAGCACGGCGCCGCAGGAAAACTTCTCATCTGTCGCTTCAGCTGACGGCGAACTGCGACCACTTCACGCCACCTGGTGGGTTAAACAGCAAACATCACAGATCCTCTAAAAACCAAACAATTCTGCAAAGTTTATCTAACCGGCCAACAGGAAACATGTTTGAGCAACAATGTTTATATCCGCCTGGCTTTAACCTTTTGATGAACTTGCGGATCAGCTCCTTCTCCGCCTCCAGAACTTCTTCTGCCAGCTGGGCCATGTCTGAGTTCAAAGTCTCCTCAATCAAGCTGCTCCAGATCTGCTCGGTGCATTTAGCAAAACGCACCGCTTTCTCCTTTAATGCTTCCCTGAAAGCAAAAAAAATAATAAAAATTTAAGAGTCACACTTGATAGTAACAGTAACAGAGAAGAAAGTTAAGTTTAGGCTCTTTTAAGCCTCAGCATATGATGAATTCCATCGTTATTATTTTTATTTTTACAAAGATGAAGCCAAGATTAAAAACGTGTCTAATAACATCCCCTAAAGCAACAGAATGCAAAACCAAAGGAAGGATCAGGTTGTCTGACTAAGACTCTCACTTTATGGTGGATTTTAGGTCACATCACAGTATTTTAACCAGACAGAGGTCTGGGCTTTGACTAGGCCTTTCCAGCAGCTGAATTATTTTCTTTTTTAGTCACACTGTTCTAGATTAGTTACTGTTTGGGAGGATTGTTCTGTTGGTGACCCAGTTGGGTCCAGGCTTCAGCTGTTAGACAGATAGACTCTAATCCAACTCCTCTTTAGATGCAGAGCCATCAGACTGCAAGGTTCCCCGTTTCTGTAGCAACAAAACATGAGCAAAGACCATCCTCCCTCCACTGCTGAGCTGAACTGTTGGTCTGAGGCATTTGTGCTGATGTCTGGTTCTCTCCAATCATGGTTCTATACTTTATGGTCAGCCTTCTGGGTTTTGGACTCATCTGTCTTTGACTTTGTCCCAGAAGCAGCTTTGCTGACCTCAGTCCTGCTGCCACCCAGCAGAGGATTTCTCCTTCAACCTTTCAAACTGTCCTGTTATGACCTTTAACCTTCTAACTGGGTCTGTGGGGTCTGAGGTTTCTGGTCTTTCCTCCAAGCTCCAGACCTTTTGCTGAATCTGATGGGGGAAACTGGACATGATTTTATAACCACTTACAGATTAACAGGCAGCATCAGCAGCTTCTCTCACCTCATTGCTGATGTCTTTCCATCTTGGCATTATGCTTTTCATGTCAGGTTTCTCTTGGTTTAATTTATATAATCGATTAAATATCAGTTTAAACCATTTTCTGAAAAGCAGCTGATTACAAGTCATGGGGAAGCGGCTGTTCCAACCGTCGTGATTCCGAATTGTCCAAGTGGTGCCCGACTTTACACGAGTGAATAAAGTGAATTTGTCGTTTATCAAGGGGGAGGGATTGTTGTGGCGGAAGGTTCGCAAGCAAGTTTGGTTGTGGCCAGTTTATCAGAAGCATCTTGTTAACCAATTAGCAACTTAGTGCTAGTAGGTTCCCAATGGGAAGTTCCATTGGGAACCTACTAGCACTAAATTGTTGACTTAGCAACCACACTTTCAAGGAACGCTATGGGACAGCGGAAACATGCAGCAGAGGGAGGGAGAGCTTTTGTGTCGTGTAGAGGTCAGAAGGAAAGTAGATGAGTTCCCCTCCATCATAGTACTTTTTATTTAGAGGGAGGAAAGTGGGGACGAAAAATGTTGTGTGGAAGAGGACGCCAGGGCGTGCAGAAGCTTGGTTTGGTGTAGAAGGCTTGCCAGCCGTATATTGTTTTGAACCCTGCTTTGCAACGCTGCCCAGTTCTGTCAGCTCCACGCTACTGCTGAAGACACAGACGTCTATCCCCTCGCGTGAACACTGAGACAGATGACCATGATATATGATTGGCGATTTAGGTGTTCAAGCTTCTCGACATATAACCAACCTGGGTGCCAGGCCGAACTTAGTCCGCCCACAAGAGTTTACACGAGGTCAGGGAAGTTCGGACTCTGGCCTCTAACTCCATAGTAGCCTTGAGTGGTAAGCCCACTGTCAGGCGATCCAATTCAAATTGTCAGTGTACAGGCTTTATGTACAATGATGGACAGATGGACAAACAGTAGCGTCATCAACCATGTGACCAATGGGCGCTTGGGTGACAACAATAATGGCTGCAGCTGGAGTTGAGGTGAGTAGATTCTGCTATTAGGTCTGTTCCTAGAAGATATCTGACAACAAATAAATTTTTAAAAGAGGAACAGAGAAGCAGCGATCAAAGGCACAACTGCACGCTTTGATTTTTTGTGGACAACCAAAATGCCTTCGCTTAACATACGGCGCCACGCGACTCCGTTTTCTTATTGGTTGTAGGTCTATCCCAATTGAGTGCAGAGGTTTTTTTTTTTCCTGGTTCGATTAGAAACATCTTCCATAATCACAGCTCTATGGAGCAGTATCCAGACTCATTCTGACTAGAATTAGAGTGGGACTACGATCGAAACTGAAGACATAACTAACTGCCCTAAAACACTGATGATTTTTAGACAGGATTTTTTTTTTATAGAAAAATTTGCGGCAATATAGTTTGATAAAGAGTACATTTTATATATACATGTTTAAGCCAGAATGATTTGACATTTAAATATGACCTCCCTACGACTTTAACTTGTCCTGATACCTAAAAACTGAATGAAAACAGTAAGTACTTCCTTTCCACCATGATTCTACATTTTAGATTTAGTTTTTCAAGGTTCAGAGAATCTTACTGGATCTCAGAGGTGGCGGCTTCCTTCACAGCTTCGTCAACCACCTCATGGATAATCTCTGTGCAGAGAGAACCGCTGAACTGCATCAGGAAAGCTTCATGCTCCTGCCTCCTCCTTCAACAAACAGATATGGTAAAGAAAGATGAGGTGAGCTGTGACAAAAATAAACCTTCATAATGTTTTGATCCTCTATCCTGCTGGAGATCCTGTTAAAAACTGTTTGATTACAATCATCAGGGAACAGACCTGGCCTCTTCGAGTCTGCGTTTCTCTTCAGCGAGTCGCTCTTGCTCTAACTTGATCTCCGTAGCTGATATCTCCTTCAACATCTGTTCTGACACCTCACCCACCAGAGCCTCCACCTGCACACTGCTTTCCCTGCAGAAACAGCAACGTTAAATCGCTTGAACCGTCTGCATAGCCTCAAACACACCATCCAATCCTGTTAGCTTACATGAGAGCAGCTTTGGCGTAGCTGGCGCCACCATCAGCCACCGCCCTGACCTCTGCTCCAACCACCTCCTCTATCACAGCGTCCACCTCCGCCATGATGTCCTGAAACAGACGGAAGAAAACAGCGGCTGAGTACAAACCAACGCAGAGTTTACAGAGCAGGAAAATCCTGCCGGGCTCTTCCCACCTCCTCGCTGTAGACCGGCTGAGGTGTGGGTGCAGGTGATGGAGGTTTGATGAGCTCAGGCTGAGGGATAGGCTGGAAGAGCTGAGCTGCAGGTTGAAACGATTCTCCCCTCTCAGCTGCAGCGGTCGGAGCATCCAGAGCTTTGATCAACGCAAACTGGGGGGGCACCTCTGTGCGGGGCGGGGAGCTGACCTCCACAGCGTCAGCTGAAACAAACAACAGGAGCTCTTTAGGTTCTACTGAGAGAGAAGGAGGTGACTGCACACAAATGCTGAAAACAAACCTCTAATGGAGCTGAAGCTGGGCTCTGTCAGCACGCCGTCTCCTCGGAATTTGCTCTGCGAGTCGAAGCTGCAGACGGGAGTGTGCCGAGGTGGGTTGGGAAGTGGACCGCCGTTCACCACCTGTCCGATCAGAGCCGCTTTCTTAGCCAGGATCACGTCGGACCTCTTCAGAGACAGCGGCAGTTCCGGTTCCTGGAAGGACGTCCGACTCAGCTCCACCATCCTGAGGAGAACCGACAGAGTTCTGCTAGAACCCGACCTTCTAATGGGCGAGTCAGCCTGGAGAAGGTCCAGCTGCTCAGGAGGAGAACTGAACATGATATGGTCAAACCGCTGCTGAGGCTCACCCATCATTAACATTGAGCCCATATTGCTGGATGAAGTCTGTCGCCTCTGCGGCGCTGCGGAACATCAACATTCGGACGATGTCGTCCACCGGAAACGGGGTTGATCGCGGACCCACAGTGTGAGCCCAGTTCAGGGTCTTTAGGGCTCTTGATCGGACCTGAAACAGAGTAAGAAGAAGCAGCTTAAAACAAAAACATCAGAAACATTTCATTTGTTCATCCAATGTAGAACTTTTAATGGTTTAAGCAGACAATCCAAAGCCGACCGTGAATCAAATATAAAGTTAATCAGAAAGTGAAGGAGGAAAGCTTCCCTGCTGGTTCCTCACCTGGTTGAAGTATCTGTGTAGGAGGCAGCCGGACAGGTAGGAAGCTCTTTTCACCAACTTGAAGAAACGCACAAAGTTGTTGCTGCTAACAGCAGCAAAGGCTTGAACTGCAAACTTCACCTCAGGAGATTTACGGACTTCGTCGCGGAACTGCTGCACCTCCCTGTGGGGACATTAAAGTGGTCCAATAAAAGCTGAAGCTAACAGCCGGACCTGTTTTAGGTGAAACATCGAGTGGGGTTTGTTCCGACTGACCGAAGGATGTCGCCATCATTGAGTTTCAGCAGGACGCTGTACTGGCGGAACTCGGCCTCCCGGGGGCAGAAGGTCTGCTGCGTGGCCAGGTCCTCGTACATCTCCTTCAGACTCTGCATGCACTTGGTCATGTTCTCGTTGTTGATTTTGGCATCGAAGGACGACAGGCGCTCCTCGCAGAGGTGGTGGGCGCAGTGCACGTGGAAGCGCGTGCACTTCTCTATCAGCGCCACGGTGTCGGGGCAGCAGAGGCGCTGCTGGATGATATCCTGTGGGATGGATCAGCGGAGCAAAAGGTGAAACAGCTGCGTTTTAAAAACCGCTGCTAGATGCTGCTTCGGTTCTGACCTTGCGAATCCCTCGGGTTCTGTTCCACACAAAGTCGTACCAGTCTCTCAGGTTGTCTTGAGCCTGATCCATGATCTGGGTCACCAGGTAGTCCATGGTCATTCTAAGCACCGGAAGGGGCCGCAGCTCATGAGGAAGAGGCTCCTCCTGGTCGGCGGAGGAACGGCTGTACTCCTTTATAGCCGCTTCATGATCCACCTTGTTGGAAGAGAAGACGGATCCTTTAAAAATATCTGAAGGTTTTCAATAAAACCAAAGGTGTGCGCTCTGCAACTAACATCAGCTCCTTCCTGTGTGACAGAGCTGCAAACTACATATTTAATAACAGCTAATAATAACAAGAACAGCATTAAAACCTTCAAAACATCTGGAAGAATCTTAGGCAGTCGTTATTTCTGACCAACCCAGCACCACATCCATTCTAATTCGCCTAAATGAAACGACTAGAAACGCTTTGTTCTGTGAGATTTCACACGCAGCCTTCACTTTGATATTAAAGGCTCCGTTATGCTTGATGAACGTACTCTCAATTTGGAGATGAGACACATGGATACAGCGCCTGCAGCTTTTATAGTCTGAATGACTTCTCCACTTGTATATAACATCCTGTCCGGTTCCAGGGGGCGTGTACAGCACTAACCGCATATTTACAACACCACAGTACATGAGGAAGTAGGAAAGATTGATGTTTTCAACTTTTTCAAAGTTCTCTTGATCTTTGTGACATTTACGTCCTAAATCACAAGATGTCTTCAGCTGTTTGTATTGGCAAACCCTCACCGGTCGGAGCCGATGCTCGTCCACCATGTTTATTAGGAAGAGGAGCATCCAGCCTGTTAGTCAGTAGGATGTCATCTAATCCACAAATGTTTTCAGTTGCTGGTGTGCCAAGAGATGTGATTTATTTTGTTCCTGTATGATGTAAACATCTTCCTTTGTGGTTAACTGTAATTGTTTTGAGTAATTGAAACCTATGACTAGGGGTGTGCAAAATAATTCTCATGACGATGCATCGCGATCCTAATTTTTGTGATCTACTGCATCGATTCTTGATGCCAAGTATCGATTCTTAATTAACAAAAAGGAATAAATAAAATACATGAATGGTTGGCACACATCAGCCAAAAACAAGTGGAATACAACTTTCAGTCCAGTAGATGTCGCTGCGGATACTGCGACGAGTCATTTATAAACAAAACATGGAGACTGAGAAAATTTGCCCAGCTCCATCACATTCCAAGTCAGATGTTTGAATGCATTTTGGCTTTGAAAACAAAGAATGTAAAAACTAAATTGATATAATGTTTCCATTTCATTGGTTTAAGGGACCACTGAGGCCATGTATAAACGGCACTGTTATTTTAAGTTTTATAAATCCTAAGCACTTTTTGTCAGTGTGTCCACTCCAGTAATAGTAATATTTGTGTCCAGTATTTGTTTTCATGGCAATCCTTCGATAGTAGTTTCAATAAACAAAGCTAATTATGAGATTCAGTTGCTTTCAGTTCTGTATCAATTGAAGACACTATCCAGATCATACCCACGCAGTCAGCCATTGGTAATGGCTGTATTTTTTTCTTACAGTGTTCAGTGAAAATATCGCAATGCATCGCCAATATTTCAAGTATTGCGATGCATCGTGATAGAATCGCATCGTGGCATGTGAATTGTGATTCGGATCGAATCGTGACTTCTTTGGCAATACCCACCCCTACCTATGACTATCTTGGTTTTATGCAAAGTTGACTTTTCATACTGTGGATTGAAATGATCATCTTATTCAGATCTAATTTTCATCATTTTATATTGTTAATTGTGAACTGTAATGATCATTTTGGTTTTATGTAATTTCACATATATTTCAATGTAACGAACTCAAGGAAGAACAGCAGAGCATTGGATGTGGCTAACGGGGCCAAATAGATAAATAAACAACAACTTTTGCTTTCAAGACCACAGGAGGGTGGAGCTGCTGGGCTGTCCTGCCTGCAGTACAGATGTTGGACACCTGGGGTCCATTCCAACAGTGCAAAGAGAAGAGCGTCAGCGGTTGCCATGATTAGTGGTGTCTAAAAAGTACAGGAAGTGAAAGCTTCTAATGGATAGTTAATTTAGCATAGGGACCAGCTTACGTTCCTATCCGCTGCATAGGAGCTGTGTGAAACCCTCCTGAAGTTTAACATAAAAACATTATTTCTTCAGTGAAATCTTTGAGACTTGCTAATATCCTCACCTTTATATGGTTTCGTTTTTATAAGAGAAAGCTTTACTGCATTTATGTAACTTTTATTTTGTAGTTCCACTTTCAAAGGTTGTATTCAAGATTTGACCAGCATCATTTATGGGCGTTTCCGTCTGTTAATGATGTCTGTAAGGCTGAAGTCTGTCTGGATTTAGCATAGCAGTCCAGTGTTCCCTTTCTACCAGTGAAACGGTTAGGAGTTAGGACTTCTGAATGCTGGATGAATGGCACTGTTCATGGCTTGGTGTCCTTAGGAGGTTATTTACATGTTGGACATGAAAAGCTGAAGAAACTTTGGGGTTTTGCATTAAGGTATCATATTTGGTAAAACTGAAAACCTTTTGGATTTAAACTCCAGATTAAAACGAAGCAAAGTTTCAGACCCTCACCATCTCTGTGTTTGGGAGAACCTCGAACACGCTGAGCTGGTTCCGTGTTTCCCTCATGTACCTCTCCTTCTCTGGACACATGTCGGGACACGTCCCTACAAAAACCCTGGACAGGTCCAAGTCTGTCCTCTTTGGTCGTTCTGAGGGGACATGTGGACAGGGTTAGGTTTTTTTCACATCAGGGTCTCAGATGTGTCGACAGATTCCCTCACCTTGACGGAGAACTTTGTCTCTCTGCTCCAGGATGCGGTATCTGTCCTCGGCAGTCTCTGCGAACTGTCCTATGAGGTGGCTGAGGGATGACGGGACATTTCGCTCTGAGCTCTGCGGCTCTGTGAGGTTCTCTTTTCGAGGCTCTGGATCAAACAGCGGCTGCTTGGATGGAGACGGTCTCAGAGGAGAGCTGCATAAAAAGAGACCATGAGCTGTAGGAACAAAACCAGGGTAAAAAACAGGCTCTGAAACACAGGAGTTACCTTTGTCTAAAGGTGAGATGGCTGCTGACTGTGGGGGGCATAAGTGTGGGTCGCCTGAGAGGGGAAGAACCAGGTTTGGGCTCTTCAACTTTAGGACTTTCTCCTGCAAATTTGTCCTTTTCTGGCGGAGATCTGCTGCTTTTATCACCGGGACCTGAAATTAACCAATAAAACAACTCAGAATCTATAATATGATCTAAAAAAAAAACCTAACAATATTAGTATGATCTCAGTCAGGGCCTAAAAGACGACCCCAGAACCACTGATCCATCTCCGATGTTACAGGGGTCCATCCAGAAAGTTTTGTTAGAGGGGCCAGATGGGGGCCAGGAGCTCTATTTAGCTCTGCTGCTGTGGTACTGACTGATTATAAACACAGCTGCAGATTTAACAAGCTAACAGTAACCTAACATACAGCAGCTTTGAGTCATAAAAACCACTGTTCACTTCAAGAAGGCAAAGAATAAACATAAAAACATCTTAAGGAAACATGTTTCAATTGGAATGTATTAGTTAAGCTTTAATAAAAGCATTTGAGCTAAAGTTCCTAACAACCTTGTCTGGTTAAATAAACTTAATCTGAACATGGCAGACAGTAAGAGTGTCTGGGGTCACATCCATTCATCAATTTACAGTAAAATCGGCTAAAATGGTAACAGAAATCCCCAAAAAATGACTTAATTTTCAATTAATTAACATTTTCTTTTAGATTCAACCAGATATCTTTCATTAATAGTCAGTTAGACTTTAGCCTAATCATAAAGTTCAGGCATGAAGTAGGGCATCAAAGCTGATGATTTCTGGTGAATGGTTTATTAAAAATAAACAGACAGCTTGATTTATTTTAAGGCAGACTTAAATGTCACCAGTTTGTTGATGGATAAAAAATTATTTTGTTGGTAAAGTAACTGGAAGAGTTCCAGCAAATTATTAGGATTTTAACAACCTTCTATTAAACCATAACTCTTTTGGCCTCATCTGGCTAAACTCCAGAGGACATAAAATCTGAAAACATTTTCATATCCTGCTTTTTAGATTTTTAGCATCAGTACTATGAAGTTTAGTGTAGTTTTGGTTGATAGTTGTAAATGAGTTTGATTTACTTTGCTTCTTCTTTTGCCAGAGGAGGAGCAGCTCCTCTCCATGCAGGACTTTTCCTCGCCTTTTTGCTTTGGCAGCGGAAACCTTTAAAAAAAACGAAAACAGAACAAAATTAGAAAACACTTTCACTGCAGAAAAGATGCATCTCCACTAAGACACCAAGAACAGCAGCGTCCTGTGGTTCAGTGTGAGTCAGAACAATGGTAGAGTACGTTAAACAAAATCATGGATAACTCACATGGTCCTCAAAGTGAACGATCGCCAGATTCTTATTGGGTCGGCAGAAGATTTTACAGACTTTTCCAAAACGGGCAAAATGCTTCTCGATCACGTCCTTTTTGTTAAGGCTTGGAGGAATATTCCTGCACATGATGGTGGTGAGATCGCTGGGAGACAACCCGCTGAGACTGTCCAGGCTGTCCCTGCGTGCTCCTTGGCCGACGGGGGTCAACGCTTCGGCCACTGAGCTTGGAGGGACCACTGTGTCTACAGAGGGAAACAATAATCCACCTTATCATTCAGAGGCTATTTTAGAGAAGCCGCTGTTTGACTGAATTAATTAAATTCTTAGAAACAATTATAAATATGTGGCAAAAACTTTAAAAGAAATAAATATTTCTGGCAGCAGCATAATCCAAGTAGTAGCACTCGGAGAGCACAGACCTACACCAAGCAACAAATGTGGTCACCAATACCTATAGCTAAGAACTAAAACATGATCTGGATTATTACCAAACTTTAATGGGTTGTTTCTTGGCATGAGGCGCACCTCCAACAAAAAATTCTTTGAAATCTATTCAGAACTTTCAAGTAATCCTGCTAATGAACAAACCAACTGAAATCATAACCTCCTCAGTGGAGCTTTTAAACCATGAATAATCCAACCTTTAATTTGAGTAAATTGAGTGAACTAGAGACAAATTTTACATTTAGAAATACTTGTTTTAATTTGAAGTATTGGAAGAACAATTATTGGATCCCTTTTAAAAGACAAATACTAAAAGCAGCCTTTTAAATTGACTAGATTGTCAATGAAATTCTGGTTAGTCACCCAGAAATGTTTTTCCCTGAGGTGTAAGTATGATGGGACATAAACTGATTTCTTTTAGCAACTGCCAGAACAAGGACTGCAGGGCTCCATCTGAATACCTTAGATTATAGCTCTAACAGCTCCTACAGTGGAAAAACTATCTAGAAATAAGTAAACATTTCTTAAATTAAGTGTATTTGCCCTTTATTTAAGTAGGTAAATGAGATAGTTTGCCAATGGAATGAGTATTTTTACTCGTAAAATAAGATAATGCAATTGTGTTTTCTTATTTTAAGAGTAAATTCTCTTGTTCCATTGGCAAGATGTATCTTTTACCTTCTCAATCCAAGAACAAATGCACTTATTTTAACATAAAATGGACTTCTCTAGATTTCGATTTTTTCCCAGTGTATCCCTCCACCTTTTATGGGCTTAACAGGACTCTATGCAGGGAAGCGAAGGAGCTCTGATCTGCTGTGCTGAATCCAGACAGCTTTCAACCATATGGACTTTATCAAGCAATAAACATGCACATGAGTGATGCTGGCCAAATTGGGACTCCATTTTTCAGGAGAACTACAAAAAAATGTGTAGGTGAGGACATTAGCATGAGTCAACTAAGAGTCTGTGAAGAAATAATGTATTTTTGTTGAACTCTAGAGGTGGACTCTGAAAATGGCCTCCATTTATCTTCAAAGAAAAGCCGAGAATGCCAGGAGCTCCATATACTAAATAAATTGATGATAGGAAGTATCCTGCATCCTGGTCCCTCTGGTTCCTAACTGCCAGCACTATTCACACTGCAAAAATGATCTAAAAATAAGTAAATGTGTCTTAAATCAAGTGTATTTACCCCCAATTTTAGTAGTTAAATGGGATGATTTGCCAATGGAATTAGTATTTTTACCATTAAAATAGGATAATTAGATAATATGCACTTGTAATAAGACGACGCAACTGCTTTTTCTTATTTTAAATGTAAATTTTTTTGTTCCATTGGCCAAGTCTCTCACTTATCTCCTCAATTCAAGAGAGAATGCAATTATTTTTAGAAAAAAGATGTCAATTTTCTGCCATGAAGATAGCACTTCATATTAAGTGTCCTAACAAATTTGAGGTATTTAGATTGAACCCAGTTGTCACCACAAAGAGGAAGGAAGCCATTAACGAAGCCAAACACATGAATAAAGCTCATTGTTTGAAAGATTAGCAGCAGAAAGTGGTTAAACCTTTTCTATCATACTAACATAAAAACATAGAGTTTATGACTGGAACTTTAACATGATCTGTGTTATTTACTCAGAGCAAAGATCATGTTAACACATCCTCCAGTCATCGTTTCAGTGGAGGCTGGTGATGCTGTGGGCCTCCTTCTCTTCCCAAGGATCATGTTAGTATGATTATAGCTTAAGTTATTTTTTTTAGTGTGGCTGATAAGGTGTACACTGTGGAGCAAATTCTCTAAATCTCACCTGATCGTTCTGGTTTTCCTACAGCGTCTCTGGTTGGTATCTGTGCAGTGGGTGGCAGAGCAGAGGGGTCATTCCCCTGAGGTTTTTCTTCTTCCTCCAGTTTTGGATTTTGTCTCAAAGCCTCATTAGCTGCCTCCCTCTTCACTGGGTTTCCCTGGTTCTTACGGATCCCGCTCAATGCCTGGCCAAACAAGCCCGCAGGACCACGGGACCTCGTTACCTGCCTCTTGGCAGGATGTCTTGGTGAATCTGTGTCAGCTGGAGCATCCTCTTCAGCAGCCGGTTTCTCGAACCCCGAGCTAGAAGCTGCAGGATCATCCTTCCTCTTGATTGGTTTCCCGAGGCGACCAAATACATTTGTGCCGCCTTCCTTTCCATCAGTACTAAACTCTGCCTTAGGGTGGATGCCTCCAAATGATGGAGTCTGACTGAAAGTAACATTCGATGAGAACTGAGTTGGCTGAGTCTGCAGGGCACTGGCTGTGAAATTGAAGGATGATGGGGTGGTGGGCTCTGTGGTGGGACCAGTGGAGCTGGATCCAGGCAGGGCAGCAGGTTTGGTGAAGGTAAAGTGAGGAGTGCTGCTGCCCTGATTACTGTTAGCAGTTGTCGGCTGGTTGGATACAGAGGAGGTTGCAGCTGGCTGTGTGAAGCTGAAACCCGTCGGCCCAGACTTGGCTCCGGTCAGAACAGAGAAGGCAGTGGAACTGGAACCCCTCTGTGAGCTGCTTCCTCCAAAAGATGAGCTAGAAGTTGTCAGGGTTTGGTTGTTACCCAACTCTGGGCTGCTACTGAAGATGGGTTTGAATACAGACTCTGTGGGTGGCTTGAAACTGAACTCTTGGCGTCCAAACCCCTGGTTCTGGTTCACATTCTGCGCAGCACTGAATACGTTAGACGAGGCCGTCTGTCCGGACGAAGTCTGCCCAGAACTGGAGGTGATGATAATATGAGAGCTTCCAAAAGCAGGAGGTGGCTTTCCAAACCCAGAGGTCTCTCCAAAAGATGGAACCTGACTCATAGAAGGCTGGGCCTGAGTCTGTAGCTGTCCGAAAATGGAATTACTCTGGGCTCCAGGCTGATTCATCGGGGATGGCTGTCCGAAAATGGAAACACTTTGGGATGTAGGTTGGTTGACTGTTGATTGCTGTCCGAAGATGGAGCCACTTTGGGATGTAGGTTGATTTGCTGTGGATGGCTGTCCGAAGATGGAGCCACTTTGGGATGTAGGTTGGTTGACTGTTGATTGCTGTCCGAAGATGGAGCCACTTTGGGATGTAGGTTGGTTGACTGTTGAGTGCTGTCCGAAGATGGAAACACTTTGGGATGTAGGTTGATTTGCTGTGGATGGCTGTCCGAAGATGGAAACACTTTGGGCTGCAGGTTGACTCCCTGTCGATTGCTGTCCGAAGATGGAACCACTTTGGGCTGTAGGTTGACTCCCTGTGGATGGCTGTCCGAAGATGGAACCACTTTGGGCCGTAGGTTGACTCCCTGTCGATTGCTGTCCGAAGATGGAACCACTTTGGGCCGTAGGTTGACTCCCTGTCGATTGCTGTCCGAAGATGGAACCACTTTGGGCTGTAGGTTGACTCGCTGTGGATGCCTGTCCGAAGATGGAACCACTTTGAGCTGTAGGTTGACTCCCTGTGGATGGCTGTCCGAAGATGGAACCACTTTGAGCCGTAGGTTGACTCCCTGTGGACGGCTGTCCGAAGATGGAACCACTTTGGGCTGCAGGTTGACTCCCTGTCGATTGCTGTCCGAAGATGGAACCACTTTGGGCTGTAGGTTGACTCCCTGTGGATGGCTGTCCGAAGATGGAACCACTTTGAGCCGTAGGTTGACTCCCTGTGGATGGCTGTCCGAAGATGGAACCACTTTGGGCTGTAGTTTGATTCGCTGTGGATGGCTGTCCGAAGATGGAACCACTTTGGGCTGCAGTTTGATTCGCTGTGGATGGCTGTCCGAAGATGGAACCACTCTGAACTGCAGGCTGATTTATCGAAGACTGCTGCCCGAAGATGAAACCGCCCTGAGCGGCTGGCTGATTAACGACAGACTGCTGCCCAAAGAGGGGGCCACCCTGAGCTGCAGGTTGGTTAACAGCAGACCCTTGTCCGAATATGGACCCACCCTGAGTGGCAGGCTGATTCACTACAGATTGCTGTCCGAAAATGGAACCACCCTGAGCTGCAGACTGGTGGGTAGCAGACGGCTGTCCGAAGGCAGGTGGCTGCTGAAAACCAAAACTTTGTCCCTGAGATCCGCTGGAATTCTGCTGTCCGAAAACCTGGAAGAGACTGGGCTTCATGGAGCTACCGGGAGCCTGGAAAGCTCCACCCTGCGGACTTCCAAACGGATTCATAACGAAGAAAAATAAGTTTATGCGGTGTTACCGGATAAAGCTGGTTTTTAACCTAGCCGTTTGTAGCTCCGCCGTTAGCATCGGAAAACTCAACATAAATTTGCCAAATATCCCCCTAAAAAGGTTATTTTATGCTCCTTCGGATAATAAACAAGAAAAAGAAAACTTCCCGTACAAATAAATCGAAGATATACTGATTAAATTTTAAAATAAAACAATCTCTGCGCTCTATTTCCTTCGAATACTTTATACTTCCGGTCTAAGTCCGACGAGGATTTTCTTCCCCGAGTTACACGAAAACAGTTCCGCGACCCTCGAACAAATAAACAACTACGATTTTTTTTCTAAATAAGCGAATAAAATAGTGTGGTTTTTTTTGTTAAAAATATTCATCACTCAGAATTACCATAAGGTGAATTTTTTGACATGAGAAATTTAGTTAAACTAAGACGACGTTTTTTTTTTTGTTCATTTTAACAAAAGGCCCTTATATCCTCGTCTAACTATAAATGTGTAATGCCCCAAACATTTTTATTTTGATCTAGATTCTCTGACACACAACCAATACTTATAAAACATTTATTGAACTTGTTAACTCTAAAAAATCTGAGTTTTGATGTTTGGGAACTTTTGAAGCTTTTATATTGAACCTGTTTAAAATGATTTAACAGCTTAACTTGTAAATTCTGAAATTGTTTCTCATAATTTGATAATAGGTTATTGAAATTACAGTTTGCAAGCCCAGATCATTCTCATCTAACTTAGTATTTAACATTGGGGCTAATTTCATAACTTGCAAGATTGGTCAAACTGACAGATAAGGCACTGTTTGAGTGTTTATTATTAATTATCTATACTCTATTCTTATTTTTCAAATACTTAAACAAAAAGCATAATGCTCTCAGATATCTTAGTCTTAAATAGACTCAATTTAAAACTTGTCGTTGTTCAATTTCTTTATTTTGGAAAGTTGAAATATTTTTTTCTTTTTTTTTTTACATAAAAATATACATGGTGTATTTTTTACAAACACTTTTTAATGATTATTATTATATAAGTTTTTAAAGTTTGGAAAATTGCACTGTTATTCCAAGATCATAAAGAGTTTGAAATCTGAAGATTAAAGGCATTCTCTTGAATATTTTTATGCCCCAGAAATTTCAGGCCTCAAATCTGAGTGTGATCAAATCCAATCCTAATAACAAATTGAAACATGTAATTCATTTGTCAGCTTTCAAAAAAGTGCAATGGAACAAATTGTTTAACTCTAGGTCTGCTCTGTTTAAAATATGCACCATGCAATTTCTTGACTTAATTAAAACTAGACCAGATGGGGTTTTTTTTTTACACATCACAGCCTCTTTAGATCAGAGTCCCTACATAAAATAGATGACTAAAACATGTCAAACTTAAGAATAGAATGACATGTTATTTACAACAACATGAACGGTCCAACAATTCTAAATAAAATATGGTTTAGATTTAGACTTTATTTTATTTTGGATGTCAAAAACAACATCAACAACCTGTGCCTCTTAAAACTTTGGAAAAAAACTGATAAAGAGAAAACTCAGATGTAAAGAAATAATAGTAAAGCACTTCTCTTTTATTATTAAATCACTAATCACTATTATTAAATCACTAAACTACATTTTCAAATCAGAAAAAACACAAAAGGTGCAATTAATATTTTTATAAATATCATTTTTTTTTTATTATCTGGTTCATTACAATATGCCATGTGCTCCTGTTTATAGAAAATATTCAAAAAAAAATGCTAAGAGGAAAGCTACGGAAGCGTATTGCTGTCACTTAATTTTTGATTGTATAAACGTAATAGTTTATTGTATAAATGGGATAAATATGTTGTATAAACGTGATATTATAGCAAAAAGTTATTTTCTCAAGTACCAGCCAAATGCTTGCATAGAACTCTATGTTTGCAAAAGTTTTATTTTTTTCTTTGGTTAAAACCTAGGTTATTTAGAAAAGACAAAAAGTCAATGTGTGGAAAAAAAAACGTTATTTTTTGAATAAGACGATATAACAAAAAAACAAAACACACAAAACAAAAAAACTGTATTTTAAAGTCTGAAAGTTGGCAAGGAGTATCCAGCTCGGGCTTTATCAAATTAAATATTTTAGATACGAAGCTAAAGAACATTTAATTCAGCCCAATGGTGATCTGGCCCTTTAATCAAACGGCGAATCGGAAGTTGTGAATCAGAAACCAGCTTCAGCTCCGGTTTGATGGTGTCACCTTAAAATGTGTCCTGAGTGAAGCTAAACGAGGCTGTCCTCCAGAGGCTGAGTATCAGTCCCCATCAGAGGCTAAAGCTTTGAGTTCATTCATGCCTTCAGGCTCCATTTCCACACCGGTTCGTTTCCTTCTCGGTTTAAAATGGGAGTAGTCCTCCGGAACCTTCAGAGGGTGGTTCCTCTGCGGCGCGCCAGGCTGCGCAGGGACGTGGACACCCTGAGACACATCCTGGGCATCCACAAGTTCGACCTGGGGATCATCTGCGTGGATAACCGCAGGATCCAACAGATAAACAGCATTTACCGAAAGAAGAACACGCCAACAGATGTCCTGTCCTTCCCATTCTATGAGGTAAACGGTCTACTTTGGTCTGAGTATGATCAAATAATTAATTCACTTCAGAATGAATTCGGCTGCATACGGAAGAGGATTAGGGCCAAAAAAGAAAGAAAAAACTGATAGAAATTTTATTTTTATTTAAGTTTACATTTTATTTCAATATAATATGAGATAATTCTGAAGATTAAGAAGTCAAATTCTGACTTTTTTCTCAGAACTTCTGACTTTTTCTCAAATTTTGACTTTTAATCTCCAAATTATGACATTAATCTCCAGAATTCTAACGTTAATCTCAGAATTCTGACTTTTTTCCCCTCAGAATTCTGAGATTAATTTTGTTAGAATTCTGACTTTTCTTTTCTCCAGAATTTCTGACTTTAAGGATTTCAGAATTCTGAGTGAGATTCTGACATTTAACAAAAACACGTTAGCATCAAGCCGTAGCTCTCGTTTTAATCACCTTTCTGGTCTTCCATTAATGAAATAGTATCACCGGGGACCCCTCAAAAGATCTCTCTACATAAAAAGTCACCTAGTTCTATCATTTTCCACCTAGTGTTACTGGCCCTCCCCAAGCAACTCACATCTTTGTCAGTTAAGCTGAGTGCTCCCAAATGTTCTTTCATTGTGCCCATCTACATTAAGATCAAAATTCTGAGATTAAAGTCAGAATTCTGAGGTAGGAGAAAAAATTAAAGTCCGAAATTAAAAGTCAGAATTCTCAATTTCATATTATACTGAAATAAAATCTAAAAATCAGTTAACTAACTTTTTATATTTTTTCAGTGGCCCTAGTCTTCTTCCGTAGATGCAGGTGCAGCTACCGTCTCGAAACCCAACATGCTTTTTATCTGGAATTTACTCTAAAAACAGCGTTTCTGAAGCTTGATTTTCAGAATTAAAAGTGAAGTCATTTGGAAGAAACCATGATGAATGATAATGAATGAATGAAGGTAGGAGGGAATTTTATTAACTCATTGCCCCTCCTTTGAGTTAAAAGAAAGTTTTCGCACCCTCCACGGCCACCAGTCTTTTTCGACAGCAAGAAAAGTCAAATATTTACTTATGGAAGCCTGTTTCCGCCAAATGAAAAAAAAAAATAACAGTGGCGGCTTCTAAATCAAACTTTACTGGGGGGTTCTTTTTTTTGCATACATAGGGGCACAGAGAGAAAATGAGAAACACACACTTGCACAAAACAAAACGGGGTGGAAGCTTATCATCTAGTTTTATAAGAAAGGCCAAAGCCAAGGTTGCAGATCCTTGCAGGAGGTCAAAGAATGTTTCATCCGGTGAAAATTACAGTTCATACATTCATTCATACATATAGAGAGAAGCAATTACATTCATTTTTAATGTCATTAAATTACTTATTTTTTTACATGGTGCATTTTGATCCTCCATATATCTCGGGGATCACATCGCAAGGGCTCCTGACCCTCACTTTGGGAACCTCTGATCTATAAGGTGAAAACTGAGTCCATCTGAAGCGTATAATGATACACCTTAGGTTCTATATAATTGTAAACACTAATGGTTAAAGATTAAATTGGTCCAAAGGATCATTTGATCTGAATCCTTTCTGTCACCTCATATAACAAATGAATTTAGAATTAGTTTGTTGATACAGGGGCACTGGCTCCTGTCTAGAAGCGCCCATGTAACTAGTTAAACCATATCGCAATAAAATAAACTGCAGTCTCTGTTAAATAACAAAACAACCTTTTTTTAAATGGTAATTTTATTTTAAAAAGTTTTGTTTATTTTCTTAACTCTTAAGTTTTCATCCATAGTGATGCACATCCACCTTGAATTAACTGTAGATTAAAAAGGATAATAAAATAAAGAGCAGAGTCACCAGTTGCCATGGTGATTCCCACACTACAGGAGAGAAGTGGATGATAGGAAACATGACTGACAAGCTTCTGGTGACACGGACTTCCACACACTGGAAGACAACCTGGAAAATAACTAAAGTGTTTTGGACATTTATTCTGAACTCTGACATCCTGAGTTCTCCTTGTTTAAGGTTTTCATACATGTTTCTAAAGTTGGTTTTTTTTTTTTTCTTTTTGTCATACATCTAGTTTAAAGAAACCAGTCTGTGTATTTCCAGGACCTGCGGCCCGGAAAGCTGCCTTGCCCCCTTCACAGAGATGAGCTGAACCTTGGAGACATCTTCCTGGGGGTGGAGTTTGTGATGAAGCAGTGCCAGGAGGAATCTGTAGATCTTCATGCTGCTCTCACTGTGAGTTACTACTTTTCTTTTGTAGACATTTTCATTTTTTCCTCTCCTCTTTGCTAATAGGTTAACTATTTAAAAACTTTTATCTGGAAACCTGATTTATCCAGAGTTATTATAACTGGTGGCGACACTTCTTAATTCAATTCAGTTTATTTACATAGAGCTTATTCACTACACGTCATCTCCAGCCATTTAAATGATCGATGGAGACCCAGATCATCTTCTCAGATCCTGAAGTTGGTCTCAGTTGGAGTTCTGTTTCTTCATCTGCTTTTTAAGAACCAAACAGTTTCTCATTTAGGGTGCAGACCTGGAGGGTTTCATCATAAGTCCAAATATCTCTGAACCGCTTCCTGATGAGGTTTAAGCAGCATCTCTGTCCATATGAACTTTTTACATCTGTAAAGCTCAGAACCTGAATAAAAGTTTGTCAGATCATGTTCTGCACGACAGCCGACCGCCATTTTCAACCTCTTAAACCCCCAAACTGATGTTAAGATGGAGCGGGGACCCCCTAATTATATATATTGTATGAAATTGTGTTATATGAAACTGGTCCTATAGTCACTGTTTTACAGATGGATTAATGTAATCCTCCCTGGGATTATTAAAAGTATTTCTGATTCTGATTCCTGGTTGATGGGACAGGTGTTGTGAGATGAAACTTGATTGCCCAGGTTTGAAAGAGCTCCTGTGTGTCGCTGAATGTGAGCATTGATGACTGAAAGACATCTTCTA
Source organism: Cyprinodon brontotheroides (assembly GCA_018398635.1). Classification (NCBI taxonomy): domain Eukaryota; kingdom Metazoa; phylum Chordata; class Actinopteri; order Cyprinodontiformes; family Cyprinodontidae; genus Cyprinodon; species Cyprinodon brontotheroides. Next base: position 28,614,050 of record JAGKQL010000062.1, read on the forward strand.
CTGCCTCCATTTATCTGTTTACTTCATTGTGTTGAATTCATGTTAATGTGGATTTAAAGACATTTCTATTAGTGGAAAAAATTGCAGGGTGGAATATATATATATATATATATATATATATAAAAAGAACTTAAATCAACCAAAACTTTTGCAACTCCCATGCAGTACCTCCATGGACCCCCTGTTGAAGAAGTTTGGATCCAGGTATCAGCAAATTAAACAAAAAGTGGGAATGGAAACTACTTTTTGGAACAAGGAAAAAAAGACAACATTCTTTTCATCTGCACACCTTAAGCAATATAATCCTTTCTCTCGCCAGACACTCAATATACATTTGCAGGAACTATAAACCTTTTGAAAACAAGTCACTGGACTGCTGGAAACTGTTAGGACTTTTTGAGAACCACAGTAAAACACAGAAAAGCATCGACAAACAACTTTCACAGGACATTTTCGGACTGCTCAGTAAATGCAAATATTTTCAAGACTGGACAATTTGATTGATTGGATTGCATAAACATTTATTTTTCCAGTGTATATTATTAAGAGGGAAAGTATTTATGTTGAAATCGGTTTGTGATGAGTTTTTGTGTTTTTTTTCTTTGGTTTTTCTGTAAACGAATGACAATGTTTGATTATCTTTTTTGCTCACTGTATATAGTTAAACCCATCCTTTTAAATAGAATTTTTCTAATAAAAAAAGATCACAGCTCGTTAACATGATTAGTCCCCTGATTGGTTTGCATTAAACGTCGTCTCTTCCTGCAGGCCGTCACAGCTCACGGCATCTGCCACCTGCTGGGCTACAGGCATGAGACAGAAGAGGAATGGACCGAGGTTTGTATCCATGTTTAGATTTCTGCTCTCAGGTTTCACTTGTGTTCTTTATCCGTCCTTCTTTTGCTGGATTTTTAGCAGTTATTCTAATCATTAGTTACTTTAAGTTTCAGAAGGTGGAGAACTTTTTTATTTTATTGGTAAAGCAAGTTTTACAGAGAAAGGTCATCCAAGTTTCAGTGACCACCTCATTACTGTGAATAAGAAAATCAACATATGTTAATTTGAAGAATAGGTGAGGCAAGGTCTAATTTTTTTACTTTCCAAAATAGCACGGTCAGCTAAGACCTTTTTCAGTTACCTTTTACTGTAAGAATGTCCATAGCTGTATATTGGTTATTTATTCTCCAGATGCAGTTTTTATATTAAAACACTTTACAGTGCATTATTTTATTGTCTTTTAACACTTCACTACTGTTATTCTTATACATTTTTCTAAGGTCCATATTTGTGTGACAATTTTTTCTATAATCATTTTGCTGCTGTAAACACCAGAATTTCCCCATTGTGGGACAATAAATGGATGTTCTATTCTTTTCTATTAATAGAAGTGAATGTGAGAATAGATTTGAACCAACTAATAAACTTTTGTTCTCCCAAATTTTAAAAGATTGCCGATGGCTGACAAACAGGAACATTTGGACTGATTGTTATTAAATGGTTTTGGAAGCACGAGTTTAAAAGGCTGTAGTGTTGAAGACGGGTCACAGATCTTCAGGTTGAGAAGAAATCTTTTAAAATCAGGGACCCTCAAAGTAAGAAAGGAACAGAGTTTAAAAATGTCTCCCTCTACTGTTTAACGTACTGATGAATAAATATCGTTGTCATGATCACCTGATGGAAGTAGCGACCTTATGGGATCATTTCCTTTTAGAAATGTCATCCCTGCGCAGACCGCACACATCCTGGACACAAACTGTCTAATTCTACCTAAAAGCTACTTGATAACATTCAGAGAACCTGTTAATAATATAATATGGCTTAAGAGATAAAAGAAAATAGCTTTACGTGCTATCATTTCCTTTGAAGTTTATATACTTTTAAGCTTGTCGTCTGAATGCTCATCACAGGAAACTCAAACTACTCATTTCTGCAGTCTTGACAAATAAATTCTTTTTCATCCAAAAAACTTTTTATCTGCTACGGTGGCTCATGGTGTGAAAAAAAAAAATAAAAAAATGTTCAGCAGAAGGTTGAAGAACAAATGCTGCCTTTAGAAAAAGATTTTTTCCAGGGGAGGTTTATGAAATTTTAAGACACTGCAAAGCTTTGGCTGAAGAAGAGCGTAAGGCTGCTGGACTGGATTTAGAGAAAAGAAATGAATCAAACTGAATCTTAGGATTTATTAGCTGGAAATGCTTTTAATGCTGGTTTTAACTTCCATTTAAGAATCAGTTTATTCTGGAAAATCATCTAGAAATAAGTACAATTTCTTAAGTGCATTTGCTTTGATTTAAATAGGTAAATGAGTTTGCTAATGGAATCAGTATTTTTACTCTTAAAATAATTTAATATGCACTTAAAATAAGAATGCATTTGTGTTTTATTTTAAATCTAAATGATCTTGTTCCATTGGAAAATGTATCTTATCTCTTCAATTTAAGAACAAATGCAATTCTTTTAAGAAAAAAATTACTTATCTAGATTTAGTGTATGAAGTGGTTGCATTTTAAATAAATTAGAAATTAATCTGAATGTTTTGGGGTTTTTTTGGTCCACAGAAAATTATAGAAAAAAAGTTTATAATAAATATTTCTGCTGGTGTTCCAGATGCTGCAGAGGGAACAATACATCCTGAGCGAGTTCAGCAGACTCACCGGCCGACACACGGAGCCGCTCATGAAGAGATGCGGCCCGGACACATGACGGCAGCCTGCGAGGGCCAAAAGATCAACACTGCACCAATTGTTTTGCACTAATTCAATCCACTGCTGCTGTTTAGGATTTTAATAGAGACTCTTGACAGCTGGAAGGACGTGTTCAGCGACACAATCAAACATCAATCGTTAAAATAAACAATCCAGTCTGTAGTTTGACTATAACTTTATTAAAATCTGCTTTTAGGAAGAATCAGTCGTGTATGAAGGGTAGAAAAAGCTTCCCACTCTCACTGCATAAATACATACCAGCCTATTCACACAGCACTCAGGACACATGGCAGGGGAGAGAAACACCATCAGCTCATCGATCCACCTCTCAGGCCACTCATATCCACCAAATTGATATAAATATTTAAAGGAAATCATCTTATGAGGGAGAAATATGACATGTTTAATCTTGCTGTGGAATAAGAACTAAACTAGATTTATTTCGGGATTATTTTCCAAGCAAACGGAGAACTGAGCTGATAAATATTGAAGGAACAGGAACATTAACTATTCGGGGGCGGATCCACCTCTATGCTGCAAACACCATTAAAAATCTGTTGGCTTTATACATACGAACATGACAGAAGGTCCGACAAACATCCAAAACCAAAATTGTGCACCTTTCAAAGTAAAGCTCGTGCACATGTTTATAAAAGGTTTTAGTCAGTTCAAAAAAAAAAAAAAGAAATCCAAGCCAAAATATGGCAGAACCTCAGAAACCAACGGACGTCTGATTTGAAAAGAAAACAACCGAACAGGCGAAGCAGCACGAAACAACTGATCAGAACCGACGTATTGCACCAAATGTAACCCGCTAAACACACCCACCCTCTAGCTCTGCCACAGCTTTGACTCCAACATAGAATTCATATTTATTATTTTATGGGAAATAAAGAATCTGCAGCTTAGCAGCTGCGTCTGATGGTTGAGGGCGACAGAGGGAAAAAAAAGGCATCTATAAGAAGGAGGCGCCGTTTGATGCGCTGAAGGTTTGAGCCTTACAGTTTACTGCCTGTAAGGACTCGAGCTCATTTATTGGGACAGTGTGGAGGACGCCTGCAGGACAGCTTGGTCTACAGGGACGTCTCAGAGAGGCTGCAGGACGTTCCTTCCTGCTTCAGCGGCGCTGCTGGATCCCGATCGCTCCATCTCAGACAGCTGCTCGAAAACATCCCTGGAACAGAAACCATTTTATCATCAGTCCTGATGGGAACTAGAAACAGTTTAGTGGTTGAGTTAAGACAGATCAGAGCCGTCAGATGGCCTCACTGGCTAACGGTGGGGCGCAGGAACATCCAATCATTTTTAGAGGCTCTTGTTTGTGAATCCCATTCATTTTTCATAGATAAATTCATAGCTCTTTTGTAAATGTAACCTTCCTGGTAGAATTTGCATGTTTTTAAAGCCAAAACAAGTTGATGGGCTATTATATAAAAATTCAAACTCTATTCCTGACATTTTGAATTGAAAAGCTTCCCGGATGCGGAAGCGAAACATCTTCAAACTTGAAAACAAAGTCCAGTAGATTGTTTTTATTTTAACTTTATTGGAGTAGCTCTTTTATGCTTCTGAAACTAATCAGCCCAGAACTCTCTGCGTACACAGCCAACAGAAATGAAGCAAATGATTTCCATGTTATTCTTATGTGGTGCAAAGGATGCGTTTTGAAAGCAGCACTGCGACTGTAGGTGCGGTTCACACACAGAGACAATCAGCTGACAGGTGGGGGGAAAAGGAGCTCCGTTTTTAGGAACTCTGAGTTTTTTCCTAATCTTGCAAGCAAAGATGATTTGTCACAAGATTAGAAACACATCTTGAAATGCAGTGATGTGTATGACGTCAACCAGCGACGGCAGGCTAAAGCAAAATAAAGATGCTGTGCTGACTTTAGCTGGAATACTATCCATTTTTGTGAAAAACGGGCAAATGAATGTTCATTTATCAGTTAACTTTGCTAGTTCTGAAACAAATCCGAATGTGATACATCACAGCTGCTTCTACAACATGATGTTCAATTGTTTTTCTAGTACGGCTGCAGCTGCAGGCAGCTTTCAACGCACATCGTTTCCTGTACGTCCCTTTGTACTGCTGTATATAGGAAATTCTACGCACATTTTCTATTCCAAGTCATCTTGTTCGGACTTTAGATGGAGGTATCGGGATGTCAGACAAAGCTTCAAAGAGGTTGTTGTTTGTTTACGGTTCTAAATCTTCCAAAGGGTGCATTAAAATATACAAAGTAAAATTTAAGTTTATTCCAATGAACCAAAATATTAGTGATGGGTAAATGAGGCATCTTGAAGCGAAACATTGCCAAACTGTATAGATACAGTCTCACAGAATACTGACACCTGCTGGACCTTTAAAGGGGAACACCGTTTTTTTTACACTGGTCCCTTGATTTTACGTTATTAGATCATGTTCTACTCACCCATATGAGTTTTGAGTCATTTGGAGCCGTTCTGAAGATATTCCGCTAGGTTATATCTAAGTAACGTCTTCCTTTGGGCAACAACTTGAAGGCACAAACTAAACTGTTCATAATTTATTATTTAAAGGTACACCAGCATTCATAACATGTAGGTGAATCACTGCCCCCCAGACATCTGCAGTTATATATTTTATATTTATATTTTCAAAACCACTCCACTTCGTTTTCTACTTGACAGTACAATATCAATTAAGTTATTGTATTATTTCATATCTATGTTTAAATTCAAAATATCTTTGATATTTTTAGATGCAGCCAATAAATAATGTAAACATATATTAGAAAGTGAAAATGTGAATGAGGATGCTTGTGGACTAGAATTTTAAATCATATTTTTAAAACAATAAGTACAGTAAAAACAGTAAAAGCAAAAGTCAATTTGAAATGAACTTTAATTCAGATGAGTGAGTGACAAATAGATTTGTTTTGTACAAACAAAGGAAAACTATGACACAACGAGAAAATTAAAAACGCAACGGCTGGAACGTTCCTATTCCTTTAAGGCTAAAAAATTCTTGATAATTTTAATGATAAACCTCAAAAGATTACTTTTTTTTTTTTAGCAGATGCGTCATGTTGACGGATACGTTTTTAAACACATATTAGCGAGTCAGTCAGTTAAAAACAACTCCTGTATCGGTCACATGACTTTTTGGAAACAACACCCGTACCGATACGGTGTTTTGCTCCATGGGCTCCACGCATGCACCGACGCATCACTACAAAATATTATCTGACATTTTTTAGGCACCAAATCATTTTGAAAACACATCAACACCTAATCACAGCCAACATGCAGGTTAGCTGGACCCACCTGTGCATGTAGAAGAAGATGTATCCGCTGCGGTCGCGGTCTCTCTGGACGGCAGCTTCCTGCGTGCGCGACACGTCCAGGTCGTTGTAGGTCAGCCATGACTGCTTCTTCATGTCGAACACGTCGCTGATGTAATGTCCTGGGAGGAGATCGTAAAGACAGGTCAATATTTGGCTCTGGTTAAAACTCTGGATCAAAATGTTAAAGGAGATGAACTGGGGGGGAAATCTAGGATGTTTGGAAGCCGGAGCTCACCAGAGGAAGAGCTGCTCCCGATGTGACTGACCACACTGATGAGTCTGTAGGAGTTGGCCAAGTCTCCGTTCTGTGGATCAGAGAGGAGATGCTCGTCATCTCGTATCCGATGAGTCATTCGACATGTTCTTAGTGACACCAGCGAGCCTCGTACCTCTGCGTTCCTTTTCAGGGTCTCCGCCTCGGCTTCTGTGTACTCCATGTCGAGGACGTCCTCGTTCCCGGAGTCGTCATCCGAGCACAGCAGCTCCGGCAGCGAGTTGTTGAACTCTGTTGAGGACAAAGAGGATTCCAGTCCGGCTGATCCGACAGCAAACGGCTCAGAGCCCAGAGGGACCGGATCAGGTCTGTTACCTACCCTGGAGGCTGAGCTCAGTGGCTCTTTTCAGATCGTCATCTTCTCTCATCTCCTGCGCTTCCTGTATGAGGCGAGAACAGCTCTGATTAGAGATGGTCAATGGATCCGAACGGCTGCTGCACAGGTTCTGGTCCTACATGTTCCTGCAGGCTCTGGGCCAGGGCCTGCTGCAGCTCCTGTTCCTCCCTCTCCTGGTCCAGGTTGTACTGCTGGACCCAGTCCAACTCTCCCTGCTGCTGCACGCTCTCCGGAGTTTGGTTCTCCTTGTTCTCGTCCATCGTTAAATCCAGAGATTCCAGCACATCTGAACAGAACCAGAACACAGAGAAACAAACCCAAACGTTTCGGCTGAGTTATCAGACATTTGACTCTGATCTTTCTGATTTAATGTGGGATACCTTCTGGTTTTAACGTTCTGTCGGTACCTGCAGGTGGTTTGTTGTCTGTTTCCAGCATATCAGCATGATAAGCCACTTCATGAACATCCGAGTCTCCGAACCCGGTGTCCGGGCTGCTGGTGGGCTCGTCCTCCAGCGGCGCCGCTCCAGGCAGCTCGGCTTCTCTTCGACTCATCTCCAGAACGGCGGCTAACATTTCTTCGTCATTTATGCCGCTGAATTCTTCCGCTTCCAACGCTGCCGCCTTCTGAAAACGCATCAAATGTGATGAATCGGAGCAGAAAAGGAAGGCAGGCGAGGAAATGTAAAAGTGCATCAGAAGGCTCTTACCTCCTCTAGGCGTTCTTCGTCTTCAGGCAGGCAGGTGCTGAGGCGCCGCTTGCGGCTGGTGTTCACCTTCCTGGTGGGCTCGTCTTCGCAGTCCGAATCCAGCAGAATCAAGCTGCAGCTGGAGTTTGTTGGTTTTCCCCCAGCCCTTCTACAAAAAAAAAGGAAAACTGTTCTGATCACTTCAGAAGGAGCAGAAACTGCTCTGCTCTGTTCCCTTTGAAAAGAAAGCTTCAGATTCTTTCACCTTCATTTCAGGACGACTCCACAGATTCATCAATGAGTTAAATTATTTCACAAATCGGATTTAAAGAACAGACCTCATATTCATGACAGTAAGAGGGTTCCAGCTAAATCAGAAAAAAAAAACTCTGCTTCCAAGAAAATTTGAAAAATAAATCAAACCAGAAAAAAGGTTTTAACACTAAAATGTTAAATTATACAATCACTGGTACGACAGCACAGCTAGCAACAACAGGCCAAGCTAAAGATGCTGAAACACTCTAGCATTTAATGGAAAGTTGAGTGGAGGGAAGAACTGAAAGCAGAATGTGGAAAAGCAGCACTGCAGCCTTAGGAGAATCATAAATGAAAGGCTGTTTTTAGATCTGGATGAAGCTTCAAAGGTCAAAACACACAGAAAAATCCACAGCATGGGCCGCCACACTGCAGAACTGAATCAGAAGCATCCCAATAAGAAAAAGGAAGAAAGAAAGACTGTTCCACACTGGTCCAAAGTCCTCTCTTCTAATCAAAGCATAAGCTGTTTTTATTTAGGAATAGACTTCCTGGAGTCCAAAGGGAAAGACACAGAACCAAGGCTGGTCCAATGTAAGGTTCTACAGTCTGCAACCATGCTTTGACCCAACTCATCTGAAGCTTTATATACCGGTAGTCCAACATCAGCTGAGTCATTTTTGTCCTGGATACTTTAGGGCCTTTTCTGATTCCTGCAGCTGAAAAGCTTTATGTGGAGGAACGGAAACACACTGAGGATATCAGGTACAGATACTTAGATGTTCTGTTCAATTTTTATTAGTTTGATAAAACAGTTTGGTTTTCTGGGCATTAATTACATCAGAACATCCGTTTGTTCTAATTTGCACATCTGGATCTTGCGTTCTGATCCGAGCCCTATTTAAACTCACCTCAGAGGAGTCGTGGAGGAGTTGATTATCTGTGATGTTTTAAGCGTCCGAGACCTTTAGGATCCAAAAGAAAAGAACATATTTTTAAAATGTTTGGAATGACCAAAGCACCTAAAATAAAAATAAATAAATCAAACCGAACTAGAACAGTCTGAAACTGGACTCACATGGAGGCCTGGGAGGTCCAGCCCAGGCTGACGGGGGGCCGCGTGCTGTCGGTGCAGTGGGACAGCATGGTGAGGTACCGGGGGATCAGAACCTGCTGGCCCAGCTTGCTGTTCAGTGACAGCTGAGCGTTGAAGCTGTACCTCTTCAGGTGGAGGATGAGAACCCTGAGAGGAGAAGATCACAGTCAGGCGGCGGTTCTGCAGGTTCTGAGCATGTGGGGAACAGAGCAAGTTTGTTTGCAGGTACCTGGGAAGTTTGCTGAACTTATGCGTCACAGTAGCTGATTTCCCGCTGCACTTTTCACAGGAGTATTCGATTTCCTCCATCTGCAAACAGAAGGGGGAAAAATGTATCTTCATACTGATGCTAACGTCTCTGACGGCGGTAAGCTAACTGATGAAGAGGACCCACCCTGAAGAAGAGGTCCAGGGAATCCTGGATGGAGCGAAGTGGAAGCGTCTTCTTCCTGCGCGGCAAGTCGATGGAAAGGTCGTTGAACTGCTCGCGTTTGTTCACCACCTCACCGCAGCTGAAGCACAGAGGGCAAGCATCACAGCCTCCAAACCAACCATCACCATGACGACCCAAATGAAGCAGAGCCTCACCATTTGCAGGTGATGGTGTGCTGCACCTCGAACTCCATGTTGACGGCTACGGGGCAGGTGTAGATGCGGGAGGTGTCGGCCTCGTCGCCGGGTTCCGCTTTGGCCGTCGCCTCCGCAGCGTTATCAGACACGGCGGAAGACGAGGGTGCGGACGTGTCGTTTGTCAGGGCTTTGTTCATTTTCTCCACGTCGTCCTTCAGCTGATCCAAACACTGGCTCAGGAACTCGTGAGCGTCCTGATTGACAGACGGGATGATATCAGAGACCAGGGGCATGAACTATGGAGCAGCATCTCTGATTTACCCGCCTATTTCAGGTTCACTTTAAGATATTCAGTGATAGCTTCTTACAGGGTCTGTTACCATAGCAACTGGTGCTGAAACCAGAGTAGCCAGGCAATTAAGCATCTTCATTGGTCATTAGTGGGCATGTTCTGTCTGCACATTTATGTTGCAAAATATTTCAAAGTTTCCTTTAAATTGAAGATAAAAGCGTTTAAAGGGTCAGAGTTTCTGGACAGGCAGTCAGGAATACTCTAAATACAAACTGCTGTATCCCAGGGAAATGAAGGACCTACAGCTGGAAAATTTCCCCAAAACTTATTACATTTCTTAACTTCGCTCAACATTATTTAATTTTCTTATAGATATAGACTAGGGATGCAAGATATAATCGCCCCTATCGGTATCGGCCTTAAAACTGAATATCGGACATCGGCCACCTCACCGATATTTGATCAGCTCCTGAGCTTCTAAAGTCTTAAAAATAAAATAAAAAATACTACTACTTCTTTCTCAAAAAACTTCCTTTTTACAGACTTAAAAACTTCTAAAAGGCGAGGGAAAAAAATATTGATATATATTAAAAATATCACAATATCTTCATATGCTGATATATTGCCTTTTAAAAACACCATATCAATCTCTTTTACTAATGAAATATTGCTATATGTCATTGTTATGCTACAAAATCCCCCGAAAATTCACGAGGAAATGTTGCCATATTTTTATATGTTGATATACTGACGCAGTATCGAACTATTTTACTAACAAAATCTCACAAGAATTTGCAAAATATCACGACAGTTTGTAACAGAACAATGAAATGTCACGAGATTTTGAAAGTAAAATAGATGGACAACGCGCGTTGTTAAAATCTATTTGATATCAGCATATGAAAATATATTTAGTATATTATTTTTCAAAGTGTCAGAAATGGATAAGCAAGAAACTGCTATTTTCAATGACTACTTATTTTTGTCCAGCTTTTAACATGGGGTGTCGATATTGGTTGCTCGGCTACATGAGTATTTAAAATATCGGATATCGGCCAAAATCCCAATATCGTGCATCCCTAATATAAACTAAATAAAAGCCTCAAGATTCCCAACAACAGTTATCTGTACCAGTTTATAAAACTCTTCCAATATAATATTTTAGAAATACTTGGTGTAAAAGCACAAAACACCAAAAAACGACATAAAAGTTGGAATTTCAGTCAGTGACAAATGTTGTACCCATAATCTTTAATCTATATTGAAATTTAAAAAATGTTATATTCTATTTCATAGAAATTATGCTGTAATATCTATCTATCTATCTATCTCTCTCTCTCTATATATATATATATATATATATATATATATATATATATATATATATACTATATATAAAAAGTCCAACCCTAACAGGAGGCGTTATTACAGATCCTTCCTCTCAGCAGCTGTTAGACTTTATAACCATCACTGCTCCCAACAAACCAAACTGCAGTGTTCCCCCCTTTTTCTTTTGAATCTTCACCATAGCAGATGAGCTATGGTGAGCTCTGTGGCTATAAGAATATCAGATGTTTTAGTTTCTGGTCAGTCGATCGACTGCTGAGGATGATCAGATTAAATATCGGCACACTGCAGGCCCCACTCTTTTCTTTGCTTTAACCTCTAACACTCAATGACAGCGAACCGGAAAATCTTACGTTCTGCATGTTTCCAGAGAAGCGCTCGGCTGTGGAGGAGATGGCGTTCTTCACTTTCCTCAACAGGTCCTTCTTGGTCTCTGGACAGGCCACGTCCTTCTTCACCATGAGGTGAGCGAAACGCCTGCGTACATTCAGGATGCGACACAGAGGGAATCAAAGTGCTGCACAGACAGCGGAACTAAAGCTGTTTCAATACAGACTGAATTTAAAGCGGCACCTGAGCAGGGCGTTGATGGGAACCTTCTTCCATGGGATGCCCTGCTTCAGCATGTCGTTGGAGAACGAGGGGAGGCTGAAGAGCGACTGGAGGATGGCGTTCATGTAGCAAGTGTTGCCCAAGTTGGAAAACCTGCATTTTTGGATTATTAGAAGTTGGGTAACTGGTAAGATGAGTAAATAAACTTTGTGAACAAGCACGCCCCCAATTCTTACCCCTGCAGAGGGGGCTGTTGCTGGGCCAGGCTGGAGGGTCTCTGCTTGTTCCAGCCTCCGTAATCCAGAGATGGTCGGACTTTCTTGAAGGGAGTGGAGTGGTTGGGGAGCACCAGGCTTCTCTTGCTGCTGGTGGTCTGTGCAGCGCTGGAAGCTCTGAAACGATCAGAAAATGAGTTTCAGTCGCCACTAGCAGCTAAGGAGCACATATGGAGCACATATAGAGGAACTCACCTGTCCAGGAAAGAGCTCTGGCTGTAGTCTTTAGCTGCAGATCGACTACCGTAGAACGATGTTGGCTGGAGAGGAGTGGACCCCAGTGGAGCTACAGACCAAGGAGGAAAGCTGTGGTCACTTCAGCTTAGAAAACGTAAAAACTTGAACTAAAAAATAAAAAACAACTAAAAAATAAAAATTTGTCTAGATTTGTCTATTTATAAAAAAAAAATAAAAGCTAAATCCTCTAAAAACAGATCTATACTATTCGGTTTATGGAGGCCATTTCTAACATGGAATTTGTAAAGGAAGCTAAAGATTGGGGTGATGGCACAGAGGCCTTCCACCTTCACAGACCCAGAGTTCATCACCAAAGACAGTTTAAAAAAAAAAAAAAAATTCACCAACTTTACAAGAAGCGGCTGAAGATTTAAATGCTCTTATGATAATAAGACTTTAGATTTATGGACAAGCAAAAATATTATTTTTTTAATTAGCAAATTTTGTCAGATTTTACTTCTTTGTATTTATTGTACCTGTGCCATATTTTTAATGATGCCTTGTTTCACTTCCTTTCAAAAATAAATTATTGATTCGAAGAAACACATTTAATCAATAACTAACAATGCTATGATTAGTTTAAACAGTCTGGATTTAAGGGAAAAAAAGTTCTGGTCAAAGCAGATAAGTTAGCAGTAAGTGACTAGACGTGTTAATTGACTGGAAACACGTCTGTGTTGAACTCTATTATTTTTTTATTTAACCAGGAAGTCCCATTGAGATTCAGAATCTCTTTTTCAAGAGAGACCTGGCCAAGGTAGCAGCCAAACCGCAGGAAGTTCATACATATTTACAACAAATTTCATTTTTCATAATAAAATCAGAGCAGTATGTTAAAACACATTGAGCATCTCAAGGAAAACAAGCACATATCTCCATCACTACATTCTTCATGGTTGCTTTAAATTCAATAATGGACACGAGTTTCTAATTTGAGCTCTTTCTGGAGGTTATTCAAGTAGGAGAATGTAGTTTATCCCAACTCAGTTGAATCCAAACTCAGTGGGAACTTTTATTCCTGAGCTCCATTAATGACCATCCAGTGTCCTCACAACTTCACACAAACTGTTGGTAGTGTTGGTCTAGTGGTTAGAGCAGTGCGCTCGTGCTCTGAGAAGGTTGCAAGTAACCGGCTCAATCCCCACAGCCTCTACTCTGGGGCTCTGAGCAAGAACCTTCACCCCACACTGCTCCCAGAGCCACACAATGGCAGCCCACTGCTCCCCAAGTGGATGGAATAAATGCAGAGAGTAAATTTCCCATTTTGAGATCAATTAAGTTCAATTATTATTAGTTATCAACAGTCAAAGCGGCACCTCCGCCAGCTGTCTGCACTGAGCCACGAGGTTTTACCTGAGCTCCTGTTCTCCTCTGCCTGCTTCAGTTTGTCTTTGCAGCTCAGCAGAAACTTTCTGGATGGGTCTGCAGTGGCCTTGTTGTTGCTAGAAAAAACAGATTATAGATTTTCTTACCCTTAGTTTGACTTAATGTCTCTGTGGTTTTGAATTAGAGCTGAAGGTGTAAAGCGTTCACCTGGAGGAGTCGTTTTCCTTGGGGTAGTCCTCCGTTAGGTCACTCTCAGAGTTCAGCAGCCTCTTTCTCTTCTCACCTCTGAAACAAACAGTAACACCAAAACAGGGCTACGGTAAACCGGACTGAACCAGACCACGATCAGTAAGAAAGACTTTCTGGGAGATTTGGTGAAATCCCCACCTGTTTTCAGACAGTCCGCTGCGAGTCGGCGTTGAGGCTGCTCTGCTCGGGCTACTCAGAGGTTTCCGTGGCGTCGAATCGTCCCTGGCGTCCGCGCTCGGCCTCCTTGGTGTCGTCTGAATGTTTGGGTCAAAAGTTCAGTTTCTCTTTATAACAGTTATCGGGTTCAAGCGTCTTCTTTAAATTCTCACCTGTCTTTCCCCAGTCGAGCTGTTCTCGTTTTTCATGGAGCGGTTACTGAGCACGCTGAAGTTCGCACTTCCGTGGGAGGATTTCAGAACTGAGGGGGGAAAAAGCACCGCCGTGTGAGCAGCTCGTATTGATGAGGAAACTAGACTCAGCTCCAAGGCTGAATGTATGAAGCCGTATTTAAAAAGCAGCTGCTCAGTCCACCTTATAAACAGAGTGCTGAGATGTTTTTAAGACTTTTCCTGGAGTTAAAAAGCTAATCATTTCCAGCCGCTTGTTAATTCTTATAAAACTTATGTTTTTATTTTATGAAATTTAATTAGATTTTGCATTAAGCAGTAACTTGATTTGACCCAGACTTGACCAGCACTAAAAAAAAAATAAAATTTTTTTTACAATAAACAAACAAGAGCAAAGGTAGGGGTGGAGTAAAATGTTGCTCCATTCACAACTGCCTGTTTAAAATGATAATTAGAATACAATTATTATGGTTGCAGTTTAACACTTTCTATTTTTTCAGAGGGGCAGAACAGCCATCAGGGATTCCAAAGGTGAGAAACAATCTTACTTATTTTACTCTGATAATTATAATACAAATTAGAACAAGTCTAAGAAAAATGACCATGTCCTTCAGCTAGTCTGGTCAATTGAAACAACTCTGCCACCTGCTGGCTGACACTGAATCTGCACGTACCTTAAACAGGAAGTTTTGCACCTTCAGTTATTTTTAGCGGGAAACAATCAGAGCCCTGCTGTCAAACTCAATAACTTTAACATCCAACAGGATTGCATAAAACTTTTATCACAAACAGAAATAGAAATAAAACATCAAAGTTGGCTTAAATGCAGAGTTGGACATTGATTAAATTTGTGATAAAAATCCCAATTTAACAAAACAGAAATAATTTTCTTACTAATCACAGAAGCAGTCAATCTTATTAGCCCTTTAGTAATACACTTAAAGGGGTTTTGCAGCCATACAAAAAGAGGAGAGAGTTGCAGCTTAAATCAATGCATGCTTAGTAGATCTAAACACTTTTCCAGACAACAGTAAAGTCCTGCAACGATTTACTCATACAGAAAAGCTTTCAAAGTCATGAAAACAAAGAAACTCTGGAGTGATATATCTACAGGTGTGTGTTGTAGATATTTATGCCAAATAATAAAAATAGGATTCAGGTCACTTAGTTCAAAAAAAATATTGCTTATTCATCAACAGACTGATTAAAACCTTTTTTTTTACCCTAATCAATAATAAAAAGTCCATCTTCATCAACTACTAATGTTGTCTAAAGCAACAGTTGTGGCGTCTGTGACAAGGCTCCAAATGGAAGCCCTTTGCTGCCATCTAGTGGTGAGACAGAATTAAACCCACATTACCAGTTTTTCCCTGTTTCAGCTTTTCCAGGTAGTCCTTTGTCCTCTGAGCCAGCTGTGGGGGCATTCTGTCGAAGGTGATGACACTGTGGTCCTTCAGGGTCAGCATAATTCGGTTCAAGCTCGGGGATAATTTCTTCACGTTCTGGTTAAGCTGATGGCAGCAAAACAAACAGATTCAGTCAAATTATCAGGCCGCTGCTGTTTAAACGCTCCGCATCACCTCGCTTAAAATAAGTAAACAGAAAAACAAAACTAAGGTCAAACTTTTTACTGATCTGATAGAAAAATTTAAATCCACCAGGAAAATAACGACCTTGCATAATAGAAGCTTGAACTCACTTATTCATAATATTTATCTTAGTTTAAGAGATTGTGCTAATCTCTAGAAAAACATTTTGTCACAAATCTTGGTTCATTTTTACATACAAGAACAGGCTCTGATTACTGACTCATAAGCACATAACCAAACCTTTTGAGCTGTCTTAATTTTATTACAGATTATTTACTAATACAAGCCATGCAGTAGAAGTTTACCTGAAAGGTTTTGGGGGCCCCAGAACCATTGAACTTCACACAGAGGTTAACTCTGTTGTCCTTCTCCAGGATCTCAAATGTCCCCTCTCTCCATTTGGTGAGGCCCAGATCTATGCTATCCAGGCGGATCTTTACGGTGGCACCACTGGAGAGTTTGGGCACAAATGCTGCCATAGCAGACTATCCTAGTGGTATGATGTTGGACAAATCCTAAAATGAGAGACAGGACAGTTTCTGTTACCAGACCAGATGCAGAGCAGAGTGAATTTTTGAAAGGTTAATCCTAACAAAATAACAGTCACAAGAGGAGTTATTATGACGATTGGAAACTTGTAATATATGAAAACATGAGAAAGTCAGTTTCTAAACTGGATTAATGAAAAAAAAGACAGATAGAAATTTGTTAATCTCTGTTAGAACCTGTTGCTGGTGCCATTTGATCCCTGAAATGACATTTCTGTTGGTTGGTTATGCTCTGCTCTAAAGGCACAACGGGGAGCTCCATCATCAGCATGGAGTTGCAATGAGGTAAACTAAAGCTGAGCTTCTATTTAGGAATATCTGGATTTCACTTCTAGACCTTTTAGTGCATAAATTATCCTCTAAGGTGGAGGTCTTCAACAGGGGGTCCACAGAGGTACTGCATGGGGGTCACGAAAGTTTTGGTTAATTAGACTTTTTTTCTCTATTTCCCCCGGCAATCAATGCACACATTCAGTGACACACAGGAGCTCTTTCAAAGCTGGGCACCGTTTCATTCATAACACCTGTCCCATCAACCAGGAATCGGAATCAGAAATACTTTAATAATCCCAGTGTGAAATTACTTTTGTTTCATTACTCCATAAGAAATAGACTGACTACAGGACCAGTTTGATAGAACACAATTTCATACTATTTATATATATTTAGGGGGTCCATTTTTCAATCAGTTGGGGATCCTTGGCCTGGAAAATGTTGAAGACCCCTGCTCTAAGGAGTGGAAAATTATAGAATAATATGAATGAATGGGTGGATAAACAGAGAAACAGGAAGATGGATGGATAGAGGGATGTACAGTGACGATTCTAACGATTCTTCCACAAAAAAATACATTTAAGAGTCATGTTTTAACTTCTTATAGTTAAATAGTTAAACAGTAAAACATCTATCCGTGATTGGTTTGATTAAACCACTTGAGTAAAGCAAAACAACTATTTTAACAGACCCTTGAAACATTGCACGACATAGGAAAAAATAAACAAACACATCAACAAGAAATGTACAAGAGTAACAGTAAGGAAATTAAGCAGGTTTTGTTAGAAGTTGTAGTTACAGTAGCAAATAAACCTTATAACTCATTTTCCTGAAGTCTGTACCAACTGACAACAAACTCTGCAATAAACGGAACCAACGCAAAAAAATAGCACATGTTTTTCCCTGAACATAATTTATTTTATTATGTTTTTTTGTTTGTTTAATGACGGTTTAATCGGGGGTGTTATTTGTTTAGCCTGCGACTGATTTAGCTAACAGACCCCTCAGTGCCGCTGCATTTCGTTCTGACGAGACGGATTTCCAATGACAACACAAACATTATCGGCAGGACAGGAGGAAGAGGGAAAGAATACAAGCCAGTAAACGTTTAGGATGCGAGTAACTCCGTCTAGTTTACAGCGAAACGCTGAATGGATGGAGGAGGCCGACGTTAGCAGGCATGCTAGCAGCAGCTAGCTTAGAGGCTAATTTGCCTGATTGTAATTTGGTGATGGAACCGGAGTAACGGCGTCTTTAACTTGTCGTTTCTTTACCTGAAGACGTTGGAGGACCGAACCTTGGACGTAAATAATGTAGTACGGCGTTTGTTGGTGGTCCTCCGGGAGCAGAAAGTTAGTTTAGCCGGCATTCACCTGCACTCCGGAGGGTCTCTTGTTGACAGTAAACGCGACGCTTCGCAGCAACGCTTGATGATGGCGGGAATGTGAACATTTACTACGGAAAGGAGATGGTGATGGGACTTCCAACTAATTTCCGGGATCCATGTCATTTTGCTGCATTTGACCAAAATGATTCGGATCTTTAGGCTTCTGCTCTTCTAAGTAGCGAAATACATTTTCGATAGTCATTATGCATTTAATAAATATTATTTACTAAAATGTAATTTTTTTAATTGATATTGTCAACATTTGTTGAGAATTATGTTTGAAAAATGATATTCAAATAAACTAGAAATTAAATGAGTAGACTGAGAGACTCCTTCAGGGAATTCTGGTTCCAGTAGCTTATATAGAGTATAAAGAGTTAAAGCAAGAAGAAAAATGGAAATATCCTCAAATATGTTTCCTTTAGATATAAAATATCTGCACAGTAATATCTAAGGAAAGACTACACAGTATTTGACTTTGATTATTGCACTTGTACTGCAGATATGTACTGACCTTATATAAATAAGTAAAAAATGACACAAACTACACAGTAATTGGCATGTGTTATTGCACAGTGAGAGAGAAGACTGTTGCACATGAGTGACAATAGGTAATGTTTCGCACAAGATTAAATACCTTATGTCCACTACTGTTTATATGCTTGAATCTTAGAAAACTGTATTCAAGGCGCTTGATTTAACACCAAATATTCAACGATACAGTATTTATATAGAATTTTATTTCATTTGTTGACCTTTGTAATCACTAGAGATGCAGGCCAGGCAGTGTAAATGGTCTACATTTAAACTGCTATTTAAATTTCATTTAACGGAGTCCGTTGGCGAATAATGGGGGGATAATTTACTTCACGGGGGACTGGATATATGAGAATTATTCATTAAAAAATGTAATAAATATGCATGCATGTTGCATTTAATTTTCATGAAGTATTTACAGCAATTGTCTGCATATTTCTGGCCTTGTCATTTGTGGGTGATCTGACATAAATAAATTTAAGATACAGATTCATGCATTGAATCTGCATTAAAATTTGTGTGAAATCATATTTTTGATATAACGTTATTGAAATTCTTTTATTTATTTTTTCTTGAAATTTAATTAAGTTTCCGTTGTCTGAGAAGGGTACTCTAATTCTTTTTGCCCATTCTTTCATTTAAAAAAAAGGGCATCTCGAGTTGGATCGGTCCCAATCAACACAGCACCTAAACGAGAATGAGGGCGATGTCCTGTGCTCTCGCGATACTTGTGACGTCCGTGTCTCGTTAGCCTCCATTGCTGAACAAAAATTGAAGAATTCTCTCCACTAAGATAGGATCAGGCGGTTTAAAATTCTTAATTGTGTTTGAAAATAAAACAAATTAAAAGTTTAGAGCATGACTGTTTAGCTGATGCGCAGATTTTTACAGTAATATTAGGAAACCAGTGAGCCTCAGAGAATGCTGACGACGGGAGCGGTGAGTGTTAAATATCAACGGTTGTTAGCTAGCTGCTGTCTGGCTTTTGCTATTTCTGATGTTTTCAGGATTACTGGATGTACGTATTTAATATATTATGTCAAATAAAGGCGAGAAGCTTGCATTAGAGCTTCTTTAATACACCTAATGGAACCTCTGCTCCAAATTTGCTCCATAATAATAAAACTCCTCCATGCTAAAAGTATTTTGGCCCAGTTTATTTGTGAAATTGCAAATATTGGGACAGTCATGTGTATCTCTAATCATGTACACATTTATCAGCAGTTTCTGTAAGCATTACTGACTTTCACTATTTTTTTTTATTAACAGCACAATTCAAGTAGATCTATTGTGATTAAATGGAGAAAATAGTAAGAACTGTGGGTTCTGTGGGATCAGGCTTTTTTAAAAAGCAGCAAGTGTCTGTGGAGCCCTCAGATGGAATACAGGAATACCAAGGTCTGCGATGAAGTACAAGGCAGATGGAGGAGGTGGTTTCATGGGTTGTGAGGAGATCCTTTAAGTATTTAGGAGCACTGTACAGAAAATTACAGATACCTAAAAAGAAAAAAAAAAGTTAGCAATTTTAAATAATATTTCAGTTTAATATGGGCAAAAAGCCAGAATTCTGTCTTTTAATCTCATAATTCTGGCTTTAATCTCAGAATTATGGATCTTAATGTAGATGGTCACCATGAAGAAAGATGTGGGAGCACTCAGCTTCACTGACAAAGGTGTGAAGTTGCTTTGGGAGGGCCAGTAACACATAAGGCGACTTTATAGGTGCCTGAGGGGTCCCCGGCGATACTGTTTCATTAATGAAGGCAGAAGGTGATTAAAACGAGAGAGCTAGTTTGGTCTCTACATGGAAGGCTTGATGATAACATGTTAGCTGTCAGAATTCTGAGATTAAAGTTAAAATTTTGAGAAAAAAAGTCAGAATTCTGAGAAAATAAGTCAGAATTCTGAAATCAAAAGTCAGAATTCTGAGATTAAAGTCAGAATTTTGAGAAAAAAGTCAGAGAGAAAAAAAAGTCAGAATTCTGAGAGAAAAAGACAGTATTCTGAGAAGAAAAGTCAGAATTCTGGCTTTTTTCTCATATTGTACTGAAATAAAATGTAAAAGTCAATTAACTTTTAAAATTTTTTCAATGGCCCTAATCCTCTTCCGTAGCATTGCCATGCTGACATTTATAGGCAATCTTTTATGATTCCTGCAGTTCTGGATAGGGAAGACCCGATACACCTTTTTTATTTCCGACAATATTGCAGCTAAGACTACTGACAGTACTGATATTGACCTGATACAATATCAGGTTTAATCAGACTTACTTTTTTTACTTATTGTATGAAATAACAGAAAATGATCAAGTGATAATTCTCCAACAGAGAACAATACTTTTCATCAGGTATAAGAATAACTGAGCCTTTTTGTTATTCACCAAAAAGTTATAAACTTTAAACAAAAATTGATAGAGGTGAAGCGTTTCTATGAACTCTACTATCAGAGATTTTAGAGGCAGGCTGGTATATACCCATATTTATTTGTGGCAGATATTAGACCAATTTAATATCCGATCAGGACACCTAATTCTGGATTTAATGGAGATTCTAGATCTTTTTTGCAGGACACCCTATGAGCAAGGCACTGCAGCGTTAAGATTAGGAGTGTGATGTAGTTAAGAGGTTTTGTTTTTCTATTTAAAACGGAAGCTAAATGGGATTTTCAAATAAAAGATCAAGGTCCAGTTGTAGAGACAAGAGGACATGGATGGTGGATGGACCTGATGAGGGGTAAAGATCAGGATGGCTTCTGTTTAGGGATGAAACAATTAATCGGATAAATCGTGATCTATCGATAATTGAAATAATCGTCAACTTATTTAGTGATTAAATACGATTAACCATTACTTGAAGTATAGAGACTCCAAAACGTGTCTTTAGCTGATAGAGAGACCCACCTTGAGCAGCAATTATACAAAAATTGTAAAAGAAATATGTAAACATTTTGAATTTTACATAAAAAAAAAAACGTTCTCGTCTGTCAATATCCTCTATCCAGAACTCCTAAAGTGAAAAAAGTTATGGTTTCACTAGGTTTAATTTTGTCAAGTCTTCTTCTTGGAACCTTTTGCTATCTGATTATTAATTGAAAAAAAACAAAAACAGATTACCGGTAGTCGATTTGCAAAATAATCATTAGTTGCAGCTCTACTTCTATTATTGTTATTAACTGACTGATGTAATTCATTTGTGTTTTTATTTCCTAGGATATTGAATGACTCTCTGCAACGAATGCCTGAAAACATCACATCTCTAAATGAGACTTTTAAGACAAAGTCAGTTGAGAGTCAATAAGAGGACTTCTTTCTTATGAAAACACAAATTAACCAGAAAGCCTAAAACCAGCTTTTAAAAAAGGTCACAAAAACATGTATTCTTGTTTACAATAGTAGCAAGTTAAATTGATTTTCATTCCAAATACTTTCGTTAAACCTTGTGCCAAATATATGCAAAACTTCTAGAGAAAATTAAAAACTCTGATTAACTGAATTAACACTTATATTTTCATGCAACCTGAAAAGACACACCAGAAGCTGGAGAGCTTGTTTTCTCTATACTATTCTATCGACCTGTAGTCTGGCTCTGCTCTATTCTTCCCTGCTTGCTTCATTTTCCATGACAGACCATTGCTCAGTCTGTTGGCTTCATCAGCCAGTCAAAGCCTGATCTGCACTTAAAAATAAATGCTACTACTTAATGCTTATTGACTGAGTGCCTGCTGAGGTCCCATAGAGGTTCCTGTAGGTTCTAATGTTTGCAGACAACCTTGTTGGCTGAAGAGAGGAGAGATAATGGGGTGATGGATGTATGATGACCCGAAGGCAGACTGCTGCAAAAAGGTGGAGAAGAGAGAGCAGACGGGATTTACCTGGGATAGAAGAGTAGCTGATATGGAAAGAGACTGGAGGGATAGAGGAGACAGGAGGACGATCATGTTGTGAGGCAGATGATGCCGTAATAACCCCCAAAAGTGAACCGTTGCATGAAGAGGAAGATGTCGTGGGTGTTTAATAAATATGATAATAAATGACTTCATGTTTTTCAGGCTGTAACCAACGTTACAGCGCTGGCCCAGGTAGACCGAGAGAAGATTTACCAGTGGATCAATGAGCTGTCCAGCCCAGAGACGAGAGAGAATGCTCTGCTGGAGCTGAGCAAGAAGCGTGAATCAGTGCAAGACCTGGCCCCCATGCTCTGGCACTCCTTCGGCACCATTGCCGCCCTGTTGCAGGTAAAATCCTCTGGACTGTGTTTAACAGTCCGCTCTAACCGACGACTTCTGGGATGAAGCAGAGGAGAGTTAAACTATTTTTTTTTCTCTGTGTTTACAGGAAATCGTGAACATCTATCCTTCCATTAACCCTCCGACCCTCACAGCTCATCAGTCCAACAGAGTGTGTAACGCCCTGGCGCTCCTGCAGTGCGTCGCCTCACACCCAGAGACGCGGTAAAAAAGATGCAGAGAAACATTCAACATAATCTGCTTCCTTATGTTCGTCATGCAGCTTAAATCACTTTTAATTCCTCTCATCAGGTCGGCGTTTCTTGCTGCTCATATCCCCCTGTTTCTGTATCCCTTCCTGCACACGGTCAGCAAAACGCGGCCGTTTGAGTACCTGCGCCTCACCAGCCTTGGAGTCATAGGTACGTGGTCCTGCTGCTGAGCATGCTGGTTAGCATTAAAACAGATCGGTCAGAGTTTAACGTTTTTGTGCAGAAGATAAAATTAAGTTTGTATTCCAGGTGCCTTGGTGAAAACAGATGAACAAGAGGTGATAAACTTCCTCCTTACGACTGAAATCATCCCGCTGTGTCTCCGGATCATGGAATCGGGGAGCGAACTCTCTAAAACGGTGAATTAAAAGTCGTCGTGCCAAACTGTCAGAAATGATTGTTTATAAGTTGGATTTTTCTTCCAGATGGATTGCTAAAGGCGTCCTGTAAGAACTTATTATGGTCACAGAAACGAAGAAGCTTTTAGCCTTAATTTCCCTTAAAATCGACCTCCTGATTAGAAAGTTTGAAACATCTAGACGATAAAGTTGGACCTAAATGAAAAGGCAGCCGTCTGCTCCTGCTGAGCTTTACTTTAAACGCATCGCTCCAGATTAGGATGCTGACATGCAGTTTTATTATTTTCCTTAACAGGAAATGAGTAGAATGGATGTTTTAATGTAAGGCAGGGGAGTTAATAGCACAGTCAGCTAAGAAATTAAACTAAATTCCTTACAAGTGATATCCTCTATTAATTCACACCAGATAAGGATTTATATCCTACTTATTTTTTAAAGAAGTTCTTCCATTTTGAAGTTCCATTTAATTTATTGAAACAAAGATTGAAACCTGGTTACTGATCTTCTCAAGGCTTTTCCAGGCCAGAATGGTAGAAATCTCTTCCCCAAAGTCCTGAATCTCCAACTTCAAATGGAAGAAGAGTAAATTGGTCCCTCACAATTTAAGTTATTTAATGATGTTTGTGAATGAATCAAGACAATGAATCATGGTGACTGAGGTAGGGCTGAAACAATCGTCAACTGATTTAGTAATTAATTAAACGTTAACTTGAGTATAGAGCTTGTAAAACATGCCTTTAGCTGAAAGAGTGACCCACTAAGAGTAGAAATATAATTGTAAAAAGTGGAGAAGTTTCAGTAACACCTGGTTTAATTTCATGAAAGATTTTCTTTAAGGAATCTTTGGCTATCTGATTATTAATCGATTAATCTAAAAAAAATTATTAACAGAATAATCGTTTTTCAAAATGATCAGAAGCTGCAGACCTAGAGTAAGGGTTTATCTTGGGATGTCAGCTGGGTTTGCTCATTTCTAACAAATTTCTTGTGTCTCAGTTTTTTCTTTGGCTAAATTTTGGCTCTTTTTTTTAACAGTGTCCTGCCTGGCAATAAGCTAATAAGAATTATTTGCCCGATGCCAAAAAGAGCCCACGTAGATTTTGCTTTCACAAGTGGAGCAAAAACGGCTATAGCCAAAGTGTTCCGCTTGATTTATGCATATAAATTGTTTTATTATTATTCATGCACGGAGTATTTCAGATTATATGGACACTGCAATTTAAATAGAACAGGAAAGGAAATACAGGAAATACAGGAGAAATGATTAAAGAAACAGGAGATAAAAGGGAGACAATGATAAAACATTTACTGTCTGCTTCATCACCTGCAAAGAGAGACGTAAAAGTAACATCTTAATAAACCTGTAGGGGGCACTGTTTAACGCAAGCTGGATGGATACTTAATAAAACTTTCAGTTTTAAAATAAAAACACATATTTCTCTAAATAAATGTATCTCTATTTACTCTAAAGGAGAGGTTTCTGCCAAGTTTTACCGTTCAAAACATCACTTGTCCACTTGTACACATTTCTATTTTTATAGGAATATTATTGTTTATTCAATTTTAATAAAGTGCCAAAACTGGAACATCATGCAGCAGAATTAGATGATTTTTTTTTTTATTGAAACTAATCTAAAGGATCTAATATGACTTTTGTTAATAAAAAAAAAAGAGCCAAACCATGTTTTACTGGTGAAAAGTTTCTCTCTATTCTTCATAATTTCCTCTTTTTATATCTATGTCAGGTTGCTACGTTCATCCTTCAGAAGATACTGCTGGATGACACCGGCCTGGCCTACATCTGTCAGACATACGAACGATTCTCCCATGTGGCCATGATTCTGGTGAATTTTACCGTCAGGCTTCAGCGTAGCTTTGCATCTTTCTTCTGACCGCTCCAACATTCCCATCGTTCTCCGTTTCTCTGCAGGGGAAAATGGTGCTGCAGCTCTCCAAAGAACCGTCAGCCAGGCTGCTGAAACACGTCGTCCGCTGCTACCTTCGCCTGTCAGATAACCTCAGGTAGAAAAACCGCTAAGCTAATGATTTGAAAATATATATATATATTTAATTCTGACTTAATTGGGATCTGTTTGAGACTTAAGGAACAGTTCATGCCACCAGGGGGAGCCATGTTAATAGATTTCTACCAACAGCAATCAGATGGTACCACTATGCTGTCTGTAACAGTCTTCTATTTTTTTATCCAAACCTATTTGTAGCTGTTTGGGAATTTATACATTTTTAGTCTGAAGTTGTCAGGATTTATTTGATGCAGCTCAGGAGAGGAAAGGTTTCTAACTGGGTTCTAATAAAGTGTTTAAAGATCTGGAAACGAGGTGTTTAATTCAGAGATTTTCCAGGTCAGCAGAAGTAAGGAGACAAAAGTTATTGTTTCTAACCAGTCCGGTTTATGCAATATGACCATCTGCAGGATTTCCCCATGAACACGCCTCTTTTCCCGGACTTTTCTCAGCTCCACATACTTTCAGCTCACAGAGAAAAGCACATCAACAGTTCGGATCGATTGCTCAGCTTTTTCATCAGCTGCTATAACAGTGAGGGAGCTTCTGTAATTAAGGAAGACCTCATACATGGACTGCTTTCAATAGAAAGCACCTCACCCTGTGCCGTTAAGTACTCTCAGGGTGTTTACATTATTAAAGGAAACTCTTTGTTTCACAATAATTTATGAGGTTGTGTTCTCTGGCCTAAAACCTTTCAACAAATCGTCTCACAGCTCAAAAATCTTTGCTCTGCCTTTATTTTTTCAATCCCCAAACTCCGACTAGATGCAGTATGGACAGATTTACTCACTTAAAAAAAAATCACTTCACACACTAATTAATGCTCTAAAAAGGGTCCAGATTGCTGTGATACTACCACTCTTATCTAATTTTAAATAGGAGAACATGATAGATAAAAACATTTGAAAATCGTGCATTCTTCAGTATGGCAAACTATGTAAAATGTTATGCAAAAACAAAAACAACTTAAATAAAATGTTGAGATAGTTGCAGCCTTTGGCTAAAGTCATTGAACTGATTGTTCATCCCTGTGATTGAAGTGACTATTGGGCACTCTAACAGTACCAGACATAAACCATTAACTGGTAAATTGTGGATCCCCCAGTTTGCAGGTTATAAATGATCAGCAGTCGTTAGGAGAACTGGTCCTGCCTTCATGTTTAAAATGTGCTGGCACAAAAACTCTCATTAAATCATCTCTTGGATCTTTTTTTTTTTTTTTTACCTTTACAATTGTATTTCAGAATTATATAAAAATGAAGGTGCTGCTCTTTCAGCTTTGGTTAGGTTGAGACAGGTTCACAGAAGCACTGACTGCCAATAGCCAATCTTTAAAATGCCGATTATGATTTTGAAGATAAACGTATCCTTTAAAACATTTGTTATAGGTTCACAATCAATCTTGAATGGTTCAATCTGGTTTCATCCAGTAGGTTTTTTAGAACTTTGCAGAGGTAGATGACATTGGTGGTTACGATCATTTTTACATCTATTAAACATCTCTCAAAATTAAGGAAAGCAGGATCGATTAATAGGTGCACCCTTTTTTAGCTGCAAGCGGCTATTTCATTCTGCATCTCACCTACTGCATCAAACATTATTTTTTATGTTGCTTGCGTTCACTGGGGGGTCATATGGTATCTGGTTGTGTAAATATGCTGTAATTTGTTAAGCTGAGTACAAAAACCGATGTCAGTCGTTTGTTTACAGAGTTGAAAAGGTTGGCTGTTGTATGGAATATCAGTAAATATTGGTTATAATCCATAACAGCAATGATAATATCCACCCATTTCTACTAATTACTGAGCTCTACGTGATTCAGCAATACTATCTATTCTCTGTATCTGTAGACTAAAGAGTAGGATCTGATATAAATAATTTCCTACCAAGAAAAAGGGACAGAGTGGTCTATTCTGGTAAAATGAAACCAGGGGCTGTGACCATCTCTTCCAAAAAACACGGTGGTGGCAGCATAATGCTCTGGGGTGACATTACTTTAGAAGGAAGTTTCTGCCAAATTTGAATCAATTTTTCAGCAGTTCTAAACACAAGCTTATAGTTCAGTTTAGACCCAAAATCTACATTCTTTTCCCATAGAAAGCTGAAAAAGGATTAAATGTTTAAGCCTCACAGAAAGGCAGCCAAAGAGTCATGGTGATGGGTGCTGGCTGTCTCCTACTACAAAGACTGGAGTATAACCATAGTTATTGTTACTCAGACAGCATGCTATCTGTCTGAATAAAGATGGAAAAGAAGCCGTAGACTGTCGTCCATCCCTGGTTTAGACTGACTGCTGTCCTCAGCCTCTTTCAACATCATGTTTTTTTATCCGTATCATGTGGTCCTGCTTGTTTTGAATCGTTTCATGTTTCGCCCCTCTCCTCGTTTTATCACTCTGATAGTCGCAGCTATTAGAGCCGGAGTCCATTTGGGAAGATTCAGGAATGCTTCCTGCATAGGAGTGGACTTCGTCTGGAGAGATTCAGTTCTTTAGTGTTGCTGTAAAGCAAAAACTGAACCAGGTCCGATAAAACGGGCTCTAAGATGAACATCCTGTGATTCAGTTTGTTCTATTATTTTTTCACCAAATGAGCAGGAACTTTCAGTTTAAATTCTGATTCAGACTGCTTTAGATTTTCGATGCACAGATTATAGCTGATAATTATATTTAACAATATTACTATATTTCACTAGTCTTTGGACACAGGTCAAGCAAAGCTGTTTTGCATCATTAGTTTCCATATAAAAAAATATATATATATTTTAGATTAAACCTGGAAATAAAACTAAGTAGAGGCCAGAATTCAAAAGTGTTTGAAAGCAGATATGATACCATCTCTCACGGTATCTGATATTCTCAGTAACCGTTAAAATGGCCTGGATTTAACTAGTTCTCCATGTTTCTGTTCTTTTAGCATTAGCTGCTTTTGCACCGTTTTGGTCCAATAGGGAGGAGGCAGGGTACAAAGGAAACCTTTAGGTATATAAAAAAGATCATTAATAGGGGTGTAAATCACATCCATCATGGCTTCGAATCGGTATCGATACTCTGATTCCCACTTGATTGATTATTTTACGATACTCAAGAATACACCACGATACGATTAGATTATTTGGTTCATTTTTTTAAACATTTTACAGGCTAAACAATGTTAAAATTTGAACACAAATCA
This sequence comes from Cyprinodon brontotheroides, assembly GCA_018398635.1. Classification (NCBI taxonomy): domain Eukaryota; kingdom Metazoa; phylum Chordata; class Actinopteri; order Cyprinodontiformes; family Cyprinodontidae; genus Cyprinodon; species Cyprinodon brontotheroides. The sequence continues at coordinate 28,642,316 of JAGKQL010000062.1, forward strand.
ATGAAAGCTGTAATATCGTTATGTTTTTTTTTTTTTTTTGAGAAACAACAGCAAATAACAGAAGTAGAAAAGTTGCATCAAAAAATACTTACAAAATCAGCGCCAATGAGTCCAACTCAATACCTCGACTCCAGACGTCCCCCCCCTCCACAGATGCTCCACTGCACCTCTCCTGAATTGTAGATGACCGCAGACAGTGCCGCAGACAGGGAGGCCGCTTGTTTTGTTTTTATGACCCAAATTGCGGAAAACAACTTCGTGAAGTTTGACCAGCTAGAAGAGCTTTAGGTGCCGCGAGAGCGCTGGGACCCTTTTTCCACCTGGATCTCCAGCTCTTTTTGGCCCTCATGTCCCTCCGTCGTTGGACTAAACTTCCTCCCCCACTTCCTCAGCCGCCTCAGCCGTATCTAGACCCACAGTGTGTAGCACAGACCACGCGCTTCAATATTAAGCATAAATCAAAAATTACTGTGTCAAGCTTTACTGCAATAAACTGCTGTGTAAGAGTATAACCAGGAGGCGAGGTAGGAGGGCAAAATAGGTTTAGCGCCACCGCTTAGCACGGGAGGGAGAATTATGTCCAGGAGCAAATGGATAAAAATAGACAAAAACATGAATTCAATTCTATTGCAGACGATACCGTGCATCGGATCGCCGGCTGATAGATCGATGCATCGATACAAAACGTATTATTATTTACACCCCTAATCATTAATACTATTTAAAAGTCTTGCCTCTAAAGCCCCTGAGGAATAGAACAAAAAAGTGACACTCCATAGAAGAAATGCATCATTCCTCTGGGGATCGTCTGCTCTGGATTAGTTTAGGAATGGATTGTCAGCAAATTCATGCAGTCAAGAGAAGAAGACAGCTTTTACGATTCATATTAGATTTTCAGCCTGAATTAGAAAAAGCAAACTAGAGCCTGGAGGAGAAGATGAAGAAGAAGAATGCATAGGAATTTAGTTTTGCAGCCCCTGCTTTAGCAAGTTAAATATCTGTTGATATATGTGCAAAACATTGCTGCTCACCCTGCTGACTCTTAAACACAGAAAAAAGAAATTTAGAAAATGTTTGAGTAATAAATTAGGTAATAAAGCACCTCTCATTATGTGCTCATAAGAGTTCATTTAGAAAGGGGTTTAATCTACTAGCAGAAACGTGGCTTCTAGGTGGGAGGAGACTTCGGGGCAGGTTTTTGGAAGGGGAATGTTATCTAAATTTAAAGATATAGATTTTGGAAAGAAAGATTCACCCACTTTGAATTCAGCGCCGTATTTTCAGAGGTCCTGATCGAATCACGTTTTTCTGACCTTTGCTCTGGTTTCCACAGAGCCAGAGAGGCGCTGCGTCAGTGTCTCCCCGACCAGCTCAAGGACAGCACCTTTGCTCAGGTCCTGAAGGACGACACCACCACCAAGCGCTGGCTCGCTCAGCTGGTGAAGAACCTGCAGGAAGGCCAGGTGACGGATGCCCGAGGCATCCCGCTCGCCCCGCAGTGACGTGGAGACGTCAGCCATCCGGTGCTGAGACTGCCTACACTGGACAGTAGAGGACGGAGGAAGATTTTTCTTTTCATGTTTATTTTTTTGTTACGAACTCTTAAATTTCAAAAAAACTGTAGATTTTCAAACCTGGTTGTGATATAAAAAAAAAAAAAAAGAATAAATCTTTTACGGAGGCAAAAATCATTTCTTCCGAACTGTTTGACATTGATGTTACAGTGAGATGTTTTACAGATAAAATGTTTCACTGAATTAATAGCAGCTTTACAATAAACGAAGCAATGGAATAAAGATGCAGTTTTTTAAAATATGCAACAGAAACGATAAGCAGAAGTAAACGATTCCTTTATTTCTACCAGCTGCTGATGTTCCGGTTCTGTGCTGAAACATCCAATGACCCCGACAGTCCACCTTCACACCCCTCTCATAACTTTAAAAAAGTCAAACTCTTCTGTTCCCTCCTCTGCGCTTTTTACCATGCGGTGTGTTCCTCTGCACAGTATTTTTATTTTATTTTTGTTGTCTTTGACTCATTTGTACAGGAATGATTGCCGTTCGGGGCCTTGGCCTCTGTGTTTCTAAATAAACCGTTTTTCACCATATTCAGGATACGATTGGTGGCTTTTAACATGTTAGGTAGTATGGGTTGTGTTCAGCGGGAAGATGGCTATCAGCCGTACAGGATGGGACAGTTTGGCTGCTCCTCTAAATTAGCTGAGGTCATTGAAGGATCTTATCTGGATCATCTCCCGCTGGATGTTTGTGCCACAGACCCCACTGGGAGGAAACTCAGAATCTGCCAGCAGGACTCCTGTATACGTCCCTGCTGGTTCTGGGAGTGCCTTGGTCAACCTTGGAGGGAGGAAGTTTACAAGGAGACCTGTAAATGGTAGAACTGCAGCTAGAGTTAAACTGTGAGGGACGGAAACTGAAACAACTCTGGTGAATTACTTTGTGGGATTATTGTTACAGTAATGATTCTGCAATGTTTTGCATGAAAAAGCACCCACTAGAGACTTCATTAGGTCCTGTGTCAGGACTTTGCTGAGCTTCGTTAGAAATCTGGTTTCTGAACTTCAAACATCCAGAAATCTGAAAAAAAATTTACCTCATTTATCTACCCTAACATATAACCCAGGATAATCAGCTCTTAGGATTTTTGGATGTTATTTTTTTCTCCTTCCTGCAAACATTCCTTTTGATATCCATAACTAAGATGTGTTTGTTTGTTTTGGCCCTCTAATTTTAGCCTATGCCACGGTACAACCTTCAACCATCGTATAGACACACAGCCCCTATATATATATATCTATATATATATAGATATATATATATGGAAAGTTTAATTTTTTCAATGTAAACAATCAGCTTTATTTTTCAAGGTAGTGAACACAAACAAGGTATTTTAACTTTGTTCCAATTTGCTCCTAATTTGAAATATTTTCTAAAATAAAAGAATGTATATATATACTATAGAGGAAGAGAGAAAGTTTTTTTTTTAACTAAAGATAAATGGGTTGTATTGATCCATTTTGCTCATCAAAGAGAGTCTTGCAGAAGATAGTGACAGCCATTTTCTTTGTAAATACTCTCTCTAGCGCCAACTTGTAGGTCTAAACAGGTTGTATCCAGGATGAATCAGGTCTGCAGAGATGTTAGTTTCCCTTTTTCTCATGCCTCGGTTATTGCTATTTGGATCCATGATTCTTGTGGATGTGCAGAAAAAAGACTGAATTATGCCAGTGTAGAGATTACTTGCAGCCCAGGAAGAAGGTTGAGGGTCTTATGCCACAGAAAAACCACAATGGTTTCATCCTTTAATTTTGAGATGTTTCACATATAGGTCAACAGAGATAGGAGTGGTAGGGAAATAACATCCCATGGCTGATGGTTCCTGTTTGGCAGAAGATGCTTCTCTCTCATCTAACCCTGTTTTGGTCAGTTTCTTGGGACCAAGATGATGTTGGAGTGTTTGAAACATGATTGGAGCCTCACACAGCTCCAATCACTGATGACTCTTACAGGCTGTCAGGTGATGAGTGGGAAACATCAGCAGGTCTGGGAGCTTTCCTGTTCCACCATTTTCTTTTTTTGACGTCCCAGGTTGGGGGTTTTATAGAGGAGGGCAGGTGTTTAAAGAGCTTTGAGATGTCGACCAGTTGTTAGGAGGGCTGCTTTTTCAAACCTCAGTGGGAGCTGTTAAGGTCATCTTCCAGGGGGGGTTGCTCTGTCTCTGGCGGGGGGGAAAACAATGTTTTTAGACCAATCCAAACTGCAGCAGGGGTTTTAAGTAAAAACATGTTTTTAAGCTTCTCATTGGTTCTTTAGGGCCCTGATCTTCTTGCTCTGGTTGTTTCCAGTCTCCTCTGCTGAAAGCCTCTTTGTAATCCTTGGTAGATTCCTCAGCTGTGAAGCGAACCATAGATTACCACCTTGTTCATCAATGCTTCTGTTCAAATAAACTTCATTATGATGTAACTCTGCTTCTCAACTTTAAAAAAGTTAATTTTCACTCCATGTATTTGTTCAGCTCTACTGTACTTCCTCCCCTAATTGTGGACAAACAGCAGCTCTTCTGTTCCCATTTTCTCTCTGCAAACTCAACCTTTCATTTTTAAAACTAGGTTTCTCTTTTTAAAAGCATAGAATAGAGTTGAATGAAACGTATCTGTAAAAAGCTGTATTAAATGGGTCCAAATGATGAACCTGAAATGATGCATATCGTCCCTGTAGGCTGAAATGTTTCAGGCTTTCAGTCCTTGTTGTTGTGATGGGAAAGCTATGTGGAGGTTCACCTGTTCCTACTGAGTGCTCCATCCTTACAGCCATCACTAATGAGGATTCATTTCCTCTAAGCGCCACATTAACAGATTGCTCCCCTCGTGGACTCCATTATCTTCAGTGACTGAGATGGACAGGATGCATCATGGAAAAAAAAACACCTGCGCTCCATTTGGGAGAAAATCTAATCCTGATGGGGACGATTCTGCACTTTTTTTTCTATGTTTAGATTTTAAGAGGGAAAGAGCAGCAGCAGCTAAACTCATTAGCAAATGGAGCAAAGCATTTAGCTTGAGTGAGTTTAGAGAACCTGAAGTGTTTGGGTTTTTTTTTCCATTTTACCCACTGATCTGTCAGTGAGGGGGAGATAAACGCTCATCCATCCCTCAGTGTTCTTCCCAGCATCCAGACTCTTTAACATGACCTTGATCAACATTTCTTCAGGCTTTCAGAAGGACTTATGGAGTTTTTTCCAATCATTTCCAGTTCCTTCTGACCACCCCAATATTTTGCAGATATTATCTTTACCTAAATATATATTATGTCCTTCAAACAAAACGGGGAAATTACTATCAAAGACTTTATTGAGGATCAATATTGGTGATGTTAATGCACAAAATCTGATCTAAATTGATGCACACCTCTGGAGGTACCTGCTTTCTTACATTTGGGCCTGTTTTAAGATTAAATGTACCAAATCCATTTAATTAAGAAAAGCTGTTGCTATTTTTTGGCATTTATGAGCTTTATTGAAAGTAATCATATGGAAAGAGAAGGAGAATCAAGAATCTTTATTGTTATTATGAGACCGTAATAGGATCTTATTCAATACAGAAATTGAAAAGACCTCCTAAAGAAAATTAGGTATACTCAGAGGACACCTTTAGCTTATAAAATATAAACTACTCAAGGAGAAAAGCACAAAATATTAAACATCCTAAAAGTTAAAAGTTATCTGCTGCTGGTAAAATGTATGAAGGCTATTTTAAGGAACCCATGAGAATATTTTTCTTTTACAGTAGCAGAAAAAAATATTCTCCAACCTTCAATTTAAAACTTTTAAACTAGTTTGACTATGTCTGTTTTTAATTCTTCACAGCTTTACCTTTTTTAATATCCAGGCAATTTTTAGAATTTAGTGAACTTACTGTAAATATCCTCCGAGAAGAAATTTAATAAAAATTTAATTAGAGGCTGCTAATAATAGACTGCTTATAATATGTTTACAGCAGTAAGTCACCAAAACTGAAATTCGTCTTTATGAAAATGAGAGAAAATGAGAGAAAAAGCAGCTGAAAAAACTTTAAGAGACCACAAGAAAGCTTCCAAAACTGTTAAAGGGAAAAACTTTAAAACAATACATGAAGTCAGTCTGCTTGAAGGAATAGAAATAAATAAATGCTGGATCAGGACTTTATTGTTTTATGATCAAATGAAGCGTTGGAGTCTGAGTGTTTCTGCCAGTTTTGCTGGACAGTTTATTTTTTGTTTAGTTTCATTAAGTTTCTCAGGAAGAATGCTTTTCTCTGTTAAATCAGAGGAACTGAGTCAACCTGTGGTTAATCCTTCAGAGGAGGTTATTGTTCTCATGCGCTTCAAAATAGTGACTGTTTTCCCAATAATCTGAGCTAATAAAGGAAGTAGAGACTCTGAGTCCTGCAGAGGATCCCGGATAACAAGAGAAGAGCAGAAACATGCTGGACTAAAGATGTGATGCAGCAAAAGGGCTGCAGACATCAGAGAGAGAGGGAGTGGCAGGACAGGAAGGGAGGCTGGCGGAGAAGAGGGAGAGAGGTGGGGAGGGCTGGTGGGAGTGGAGTACAGTGGAGCCTATAGGGAATCAGGTTTCTCCTACCGAGCAGGACTGAAGGAAAGGGAAGGGAGGAGTCAGACTGTGAAAGACTTCCCTTTAAACACTCCCAGTTATTTAAAGACTTGGAGCTCTGCTGGCCAGTCCCAGGACTCTCCTGGAGTCTCAGTGGCAGTTTAATCCCCTGGACTCTCTCCATCCTAAAGGCCACCTATCCCTGGAGCCCACATTACTCTGGTAAGTGTCATATTATAGTTTTCCTGAGTCATTCTTACTCCCTTGAGCTGCAGATGCATGGAGACTCTTCTGAGATGATGCGTCCAATTTCTACTTCTGGTTCTAATTTACTCTGAGATTCCTGCTGGCTCTGCAACCAAACTTTTGGAGGGTTCTACTGGGTCGCATTCCTCACATAGTCACATGTATTAATACAATCCTGGATTAATGCCTCAGCACTAGAGGAGGGTTGTGCAACGTTTCTTGAGTGCATAAAAACTGACTCTAACTGGAATTCTGCACAGCATAAAGCCATCAGATGCTGCTGGTCTTCATGACACATCCTCTGCTTTCATCCCTTCAGATGTCCCCTCTTAGTCAGGTTTGTGTGTGATTAGTTAACTCCCTCATGAAGTGTGTGACTCAATGGCCCCAAAATAAAACAACACATCAGGGCCAAACAGCAGCTCAGAAGTTTGGATATGGAGTCAGGCGAAGGATGACTGCTGGAAAAGCTGGATGGAAAAGAAAAGTGATGCCTGAAGAACAATAATAGGAGCTAACACAATGTTCTGTGGAAAGAATTCATCACTTTCACAAGCACTTCTCTTTTTGGGCGGGATATTAAACCGTGAATCAGCTGTAAAGGGATTCCTTTCACAGTGTCAGTCATAATGTAGGGGAACTCATACAGTTTTTCAAAGGAAGCAGGAGCTTGGACGTTAAAAACAGCCCAGGACAATGAAAGGAAAGGATAGTTATTACACAGGGACACAGCTACCGCAACCTGAGAAAGCTTTTCCTTTCCGACTTGGTTTGATCCCCGGTTATCAGCACACAACAGAGATCTAAAGAGACGATCAGCTTTCAGGTTCGAGCTGCAGTTTGGAGACGATTGGTCTCACAGTTTTAAGGCTTTTAATGAGACCCAGATTAAGGCATAAAATGCAGATGGTTTGCTTTTTAATTGTGCTCAACATATCCAAGGCGGATAGGCAGATTTTAAAAGGCAGAAATGGTTCTTTCACCTCAAGAGCTTTTGGAAGAAATGTTAACAGGCTGTTTACTGCTCAGGTTGTGTTGAACTTATGATGGTGCACCTACAAAAATCCAACTCGATTACCAGTCAAGGTTTTGAACTTTGCTTTACTTTTTTTGTTCTAAATACCTTACAAAGATCACTGATACCAGCACACAATGCCCTGATGGAAAGAACCTCAAGAAAAGCTGAGAAACGAAGTCTGTAAGATCAGTCTGTCTATTTAAAGATGATATGAATTAGAAGAAAAACAGTTGAGTAAAACATCAACAGTGAAGGACCTTCCCAGGAATGGCCGTCCAACAAAAAGTTACTCAGAGAAAACAGCAAGGATTCATCTACGAGATCAGAGGGGAATCAGACCAAATCTGCAGGTCTGCAAACCTTACTACCTTCATGGGAAATTTCCAACGCCAGAACCACTGCTTACCGAGAGGAACAAATAGAACGATCTTACATTTACAGAACAAATATTTTGATAAACCTTTTGGAAAATATTCTATGGACTTACAAGAAAAAAGGTTAACCTCTATAGAAGGTTGGCTTCCTTCATCTGGGGTAAAGCTAAGAGCATTTAAAGACGGGAAAAAGCATGGGGGTGGTTGTGGGATGGTCTGGGGCTGCTATTTTTTTTTTTTTTTATCAAACTATGAATTCTGTCTGAACCAGATTCTTTTTGCTACTCATGAACAGACCATCCATGAGCAGATAAAATCATCTTTTTGTGATATAAAGCTCTAACAATGATCCACAGCAGATCAGGAATTCCACCTCTGAAAGTATTGGAAAGCTAAAGAAAGTGTCCTAGTTCAAGTATGGAATGGAATCTGATCAAGATGCTGTTGTATGTCCTTAAATGTGTTGTTTTCATGCTTGAGGGATCTCCAATGAGTGGGACAAAGTTATCAGGTTAGGAGTGCAAGGGGAAAAAAAGCAAAAACAGGAGCAACCTTTATGGCCAACACTCTTTCTTATACAATCAAAAATCTGGATGCGTTTGGAGAGGCCGCATTACAGTCAATAAATCACAGGGAAGTCGGCCTGTATGTGCTCTCCTGGTTTCCATCCAGTCTTGTAAAAGCCTGAACACTGATTTCTCCTCGTCAGCACTCAGGCTGAGTCGGCCTTTCTGCTTCCATCTAATCAAAGACCAGAACGTCTCAAAACACACACATGGTTAGCTCAGGAATATAGATTTCTGTACGCTGTTTTACTTAGATCCGGTCCGCACAGTTGATCCTGTATTGGAAACAAAGATCCTTAGTATAATAATAAGCATACCTCACCAACCCACTGCGCTAGTGTTCATCATACAACACAGAGGACATGCTGGTTCCTTCACACAGTGCCCAGAAATTCCTGCATCACCAGGGAGATGACACTGGAGCCAAAGAAAATCTTTACCGAGCTGTGAAGAGCAGGACGTCTTCTGGACTGTTAATGAGCGAAAAAGCACCCAGAACCAAGGGAAATTCTTTAGAAAGCTTGGAAAACATTTGACCAAGAACTAATTGTTAATATCTTAAGTGTCTAACAATGTGAAGTTATTCCAAATAGTTTAGTTTGAACTCAAAGAAGTTAAGATTTCTCTTACATCTCTTTCTTTTGCAGGACAATATTTCCACTCATGTTCTAAAGATTAAGATGGAGCTTGAAGGTTCACGTGAGTCAACTGTTTTGCTTATATCCGTTCACTAGAAGATTATGTTGGGTTTGATGCTCTACTTAATTTTTCCCTGAAGGTCACAAATAAATGAAACCAGAGGTGTCAAAAGTATTATTATTTATTACTCAAGTAGAAGTAAAAGTCCTACTGTTTATTAAAAACATTTTTGTAGAAGTTAGAGTATTAATTTACGCTTTTTATTCAAGTAAAAATGTAAAAGTACAATTTTTAAAACTACTTAAAGTATAGAAATAAAAGTAATGGGGGTAAAGAAAAGTAAAGAAAGATGTTAAGAAAGATACTTCAAACATACTGGTTAGTGCACTACCCTATTAAAGGAGTTTTTGTAAAATTCTGAATGATCATGTCCTTATACTTAATTTTCTTAGTTTGATAACTAACAGTGTCAGATTTAACTTTGCATCATGTTGAAAAACTATTACTTTTAGTATGTGGGAAACAACAAGTTGGAGCAGTACCGAGTCCAACCCCATAGAAATTAATTGTCTGGATGACACTAATTATTTTGATGGTTTTTATTTTTTTTAATACTAACAGGCCATAACCAAAATTAGTTTAAATTAAAAAAAGGGAAAAGTGTAAAGTTGTCTAAAAGGTAACTACTTCAGTGAAGTATAGATAGCCAAAATCTCTACTTAAGTAAGGTAACGAAGAATTTGAACTTGACAGTTACTTGACACATCTGAATGAAACTGAGCATAACTTCCCACCAGACCTCAGTACTGGTTGCAGTTTATTCTGGGAGATTTCCTGCTTCTCTTCTTCAAAGAAGCAAAGATTTTCTTTTAGCAATCACTGCTGACTCACTTTCCCAACAGCCTGTATAAATACAGTGGCACTTAAGATTTTACACATTGTTGTGGAAAAAGAAAGAAAAATGTTTCAAAAACTTTTCCACCTGTAATCTGCCAAATCTCCTTTACAATTCAGCTGAAAATGAACTGGATCTATAGAACAGTGCTTCCCAAACCTTTCCACCATAAGTGTAGCATTTGTCCTGATTATATCTATGATTTCCTTCAGGTGTCCAGGATGACCCACACGTCAAGCTGATGATGGGTGGGTCCACTCTGAGGAAGATCAAGTCCCGCTCCTGGAAGAAGCAGCGGCATTTTCGCCTGCTGGAGGATGGACTGACGATTTGGTACAAATCCAGATGGGCAGGAAAGGGCCACTCAACCTGTAAGTGCACACCCTCATAGCATGAATTGCCTCTTTCATATGAGTTGACAGGTGATTGAGGAAATTACAGGTTATCGTATTCAGTGAGAGAATGAAACAGCTGGAAATGAAGGAGAAAGCCTTAGATGCTCCTAAAGGGTTAAAGGAGTCGAACAAAAAGAAAAAGCTGCTCTCCAGAACAGAACCAGGTCAGAGACTTAAAGATATTTATTAATGAACTCCTTTGGTTGTAGCTTTGTCATTCCCATCTTTTAAAAACCATCTCTAATCTGGAGTATGACATTCTTGAAATCTTTTAAATGGGTCTTAAGATTATTCTAAATAGTTTTTCAAAGTTTTCTTTTCTAATTTTTCCAATAATAGCATCTGATTATTTTGGGTGAATTGTTTCTTGCTTTGTTTATGTTCAATTTCTAATCCTTTTTACAAACTTAAAAAGTGCTTGGAAAGTGGAGACCTCTGCATAGTAGCTCATTTTCCCCGATATATTATGTGTCAACCAAATGTATTCACAAAAAAATTTCAAAATATTGCTGTATCCCGATCCAGTGATAGGAATCATCACCAAATAATAATTGTAATAATTTATTCCCAGTAGCAGTATGCACCTTCTCTGAACATTTCAACAAAATCCAGAACCTTTTTTAGTTATTTAGAAAACAGACAAACAGACCAACAAACGAACCAACATCGATGAAAACATGACCTCTTTGAGGGAGATAGTAATCGAAACATAACAAGTCTGAATGTTTTACGGTCAAAGGGACCCTAACATAATATGATCCCGGACAAGCCCCCAAACATGTCACTTTCTTTGAAATACCGTATGTCAATATGAATCATTATCAGTCAAATATAAGTTAAAGGAAAATATTATTTACAAAATCAGAGAGAAAGAGATGGTGCCCCAAATTAAATGGAATGAAAGACACATACCGCTGGAGCAGTTGGTCTTTGTATTCTAGTGGTTTTTATATATGAAAACCCAACAACAGACTCTGGCTGGTTTTTACTTTGTTGTTCTTTGTTGTTCCCAGTATCTATTTGCCTACTCACAGAAGCAGAGATGGAAAGCTAAATAAAATGGTTTGAAAAGCACAACCCAGCCAAGTAGTTGATGAAAGGATTCTGCTCACTTCCTTAGACTGAAACGAAAACAACTTAACCCACAAACAAAGAGTGACAACAGAACCCCTTTTTACTTCTTACCATTTTGTTTCTTTGTATGCACCTTTTCCATTTCTTAACAATTTGTTTCATATTGTTCGAAATATGCATCAGTTATCTCGAGTCTTAGGGATGTTTGATTCCTGCTTGGACAGCTAAAGATTTATCATACTTTTTTATGAACTCATAGCGTACTTTAAGAAAATGGGGTTCTGTGTGCAAGGTAAATGTTATATATTCTCAGAAGATCAATCAATCAGCTGGTCTCTCATCTTATCATTTCGAGATAACGGTATCTGCCAGCATGGAAAATAATTTTTGTCCTTCCTAACATTTCAGTTAATAGAAATTGCTTTAACATATGTTGTATTGCTGAACTGAAAAAAAAAGCAAAACGTTGCTTTTTTTGGAAAGCACGCTACATTTGAATAAAACCTTCTCAAAAACCCGGAGGACTATAGTATTGATCAAGACCATCTTAAAAAATTGAGAGAATGTCTGACTTGTTTGAAGGACAGAAAAAAATTAGACCTCAGTTAATATAGTTGCAAATGATTTTAAGGGGAAGTATAAACTGACCTAAGATCACAAACTGTGTGGAAATCAATGCATTTCTTTCTAGCTTCTAGATTTTAAAGTCCCATAAAGAAAAAAAAAGAAACAGTTTTTACATCTTGGGCTCTGATGGCAACCATTGTACAAACTGATAGACACAGATCTAAAAACGGGATGAAGAGACTCAGGTATCAGATCTAATTAATAAGAAGGGTTATTGAATAGGAGGCTTGAGTATTCAGACTATTTGGTGCCAGACTGCAGCTCAATGTCATTCCGCAAAATTAAAGGAAGTTGAAATACTGATATATTATACAAAGATGAAGGAAGGACCATTCAGGAGAAACAAGTCAAGGAGAAAATGTGATAACAGTGATGCTTTTTCTTAAAGCATCCCACCCACCACAGTGACTTTTGTCTGTAATAGTTCTACACTTGTGTCTCAGTCTCAGTGATGGACCTGGAAGCAGTGCGTGAGGGCCATCAGTCTGAGGTCATGCTGAGCATCGCTGAAGAATTTCCCTCTGAGCTCTGCTTCACTTTGGTGTTTCATGGACGCCAAGGAAACCTAGACCTCGTGGCAGACTCTCCAGAGGAGGCCCAAGCTTGGATCCAGGGAGTCCGCAAGCTGATTCACAAAGCCCAAACCATGGATGAACAGGAGAGGCAAGACCAGTATCCATTTAACTCCGGTGTTTTAGGAATGCTGTTAGTAAAGGATTCTACCTACATTAACTAGATCAGACATGTGATAATTAAATGTGAGCTTTTGCATTGGTTAAGGTTTTCCTCAGCATCTTCTCAGATGGGTGCGAGACTGGTTTCAGAAAGCCGATAAAAACAAGGATGGGAAGATGAACTTCAAAGAAGTGAAGACGCTGCTGAAGATGATGAATGTGGAAATGAATGAAGATCATGCTCTCCATCTGTTTACAGTAAGAGTCTTGTCTAAAAAGGGTTTCTAGAGATAAAGAACCAGTAATGTCTTTTCTCCATCCTCAAGAAGTGCTAAAGCTTTTGTCAAACTTTCTTTTGCTTGCTGAATGCTGCAGTTTTTACACAGATAAAGCTGCATTATATTCGCCAATTGTTTATTTTCAACTTTACAGAATTACTTATGGTCTTTTAAGGAATAAGTGGGAAAGCTTAGGCCTTTTGAATGCCTTTTAAAATTCTTGTTTTTGGGTTTGTGGGTTGCATTTGTGTTTTTCACTGAGCAACTTAACTATTTAAAACCAGTAGAGGTTAAAAGTTGAAAACATTACTTAAGCAAATTGAAAAAGGGTTCAGGAGAACAAATGACACAGAACGAAAGCAGAAAGTCATCTGACTATAACAGCTTCCTGAAACTAAATGTGTCTCATTGTCTCTGGCTTTTTTTTTTTGTCTTAATAGTTGTGCCTTTATCTCCATAAAATTTCTAATCATAAACTGTCCTAATCTATGAGACTTTAGCTCTGTGTCTCACAGTGTTTACTTTTGCTCTGTTTTGTATTTTTAACATGCATTTTCCTGGTTTTTGTTGTAAATTAGCTTTCCTTTACACACTTTCAGAATAATCCGATGTCCTCTTTTCTGTCATCGAGTTTGAAACAAAACCGCAACATTTAAAAAGTTCAAAAGTGGAGGTGAGAAAAAGAGGTGTCATATCTAAACACTATCTAGATTAACAATACATAATAGTGTGACTATTAAAAAAAAAGTTCCAGCAAAAACCTGACATGCATTTTCTGTCAATTTATTCAGATTCTTATATAAAGCAAACAACAATTTACCTAAACTGGATATATATATATATATATATATATATATATATATATATATATATATATATATATATATATATATATATATATATATATATATATATATATATATATATATATATTTTTGTAATTGTTTACCAAGTTGTGTGTCAGCAAATCTCTTGTAAATCCAAGTTTTCCCAAGGTACAGTATTATCCTCTGCTGTATCTTGTAAAATTATTTAGTGGGTCAAAGGTAAACTGTCTTTGTTTTGGTTAGATAAAGAACCTAATGGCAGAAATAGACTAGCAACAGAGTTCTTTTAACGATAAAATAGAAAATATAAAGATGATGTAGCACAAGGAGAGCAGAGCATTGGGCACATACAGATGAAAAGGTGGAATAAGTGAAAAATCCAGCAATGAAAGGTCACAACCAGAATGCCTATACACAGAGGGAAACATGCAGAATGACACTGAATGCAGGTGGGAAAATCAAGGCCTTATGTGGAACAGTTGATAGAGGAGGAACCCAGGGAGACTAAAGGAGGAAGACTCATTAATGTGAGAGAAGCTTTACTTAGTAGGAAGAATTAATATAAATCACAGAAAAATAACTCCAAATATACAAAAAAAAAAAGAAAAATAATCTAAGAAATGAAACACAACAACGTTAACTTATACTTTGAGGATATTAAGGAAAACAAAATAAAGCACAAATGACTTGGATATCGCTTATAAGCAGACATTTCTGTATATCCATCTTATTAAAGCCAATTTCTTCTCTTCCAGATGGCTGACAAATGGGAAAGCGGTTCCCTAGAAATCGAGCAGTTTGTCCACTTCTATAAGATGCTGACTCAGAGAGATGAAGTGTGGAAGGTGTTCCAGGACTACTCTGGAGATGGAGAGAAGTTAACATTGGAGGAACTGGAAAACTTTCTGAGGGTTGAACAGGGCGAAGGTGACCAGAGTTCCAGGCATGCCCAGGAGCTGATCCAGGCTTACGAAGCCTCTGAGACGGGTACTTTCATTTCACGTGGTGTCAGTTACAGCTTCTGCATGAGCATCCCCAGCTGTATATGAGTCAAAAGCTCCAGATCTACCCATGAGTTGTTTTATGCAGTAAGAGGAACATGGTTGGGGTTGTTTAACCAGTAAACTGACTGAGTTTACTGTAAATAAAAGGAGTAGAAAAGGTTTGGCTGGACCTACCCTTATAAGGGAGTGAAAAAGATCATATTTCTTTTATTAAGATATAAATATTATTAGTTAAACTATTACATGTCCTCATTAGATTTGGTTAATTTATGTTTGGACTACCTGGAAAACACCTATCTGAAAACTGATGGTTATAAAGCATGGATTGGGTTGAGTTTTCTTAAATTTGGGTCAGAATTTGTTCAAAACACAAAAACACCTTTGATAGATTGTTTGGGGGCTGCTATAAAAATCCTCAAACTGAAAGCATTCATATTTTGTGAAAACTAAATTCAAGTCAGATCTATTTTGGGGCCAAAAAGCCCAAGAAAATAAGGGAAAACAAATCTCAGAAATTCAAATCTGACTTTGTTTCCATGCCAACACAAATGCAATCCTTTCTATGTTCTTTCAATATAATAGAATATAGTTGTACTTTTAATATAACGTTTTCTTTTTCTGCATTGGGTTTTGCGCTTGTTGACAAAAAAATTATGTATATATATATATATATATATATATATATATATATATATATATATATATATATATATATATATATATATATATATATATATATATATATATATATATATATATATATATATATATATAAATAAAACCTCTCTTCCTCTGAAGAAATCAGATATAGCAAAGATATGGGTTACTGCAGAAAAATATAGAGTGAATTTATAAAAAGACATATTTTATCTTCTACAGTTTACAATAATGCACTCAGACAAGAAGTAACATTTCCTCCACTTTGCGATTTGATATTGACTTTTAAGTGCTTCCTCTATATCGCACAAAATAAAGAAAGTGGAAGGAAGCTTGTTTCTCAGATGAAATATCAAATTTGCTAACACCTTCCAGGGTCACAGTTAGAGTACCATCATCACAAGATTGTTTGATTCGCTTTGAGTTCTGTTTGTTTGGGCAGATTTAAAGCTCTTTTAAACACAAGTCTTTTTCACTTTCGATTTCACCCTGGTGCGGTTTTTTCCACGCTGGGAAATGCAAATGGTTTATCCAGCAGAATAATGAGAGGACTTCAACCAAACACACTAAATCTTAACACTGCCTCGCCTGCTACAGATTTTTAAAGAAAAAGCTTTAAGGTTTGAAAGTTAAAACATAAAACATCAGTTTGTTTAAGTTTGATGTTCTGTACAAACAATGATCTCTGTGTTCTTCTACTTTGGGCCTTTTTTCCCTTCCAAGTGCTTTCTTGTTTTAGACCACACTACCTCAAACAAGCAGCTGCAGTAATTGATGCTCAGTAGGTTCAGGCAGATTTCAGTGAGAAAGTGAACCAAATCAAATTAAAGCATAACAGTGCTTGGTATTTCCTACCAAAATAAAACAGGTTATCTGTTGTAGCCGGGTGTAAAAGGCCTATAATGACAAATAAAGAATGATTTATCATCCATTAGAGCTTATCTTATCCCTTTAGATCTGTTTTCCTCCTTGTGAGCATCAATTTAAGCTATCTGATCTTTTGTTCTTTTCATATTTCATGGATATAATTGCTGTGTAAACTGGATGTGTATCTCCATCTCTGTGCAGCCATGAATCAGAGCTCCATGTCCCTGGAAGGCTTTCAGATGTACCTGTGTTCCCAGGAGGGCTCCATATTTAAGCCAGAGCTCCTGGAACTTCACCAGGACATGAGCCAACCAATCAGCCACTACTTTATCTCCTCCTCACACAACACCTACCTCCTGGAGGACCAGCTGAGAGGGCAAAGCAGCCTGGAGGCATACATCCAGTGAGGACTGCATGAACTCACCACTAAAACATGAGAATTAGACATCAAGGCACAAAGGAAAATATCAAATTGTCTTGTTGGATGTCAGGAAATGGGAGTTTGAGTCCTTCATCAAACAGAATAAAGACACAGAGTTGCTTTTAATGTCTCTGCTTCTGTAGAGCCCTGAAGAGAGGCTGTCGCTGTGTGGAGGTTGACTGCTGGGACGGAAGTGACGGGGAACCCATCGTCTATCATGGCCACACTCTAACTTCAAAAATCCTCTTCAAGGACATTATTTCAACACTTAAAGAGTACGCCTTTAAGGTGAGGAGGAAATGTTAGAATGATAGAAAGAACAGGGGGGTGTGATTACAAACATAACATGATCGCTCAGCTTGTAGGATCACCTTCAGAACCAGAAACTCTCTGCAGTGGTTTTCTGTCTGACTTTATCAGTCTCTTACAGTGGGACTGAAGTCTTTTCTCTACTTCATAACAGAACAACAGGCAAAATATGGCCTTTTTGACCTGCTGTATCTTAGCCAATATAAATTCCACTGTGGGGGGTAGAATAGATTGGATACTTTGGAAAGTCTCTTCCCTTGGAATCTGCTGGCAGTTTATTTGCAATCTCTAAGAAAGGCTTCTTTTTTTGTCATCAAACGCACAACGTTCACTCGATCAAAATCAGTCATTTTTGTCAGCTGTGACAGGAGAGCTGCTCTCCTCCTCTCCTGCTCTGCTCTGTCTTTCACCCTGAACCTGGACCTGTGCCATCTATCTTCTCTTCTGGCGCTAAGCTCAAGTATTTTTCTGTAAAATAAAAGTTGTTTTCCCCTTTACACTAACTAGCAGGCGCTATACTTTAAAATCCCTTCGATAAACGTATTGCTTTTTACCTGGCTCTGATAGGCATCTTTCTTCTGCAATTCTGTTCCTGCACCTGTTCCTGACTCATCCTCAGTTTATTTTTAATATTTAGTCTCTCAAGTCTTTCATGTCATCTTCCCTTTTCCCTTTTTTTTTCTGTGCACCGGACTTCTGAAAATCTGAAATTCTTAGATTGCAGCAAAACGAACTTTAAAAGTTGCAGCCCGCGATTGTTGTTCATTCTATGTAGAGTCGGGCGGATTCTAATGGCCCCCTTATTAAATACACTTAGTTACTCTGATATTAACCATTTATATCACAAATATTTTCTGAAAAATTACATCTATCTGTACTTTTTATGGTCAGAGTGTCAATTTTGGGCCACCCTTTGTCCTGGGCCTGGGACAATTGACCCCTTTGTCCCCCCCTGTCGGTGGGCATGGTTAGGCATAGTAGAGGCTAGCTAACAGCTATGTGTAGAAGAGAGACAGAGCTGACCACTAAAGACAGGGCCAAGTGTATCAAGAGAAAAACAGCAGCAGCAGCAGGGAGGCTCATATTGGAGAAATAGGATCTCTCTTATATTTTTATGAGAACTCTTGCTGCAGTGTTTAGTTTGGGATCGTTGTTCTGTTGATGACCCAGTTTGGACTGAGGCTCAGTTGTTGAAGTGACTCTTAACATTTTGGTATACGTAGGAGTTTATTGTTCACTTATTGACTGCAAAGAGACCAAGTCCAACAAAATAAACCTGAATTATAATCTGTTCACCTTGACAACTGATATAAGGTGTTTATTTGAAGTTCATCTAAAGCTACATTTTATCATTTTATCACCTGTTAAGAACCAAATTAGTTTGCTATTAAAACACGTGTAACATCTGTAACTGTATTGTTCTTAAACATAAATTGCTGTCTTTTAAGTAATGCCTATCCGTCCACTTATGTTGGCCTGAAACAGAAGACACATTCACCAGAAACGATCCCCCCTAAGTGTTATTGCAGGAAATTTCACTAATGAAGTTGCACAAACCTCTAATTGACAGACTGAACCAGTGTCTCTGATAATTATCTAACCATTACCCCATGTGAAAACAATCCATTCCTCAAACCGCAATGTTTGTCCTCGGTGGACTGAGCGTGTTGATAAAAAGGCTTAATCTTAATGCAGTTTAAAATCTCTGTTACCTCAGGAGTTGAGTGGACCACTTGTTCAGACTGTCTTTGTTAGTTTGATGTTTTTATTAATTTAGCATCTAGTTGTGCTGCACGGTGGTGAAGTCTGTAGCACTGTTGCTTTGCAGCAAAAAGGTTCCTTTCTGCATGGGGTTTGCATGTTCTCCCCGCGTATGGATGGGTACTCTGGCTCCTTCCCACAGTCCAAAAACATGACTGTTAGGTCAGTTGGCTTCTTTAAATTGTCCTTATGTATGTGTGCATGTGTGCATGGTTGTGTCTCTTTCTGAGTTTCTATGTTGCCCTGCGATAGGCAACCTGTCCAGGATGTACCCCGCCTCTAGCTTAGACTGCTGGACATAGGCACCGGCCTGACAGTGACCCTGACGGGACAAGTGGGAGAAGATGGATAGATGGATATTATCCATTTATCTATTTTTATAGAGACAGTACAATTAAACATTGTTCTCTTTAGGCAACTGTTGAAGTAAAAAAAAAACTTATAGACAAAGGGTAATTAGGTTTTGGCAAAGCTGATTTGCTAAGCTGAGTATAAAGAAATGAATATTATAGCTGATATTCTAAGCTAAGAACAGGTTTTGTCTTATCCCCCCCAACAGGTGTCCGACTATCCTGTCATTGTGTCTCTTGAGAACCACTGTGGGGTGGAGCAGCAGACCATCATGGCCAAACACCTTCGCCAAATTTTGGGCGAGATGCTATTGACAGCCCCGCTGGACGGACAGACACCTCAGCTGCTTCCCTCGCCTCAGGTTTCACTTTCTCTTCAAAATTGTCTGATTTATCCTAGAGACAGTTAAAACCAATGATATATTGCACTATGTTTTTCAGTTTAATGATTCCCATTGGTTCCATCTCAACACATAAAAGATCTTTGGCATTAAATGTTTCTGGAGCTTGTCCCATTCTTCCTTTAAAGGCATCTTAAATCTATGCAAATTCATACGCGTCATCTCAAGGCACTTTACAAAACATTCCCAGTGGGTTATAGTTATAATTGCTGCCAAGTTAAGTTTATTTTTCAAATCGCATAAGAAGTTTTCTATCGAAGTAAAATCCAGCAATTTGCATCGAGTGTTGATTCATAAGGAACTAAATTAGTGACAGTCGACAGTTGCTTGAAAACTTAAAAGATTTTGTTGTTTTTTTGTATTGCTTGCAATGAAATATACATAGCTTTAAAATGATTGATTCTACTCATGGGGAAAACTTAGTCTTAGTGGCTGATTGCTTGCATGTCTTCTAGTTTTGCAACTCGTCACCCTAGCTGTCTCCCAAATTATTTTGGTTAGCTAAATAAAAAGGATTCCGTTTTAAAGTCTTTCCCTTTTCTGTATTTCATAAGCTTCACCTCAAATGTTGCATGTGTTTATGGTTTTCATTCAAGAAGACAAAAGTTGTTCCCAGATACTAAGCTGAGGAATCTCACGAAAACTTTGTTCCAAAATAAGTGATCTAAAGAATGTACATCAGACTTCATCTTGTTTTCCATTTAGCACAGATGTTAAAAGCATGACTATTTATACCTAATGACGCTCTCTCTTCATTGAAGCTCTTAAAACAATCAATGCAAAGTTGAAGTAATGGTGGATGAACGCTATAAGAGAATCCACTGAGGAATTAGTCGAAAAAGACAGTGCTGCAGTGCTATTCAGTTACGAAACACTTAAGTGCAAAGAAACAAAACATCTTCACTCCGACTCTAGATCCTGCAGACAGAACCTGGTTTTCCTCATTGTTCACCACAGGAACTGAAGGGGAAGATTTTGCTGAAAGCCAAGAAAATTGGCGGGCTAGAACCATGCCTGGATGAAACTCTGACTGATGAGGTTAGCGATGAAGACGAAGCCGCCAATGGTGACACAGAAAGCCCCTGCACAGAAGATCCACCAGCAGAGACGACGAACAAGGTGATTTCTGATGCATCGAGCTTTTGCCGCTTTTTTTTTTTACATGAACTGGTTATTCTCCAATTTTGGCTTCTGTTGTTCTCTGAAGTCTGATATCCCAATCTTCCCATCAGAAATATATCAATTATTCAACTGTTTATTAATACTTCTAACTGTTGGTATCTCACTGGAATTTCTACACACCGGTTGCTGTACAAATACATTTATATCTTACATATTACGACAGTGTTTGAATGTATTAACTTAAAAGGAATTAAACATTTTTGTTTTAGTTAGTGCCATATAAGTTAGCTAGTACCAGAACATGTTTAACTACCAGGCAACATTTCTCCCAGAGTTCCAGTTTCTGGTTGGCTTCATAGCTTAGAAAGTTAGTAATATGCTGATCAAGATTCTCAGTCGTCCAGGTCATAGTCAAAAAAGTTAAAAACAACCCACTAAAAGTTGTTTCCAAGTTTGAAGACGTTTCACTTCACTTCTTTTTTTTATTTTTATGAAAAAGCTTCCTGGATGGGAAGCAAAACATCTTCAAACTTGGAAACAAAGTCCAGTGGATTGTTCATGAACTTTTTTGGAAGTTAGTAATGCTGTAAAAATATACATGTTTTTATTTATCCATAAAATCTTTTACCAAACATTTTTAACCTGTGAAGAGGAGCCTCTTGTGAGCCCCTCCTAGTAAAACAACTAATATTACAATAATATTACTATAATAGAATATATATGTTCTTGTCCTTGTCAAACTCGGGTTCAGTCGTAAATTCAGGATCTGGCTGCCTGGGTCCTCTGACCTTTTGCCATCAGTTTATTACTCATCAGTCCAGTGGCTCAGGTTAAGGTTATTGCAGTAAAAGGTGGGATTTCAGTTGAAAAACCCCACTCTGTTTGCCTCTAACTGCTTTGCCTAGTTAGTGTTAGCCTAGATTAGTGTGAGGCAGATTAAAGACACCCTCCTTTGCAATATTGCTCTTTTCATAAACCATAGATGGCTTAAAGCTACCTTGACCCCACCTTTAAGAGTTTTCAATTTTTTACTCTTATTTCTTTCTTAATTGTGTTTTTTCTTGTGCATTGTTTTGAGCTGCATAAAGGTGTAACCCAGGAAAGTCAGAACTAAAAATATACAGTTGAAGCTAAATCCCATCATTTCTTTCTTTAAACTACTGAAGCAAATTTTAAAGAAAACAGCAATTATTGTCTAAGATTTAAACACTGCTGGAAACATAGCTTCTGATTATTGGTTTCAGGTGTCTTACCTCTTGTGGGGAACGTTTGTCAGGTTTGCTCCAAAACAATGTTGGTTTTACTTTTAATGGCTACCTTCATGACTGAATCATATGATGAGTCAACTGTTCCCAGAACTCTGTTTGTTGTTGTTTTTATGCAACTCTTAACACTGTTTAGCTGATAACGTGTAGGATGTTGTAGCCAAACACAAACTGAATCATCTACCAATCTGAGACTGCGCTGCATTTTAACCAAATTACTACCTAGAGCTACCTTCACATCAGGTTTGTAATGGCAGAGCCTTACTGAGCTCAGTCCATAAATAATCAGACATTTAGGAATAAAAGAAAACATTTAGTTTGATAATTATTTTATATTTTGTACTCTTCCTTTTGCAGAAGTCCAAATTGTCCAGAGAATTGTCCGACCTGGTGGTTTACTGCAAGAGTGTCCACTTCCATGGCTTTGAGCATGCTCAATCTCAGGCCAAGTGTTATGAGGTGTCTTCATTCTCTGAATCCAAAGCAAAGAAGCTTGCTAAAGAAGCAGGTATGTGGTATTAATTACAAATAAATGGCTTTGTAGCTGTTTTGACCTGCAATACAAGAGTATTACATTTAAATATAGTCTTTCGCAACTTTAGCTGAGTGTGGTAGGTGGGAGAGCTTATTGTTAAAGATACAGAAAAGCAGCATGTGTTTTTCTCTGCAGGGACACAGTTCATTCAGTACAACACTCGGCAGCTGAGCAGAACCTACCCCAGTGGACTGAGGACAGATTCCTCCAACTACAATCCACAGGACATGTGGAACGTGGGGTGCCAGATAGGTAGGAAGTAAATACCGCCATCTGCTGGTTAAAACCGCTCAAAAAGTATTACCTCATGACACTTCCTTCACATTCTGGACCAGGCATCCTCAAAGTCGGTCCTCGATGGCCGCTGTCCTACAGGTTTAAGAGGTTTCCCTGCTCCAGAAGAGCTGATTTGCATTGATAGTTGATTAACAGGCTTTTGCTGAACTGTAATCATCAGAGTCAGCTGTGCTAAAGAAGAGAAACCTCTAAAACCTGAAGGACAGCAGCCCTCAAGGACTAACTTTCAGGATGCATGTATCTGGACGGTTTGTCTGCAAAGTTTACTTCACTTTTAGTCAGCTGTTATTGTTTCTTGCTTTTCCTACTAGGCCTCTAACAGAGTAGGTATAGAAGTGATGAAGAGGGATATAAATATAACTCCCATCATATCCAGGTTCTGATCTGATGTGGCGGTTCACAATCGCAAACAAAGTTTGATGGTTTTTATAGAGGAAGGACGTTGGTAGTGGATAATCTCAATCAATAAGTCATTTAGGTATTAATGCACCACTGCAGGACTTAAATGAAAGTGGAAAATCTATTCCATTAACTCATTTCAATGGGTGATAAAAGAAACACTGATTGAAGATAAATTATTAATTTCATTCTTGGAAATAAGGCTATTTATTTACATACAGTAA
Source organism: Cyprinodon brontotheroides (assembly GCA_018398635.1). Taxonomy (NCBI): domain Eukaryota; kingdom Metazoa; phylum Chordata; class Actinopteri; order Cyprinodontiformes; family Cyprinodontidae; genus Cyprinodon; species Cyprinodon brontotheroides. Next base: position 28,665,652 of record JAGKQL010000062.1, read on the forward strand.
ACATGCCTGACTTTGACTTTAGGTTTTTTATTGAGCTAAATGTTTAAATCAATGTAGAAACTACATCTGCTCAAATCAACATTATTGGAAAGCTTTTAGTTGCAAACATTTCTTTGTGCGCAATTGGAGGATCGTAATGATTTAACTCTGTTTTTCACATATTATGTGCATGCACATAGCTTTGATATTTTCCGTTTGTGAGTCCATCTGCTGATTGGCTGCAGCTTGTTTTTAGATTTGCACAGAACTGCTAGACGAACTGTTAATTAAGGATCCCATAATTTCGAACAAGTGCAAAACAAATTAGGCAAGGAAAAAAACAGTCTATTTAGAACTTCATTGAATTTCAAATTGTAATCTTCTGTATGATCTGACTAGTTAATGTACTTTAAATCGATTGCTCTCACAGCCATTTCCTCATTTTTTAAAGCAGTAAAAGAGCTTTTAAAGATGGATGCATCGGTGGACTCTGCTCTTAGTTTTTATCTGCAAATTTGACATATCTATTTTGATTTCTGGAAGAGAACTATACAATTAGGCATACAATAAAGAAAAAAATACACAAGAAAATCAAATTAATCACATTATTTTCCACTATGTCTCCCAAAGTGGCTCTAAACTTCCAAACAGCCGGTCTGGAGATGGATCTGAATGATGGTCTCTTCAGGCAGAACGGCTGCTGCGGTTACGTCCTCAAGCCCAGCTTTATGAGAGACAGCAAAAGTCAGTTCAGTCCGGAAAGACCAGAAGACCGACAGGGTTACAAACCGCTTCGCTTGTCAATACAGGTTGAAAGCCCTAATGGATTCTGTGTAGATTAGAAGAATAATGTCAGGATGTCGGTTTTTCATCTGGACGTCTGTGTTATCAGGTGATCAGTGCTCAGCAGCTACCAAAGGTGAACCAGAAAGAGGGATCGATTGTAGACCCACTAGTCAGAGTGGAGGTCTACGGTGTCCCTCAGGACCAGGCCAAGGAGGAGACCAGCCACATTAACAATAATGGTACAACAATCCTTTAAATATATAAAATTCACAAAAAATTAATAATAAGATGTTAACCTCTCTGCTGCCCTTTGACCTGCAGGTTTTAACCCGGTCTGGAATGAAACTCTGAATTTTGTCATCCACACCCCTGAGCTGGCGCTGGTCCGCTTCGTGGTGGAGGACTACGACAAGGCGTCCAGGAACGACTTCATCGGACAGTTCACTCTTCCATTTACGTGCATCCAGCCAGGTGAGCGGCACACAAAGTGACACCTCTGTGTCTTCAGAAGGTGAAGTCTGAATGAGATGTCATTCAAAGCCAACTGTTCTGCTTCCTTCCAGGGTACCGCCACATACACCTGCTATCTAAAGACGGAACCTCCATCCCTCCTTCTTCTGTTTTTGTTAACATTAGCATTTCAGAGCTCACATGAAGAAGTCAACAAGTTCAGTGTCCCCTCCAAACTTTAGTCAGTATTAACCTGTTTAAATGTCTTACATGAAAACTTTTAACTAAATTTACTGAAAGGGTTTTAGAACCTACTGATCTACAGTTTCAGTAACAAGACATAACTTATATATTTATATATCTGGATATTGTCTATAAAATAATCACCAGGCCTGTAACTGGTCATAAACACAAACTGAGACAGACCGAGGACTGGTGACGTGTTAAACAGTGTTATTTCATATAAAAAAGAGGGAACAATATGTTTGTTAGTAGCCAAGTATCCTCAGTGATCCAGTAGCTTTTAAATTTCTCAGCAGCGGTTTCCTGTTTGACCAGTCATCTCATGGCTGAGAAAAGGCTGGATTAAACTGGCTGCCTACAACTTTTCAATCTCCGATCAGATTTTTTTTCCATTTCTCACTTACTTAGGAAGACTATGCAGGGTGAGCAGATCTGTGCAATTTCTTTTTTAATTCTGTCTCTGTGCCACGCAAATAAAACCAATTTCTCACATTTGACTTGGACAGATTATGAAAAGTTATTAAAAATTGGCCTAAATAAATTTAAAAAACACAGGAGCAGCTATAAGGCAAAGCCGCACTTAATGAGTCTGCGCAGCATCTCAAACCAGAACATTTAGAATGTTTATGTGCCTATATTAAAATTATAATGAGAACTACATCTAAACAAAAGAACACCAAAATAAACCCTGTGGGGTGGTTAATATGCTGGCTGAGGCAGTAAGAGGGGATTCTAAGAGCAAGATCTGGGAAGTTTATTCAAGTTTTTATTTATTTTTTCATAAAGAGGGTAGAGTTTGCTTACCTGCTCTGTCTCCCACTCTTTATTTAGATTTTTGTGAGTATTCTATTCATTTTTTTATGTTTTATCGATAATTTTTGCAGAAGTCTTACCCACTTGCTATGTCCTGTAGGCCTAGTGGGCCTACAGGACTCCAAAACTGACTGTTTCCTTACGAAATTGACATTATTATTGATATTATTTTGTATTTTGTGTTTTACTTTGTAACTCAATTCTATTCAGTTTATTTATATAGTACCAATTCACAACATGTAATTTCAAGGCACTTTACAGAGACAAGTCAACCAGATCATACTGTCAAATTGATTCAAAGTTTTCTACCTAAGCAAAACCAGTTGATTGCATCGACTCATTGACAGAAGCAGGCATAAAGAAAGAAGCAGTCCCTCTTCCTATCAGACCCAGTGCCAATCTATATACCTGGAGTCTATCTCAATCAGAGCTTTGCAAGCCCCCTTGCAGAAAATCATATTGGGTGTGAGCATCCTCATTGACTCTTAATGAGTGATAAACGCCACCACCACTCTGAACACACCAAATCTGATTTTGCGTCCAATCTGACAGAAAATCGTATCAGATGCAAAATCGGATTTGGTGTGTTTAGGGCTAAAGGGTTTGTGTCTCCTCCTCAAAACAGGCTTTTAGATCAATGAGGATTGCAGGTAATTTTTTATTTTTTTTTATGCACGACCCCTCTAACATCCCAAAACAGCATCTTAGGTCATTCAAACACTTTTTCAGCCATTCTGCTGTTGGTTAGCTGTTGTGTTTGGGATCATGTTCCTCTTGATGATCCAGATTGGACCAAAACAATGTTGTTCAACAGATGGCTTCTAGAGTACTTTGGTAGAGGAGAATCGTCATCTGTCTAAAAGACATTGTCCCAGAAGTCTGCTATGTGTCTTTTGTCAAGGGATTACATTTTTTCTTTCTTTCAAACAGCTATTTCAGTGTTTTTCTAACTCCATCCATCATCTCCCGCTTACTTTGTCAGGGTCACCTATATCTAGCAGAATAAGGCAAGAGGCGGGGTGCAGGGCAAGTCACCATTAAAACCGTAGGGCAACACTGAAACACACAACCATGAACACACTAACACCTATGGACAATTTAGAGATGCCAATTTACCTGAGAGTCTTAGATTTTTGGACTATGGGAGGAAGCCAGAGTTATATTAGAACTTTCAAACTCCATGCAGAAAGACCAAGGGCCAGGAATTGAACCAAGGACTGTCTTGCTGTAAGCAACAGTGCTACAAACTGTGCCACCATGCATATTGTTTTTCTTATCGTCTCATCATAACCTTTAACCTGCTAATTGAGGTTTGTAGAGTTCCTGGGTATTGGTCATTGCCAATGCTCTGACCTTGAACATAATCCGTCCACTCCCAGGACAATTAGTTGCTGTCTGAGATGTTTTCCTCTTGGAAACCCTCTCTCTTAGGATAGCTTGAAGATGACTTTGTCACCGTTCTCAGATTGATTTGCAACAACAGTTGTTCCTATGACGTCACTACGGATGTCTTTCCACCAAAGCATTGTGTTGAAAAACCAAAGCTGTTATTGATGTGCTCACACTAAGGAGGAACTTATCATTGTGTTTGACCAGCAGAACTGGGGTGCCTCTGTGAAATAAATATGGTGGGACTATTTTTCACACACAGCTTGAGCATTTTTATTTTATTTTATGAGATTTTAATCCTGTAAGACGTGCTGCGTCCTTTCAGAGACAATTTAGAGATCCTGAACATGAAGGTCTGCTGCATGTTAAAACTGCCTAAACATACTAGCAGCAACATTAACTGGAAGATTGTTTAATATGAAGGTAAAAATGCCAAATATCAGTGTTATAAATATAAAAAATGTCTTAAATAAAGCCTTGTGTCAACTAATGTTGGAATAAACCTTTATGTTGAGAACTTTTTGGTCTGTGGCTCATTTCTTTCTTAATTTTATTTACAGTTAAAATAATTAACAATGGAACTACTAAATTATAAGAAACTCTATTTGGCAAAATGGAATTAAAAATAAATAGAAAAATATATAATTTTTATTTAATAAAAAAAAAAATCACTGAAGGTCGCCCGATATAAGAGATATGGAAAATGGGAGGACTACTTTGGCCGCTGGATTGGGATAAAATATTCAAACTGATGTATAAATGGAAAAATGTTAAAACTATGGAATATGACAGAGTCAGATGATAGCCGTTTCTGTTTGTCTGACCCTGTAATGTTTTGGTATTGTCATATTGTGTCTCTAGTTTGGGTGAAAAGTGAAAAAATGTCTTTAAGGATTGATGTGTCAATGAAGCTTGATGTGGTTTCTGTTTTACTAGGAGAGTTTATAGACACTCACTTAGTTAATTTAATCATTGTACTCAAAGGTTTATCTTTAAAGCCAAAAATAGATTTTCACTTGACATTAATTTTTTAAAATCATTTATTTAGCTTTTTTTAACTTTAGAAAGTTATACGTTTTCAACCATATGACAATAATGAAGCCAGAAAACAGAAACAGATGGAAAGTTCTCAAACGTTATTCTGAAAATGTAACTTGTGGATGAACAAATTCATTCAGTGTGGGTAAATGAATTTCAATGTGTCGGAGAGAGGCTTTTGGGTTGGTACATTAACTGTTTAAATGTATTCTGTGCGTTGATTTATGTTGATTTAATAATAAAACATTTTAAAAAGTAAGCCAACTTGCACACAGGGTTCGAATCCCCACTGGGGGGAATGAGCTGCCCGTGTGGGTCCTTGGGCAAGAACCTTGACGCTAATGCCTGCTTCGTAAGTCACTTTAGATAAAAGCATCTGATAAATACAGAAAAATACAGAAACAGTTATTACTCAGATGGAACCAAGATCTTCTAAATGAATGTTCATAGATCTCAGTATCTTTATGGAGTTTCTGTGTTTTGCTTTGCAGCCAAAACTTCATCAGACACACAAACTTCTTCATTAGTTGGAGGGGGCTGCTGGTTGATAGATCCTCGTACAGCTCCTGTGCGCAGCGCCCCGTCCAGCGCCTCCTTCAGGGTGAGGACACCACCTTCAGAGTCCCTCAGCACACCCTGTTCCACCGACTCCCCAGGATGGTGCCTCTGGAGATGTTTGACCACCTGGAACCTCTGCTTGGCTCTGTAGGAGCAGTGGCGGCAGGAGAAAGGTCTCTGCTCTGTGTGGGACAGGAAGTGATGTCGGAGCCCCGCCGGCCACCGGAAGGATTTCTGGCACAATCCACATGAGTATGACCGATCTTCTGCGTGCTTCTTCTGGTGGGTCTTCAGGATGAAGCTCGTTTTGAAGGCTTTGCCACATTTCTCGCAGACGTAAGGACGGACATCACAATGCTGGGTGTCCCGGTGTGAGCGCAGAGCATCGGATCTGTTGGTTCGATACTCGCACTTGTCACAGGCATACGGTTTCTCCCCTGAAGAATTTAAACAAGGAGTTACACCAAATATTTTATTTAATATTAATAATAACCATCTAGTACACCAAAACATTACATTTAAAACAAACAATATATTTAAAGATTAAGATAGCAACCTGAGAAAATAAAGAAGGATTGTCTAATCTAAAGAGATTAGGGAGGTCTAAAAAGATTAAAAAAGGTTCTCAGATCAGTTTTTAACAGTTAGTCAAAGGTGATGTTTTATACAATAATAAAAAAAAGATTTAAAATTATTATTTATATGACTGATGTCAGGAAGGGGAAAGCAGAGAGTTTTAAATGAGAGGAGAAGACAACCAGATTTGGAAAGTGTGTTTATAGTACCATCAATATCAATGTCACTGTTAAGGTGTAAAAATAAATTATAAAAACAATGATTGAGCTCAGAGAAACAATCAGGTTGGAGGGTGAGAGTATAGATTGGTTTGGTAGTGATGTAAAAATGAGTGTCATCACCCAAACCCATAGAATCCCTTTTAAAGAAAGCAATAAAAATATAGGATAAAAAATAATTAAGTTTCTACCACTGTATTTTTTTAGATGAATGTAAATTTGTTAATAGCTCCTGAATTTCTGTCACTTATTAAGGAAGCCTGCTAACATTAGGCTGCCGTGCTATCACCACTCCCGTCTCTTCAACCTAAATTCCAACAATCTAGGTCTCTTGTTAAACTTTTTATCTATTAAATAGGAGACCAGGAAACAGTGAGTGAACCATGGGAAACTGCTCATGTGGCTAACGCTTAATCCACAAAAATATGCACGGGTCAAATTCTTGTGCATTCTCGATAAAACGTGAATCTAAAGAAAATTTCGGAGGGATCTGTATATGAAAAACATCCGGTTTTGACTCCTTTAAACCGATTTTAAAGTCTTTAATGAAAGACTGTCAGGGATTTAATATTTCTCTTAACAGAGAAGAATATAGAAAAAAAAGAACTTATTTTTAAGAATTTAGTGGAACAAATTTAAACTGGGAAGCCAGGACCTTTGATTTTTCAGGAGCTCATGATGGGTGGATATGAGGACACTCTACTTACAGAGTTCAGTTACATACAAAAAGGCCCAAAAGTTAAACCTATCCAGATGCTTGGAGACATGTGGGAGGACCATCACAGAGCGAGGACATGGGTTATTAAAGACTATTCAGGTTTCTAGATGTTTGTTTGAAGAACTGGTAGATTAAACATAAGAATCCAGCCTGGTTTCAGAAATCAGTCCCTATAGCAGGCTTTGTGATGGTAGGAGGTTGTATCATGGTATGGGGAAGAATCATTTCATCTTTACTGATAGCATGGTTAATGCAGAAAAGTCCAGCAGACATATTAAAGCAGGATCTGCTGTGTTTAAAACCACGTCTTTTCCTGGAACGCCCATGTATTTTCAGCAAGACAATAGAAAATGATCTTTCTACAGCCTTTTTTACTAGAGTAGTGAAAAAAGACCTATATTAAAACTCAGAGACAGAAATGTCCTTGTGTGGTGAATACAAAGAATCCTAAAACCTCAGACTATTTTGTTTTTTTTTACATTTGCGAAGGCTTAAATTGGAGGGACGGATACCATACCTGAAAAAAAAATCTACTGTCTCCCAAGAAAAATACAGTTTCTACTCTAATGGATTTATGGGACGATCCTGTTTATGTTCAAAATCAAGTCTATTTAAATTCAAATTTGGGCTTCTGTGTGGAGTTCATACCTGTGTGCTTTGTCATGTGATACTTCAGCTGGGTCGCCCACTTGCATTTGTATCCACACTCTGGACAAAGGTACATCTTCTCGTCTTGATGAACTCTCATATGCAGCTTTGGTAGAAAGTAGTGAAATTAGTGTTTTTAATCTAGATACAACAAAGCAGATATATTAAACTTAAACCCAAGGTTAACTTCATATTAACTGAATATAAAGTTCAGCCAGATTTTAGAAAATAATAAACTTCAGGTCTTAGATAACACCCACAGGAATATCCAGTATTAACAAGCTGTGGCATTGTGTATGACGATTTTATTTCCTAATGCTGTTGTGTTAAACCCAAACTGAGGTCTTAAAGGACTAGTGGAGGATGTTCCTTTTCCAGGTGAATCATCAAAATAAGTGGTCCTCCCAATTGTCAATCATTCAGGTGATATGTTTCCGTAAGGCCGTCCTTAGTGCTCGCCCCCCATAGTGGAAAAATTTGGAAATCTTCTTTTGGAAAATAAGCTTGTATGATTATTGCAAACAGCAACTTTTAAACAGATCATGCAGGAGGAGAAATGGGCTCATGCATGCTTTTGCACGCGTTTAACAGGCGTTACCTCTAGGGTGCGGGTACAGGGTTGTGCATGTGCAAGTGGTCTTTTCCAAAATTTGCCTCCACTATACCTTTAACATCTACACTACACTGTATTTATATCACTGCAGAGTGCAGTAAATAGACCTCAGAACAGGTCTAGGTAATAAGGTAAATCTTTAAAACCACAGCCGGAACATCCAAACAAAACAAATAAAATTTTTGCCCTGAACAAAACACAATTTTTTTTCATCTTAAAACTCAAGTGAAAGGAAGTTCTCCTAAAAAAAAAACCTGAAAAAATGCAATTAAATAATTCAATTTGAGGCAATTATCAGGTTATGCATTTACCTTTTACTGACTCATGTTGGCCAAGCGAAATTGCTGAAATTAAACTGGAATACCCTCAAAAGTTTGAATTCTGAATCAGAAAGGCTATTCAAGATGGATGCAGTTCGCATTAACAGTATAAAAAAAATTCTACTTTGAACGGTAGCTTTAGGATATACTAGGAGATACTTTTTAAAGTTACAAAAATAAGGTTATAATTTTACGAAAATAAGATCATAATGTTTTTACAGCAATAAAGTCGTACCGTGAAGACATCAAAGTCATGATATGAGGAGAAAATCGTAATGTTACAACAAAGCGCTGTCTTCCCCTGCGACTGTGATACTACTTTTTAGTGGTTATAAGATGTGATATTTTTTACATAGTTTCTTCTGTGCAAAACACCAAGTAGAACTGTTTTTGTTTTTTTATTGTTATGGTTGTAATAGTGGCCATAGTAGCCATATACGAACAACGGTAAATATGAGCCTCTGAAAGCAGGAAACCAGAAAACTCTGAGATAATGAAGATCAAATTTACTAGCTATAAGGTAAACCAAATGCAACGTCACCAAAGCCTTAATGTTGCAACTTTCACCAAATCTGACCAATTGATTAACCATTGATCTACATCTATAATTAAATAAATCAGTTGCTCATATCTGACCTTACCTTCAGCCTAGATGGGTCAGAGCAGGTGTAGGCGCACTGCTCACAGCTGTAGGGTTTCTCCCCAGTGTGAATGCGGATGTGCCAGGTGATCTTCTGCTTGTTTCTGGTTGCATACTCACAGTCTGTGCATTTGTACATGCGTTTGCTCCCGTGTGAACGGAGGTGCTGCTCCAACACCAGCTGATGCCGACAAGTAAACTTGCATGTGCTGCACCTGAGAGGCTTGTCGTCCGAGGAACCCTCCTCATGTTCGCTCAGAAGGTGTTGAGCCAACAGCTGCCTTGTTTTGGCTGCAAAGGAGCAAAGCTGACAATGGTGTGGCAGGTGGGTCCTCTGATGGATGTCAAGGCTTTCTTTAGTCTGAAACATCTCCTGGCAGGTAGTGCATTTCACTTCAGTGTGTCTGCTCTGCTGGTGGTGCTTCAGTGTCACTTCACTGCTACATGTAAAGTCACATTTCTTGCATGAAAAACAAACCTGAAGTTTGTGTACCCGTTTGCAGTGGTTTCGCAAAGCAATCTCGGAACTAAAACGAGCATTGCAGTGACTGCAAACATGCCGCAACTCCCCTGAGTGACATCTGCGGTTATGCCGTCTGACATCGTCAGGAGCGTAGCCGGTGAAGTCACACAGTGGGCAGAAGTGTGTCGGCTGCTTGTCGTGGATGCGTATCTTGTGCTGACGTAGTTTGGCCAATGCGCCAAAGGTCTTGTCGCATACGTCGCAGCTGTGTCGGCCAACCCCTGTGTGCAGAGACTTGTGCTCCTCTAAGCGGTAGCGCCTCAAGGTGCTGAAGGAACAATAGGTGCAACGATGCCGTCGAGCAACTTTGTGTTTGCGTGAGATATGCTGCTCCATGCAGCGTTGTTGCCTGCAGCTGAACTTGCAATCCTGGCAATGCAAACGTTTCGGAACTGGACCCTGAGACTTTCCTTCCTTATGATCGGAAAGTATGAGACGGTTCAAAGAACGTTTGGACGTCTGGACTTCACCTGGATTCATAGATTCTTTCTTCTCTTGATTGTCTGAAGCAATTCTCTGACTTCGTCTGAATCCAGAGTTTGGTTGCTCCCCTGAAGAACCCCTGTTACTATTATTCATATAGTCTTCTGTGCTTTTCAACTTTTCGCTCCCTTTATTTTCTATTTCTGAAGTGGCCTGATCAAAAGTCCCTTGGCAGGTCAATATGTGCCTTCTTATTGTTGGCAGCTTGGTTGCAGAAAAACTGCATAACTTACAGTTCAATTTACCATCTTTTCTATCATAAAGAGTTTCAGCCTGTGATAATTTTGGTCTTTTAGTTGATATTTCCTCCAGAATTTGTACATCCGTAGGCTTATCTGCCTGGGTTACACTTGCCTGATCTTCTGTAACGGAGTCTGATTTGTTTTCGGAGGTGCACGCTGTTTGTCCTAGATGTTTCAGCATCGTCGACATCTCATTTGCCGTCGACAGAACTTCCATCTGATTCGAGTTTGTTTCCTTTTGAGCTTGTCTCGATTCTCCTCGAGCCGCACCAGAATTTCCCAATGAACTTTGAGGCACACTTGAGCTGCCAACAGATGCTCTTGTGTTGTGCGAAGCTACTGGGTGCTTCTTTTTCAGGTGGTAGTCCAGCCCGCGCCTCTGTTTGAACTGCTCCCCACAGGACCGGCACTCGTGTCTCTTTATACGGCTCTGGCACAGAGCTCTGCGGTGGTATTCCAAAGTCGACTCCCTGCTGGTTACATAGGAGCATTTGTCACAGCCATAAACATGTTCAGATGGCACTGCAAGCATCTGGACTCGTCCCTCTAAGACCATGGCTTCTGCTTGGTCCTTGTCGTGTTTCCTCAGAGTTTTTAGTCGGACCTCAGAGTGTGAGGGCTGGTTCTCCCCAGAAGGAGAAGCAGAACCAATTGTTGCATTACTAACTCCGATGCTATGGTGGGTGTTATCTGACTGTCCACAGTCTCATCAGCTTTGACTCAGACTGGTTAAAGGCTCACTTTCATCTTCTAAGTCCGCTTTGCTCAAAAGGTCTATGTTGCATTTCCTCCAGCGAGTTTTTAAGGTCTAAGGTCTCTTGTGATGAGCCAGGGTTTGTGGATTTCAAAGGTGGTGTGTTTCTGAGGTTTTCATCCTGGCTTTGTAAAGCTGTGCTTTGGTCTTCACCAGTTGTCAGAGTGGTTAACACCAGGGTACAGTACTGCTCCGGACTACTGATGGATCTTTCTGAAACTGCTTCATGACCAACTTCTTGGGACGCAAAGTCAAAACCAGATTCATCAGCTTGTGAGGCAAAGGAGCTTTCTGGGCAGAGATCGTTCTCCGATTGGTTCTTCTGTGTACCAGAAGCAGGTTGTTCAGACTCCTCGTGACCCACTGAGGATTTACGGTAAAAGTCATCCACAAACGCTGCAGAATTCCTCTCCTTCTCCTTCGCTGCATAACTCTCTAGCCATGCCGTATCTCCTGGTACGTAGCCATGGGCTTTCTTCTTGTGCAGGAAAAGGCTGACGCTGCTGTAGGACGAGTAGACGCAGAGGGCACAGTAAAATTTCTTCAACTTGGTATGTTTGCAGTTCTCGTGGTTTTGAAGTGCCTGCCGGTAGCGTGTGGAATACGTGCAGTATTTGCACTTGTATGCAGCCGACTTCTTCTCCTCTCCAGAATGTTTGGCCGACATGTGGTTGCGGAGCTCATACTTGCGCTTGCAGGCATAAGCGCAGATTTCACACATGAGTGACTTAGCCTGATGCCGTAGTTTATGGCTCTTAAGCTGGTCCATTCGGTGACATCGGTAGGAGCACTGATCACATGAATATCTAGAAGAGACAAGTAGTTTATTCAGTGTAGGACAGAGAGATCCATGCAACATCCTCCACAAAAACTGGCACACATGGTTACAAGGAGTAATGCTAAAGCTGCTGTATAATTGACTTTTCAATATTAGTAAATTTTATCCAAAGCCTCATTTACTTTTCTGACTATGTCTCCGAATCAGCAGAATCTCAACTCTGCTTTATGCTTCATACATCTGTGAGGTCAGGTTGGCCAAATTATGGCATTTTAGCACCACACCCCCTGTGCATGGCATCAATGGGCCCTGATTTCTCCAAAATACGCACCTAGAAAAATAGTTACGATGCAGAAAACTCTGTGCAGAAAAAACAAGGTGACTGAGCAAAAGCCCCTACTAGTGAGGGATTGCACATATAAACTAGGTGTCTAGAGACATCTTAAGATTTTGCAGATTGTGAAAAACTCTTGGAGAGAAATATTTGTCACTCTTGGATGACACAACGAGGCTTTGAAAATCTTGGGAATAGCTGTTCTTTCTTAATGCAGAGTGATGAAGGTTAGTGTTCTACACCTTGCATGGGCCGATAGAGTTGGTCAGAATATTAGGTACAGAAGGGGAAACGTGGCACGGGTGCAAGTGATTCAAATACTGTATTCTGTGCATCAAGTGCTACCCTTTATGGTTTAGAGCTGTACAAGAAAATAATTTGCTTCCTGATACATTAGTTCTATTTTTGCCTTTTATTCCACTCAAATGTTTCAGATCAAACAAATGTAAACACAGACAGCAGAACTAATAATTGGTTGTTTCTCCCTGTGATTGTTATAAATACCTGGTATGGAGTCATTAACATCAATAATTTACCCACTTTCATCTGCAGTTGCCGTTTTAATTCAGCCTCATTTGAGGTTTTCCAGCCTGGATCCAATGCCTCAATTTAATGTAAGGTCAGACTTTGACTAGGCCAATCCAATGTCCAAAATATTGTGAGCCATTTAGAACTGCTGGAATGATTCTGCTGAGGGAACCAGGTGAACTGGAACTAAAGGTCAGTGACTGATGGTCGGAACTTCCCCTAAGGATTTCCCACCAGAAGAGCAGAATTCATTTTCCATCCGTTAGAACAAGTGGTCAAGGTTTGAAGAAGCAAGGCAGCCATGGAACATACTCCAAACAGGTTCATAGTTATTTTACCAAGGGTTTTGAGGACCTCCAAGTTGTTTTTGGGTAGTCATGGGACAGTGCTTTGTTCTTGTTCTTTTGCATATCCAGGGTTCTGATCTTTTACCCCTCTTTATAGCCCAGCATCTTTTGCTGTTGATCCCTACCTGTGGCCGATGGAGCTATAGACATAGTTCTTAGTTCTTTTGTGATCTTCTGGATAAGTCAGAGCTAATCTCTTGGAGTAATATTGTTGGGGCACCTGGTAGCTGTTCCTAGGAAGGTTATCCACTGTTCTATGTTTACTTCATGCGTAAATAACGGTCCTCAATGTCCTAAAGCCTTAGAAAGGACTTTTGAATTTCTTTAATCAGGACATGATATGTCGCTGTTTGAGATCTATTTTTCAACTTCCTGCTGCAAGGCAGGTTGAGAGGCAGTTTTTCGATATGTGAACTTGTGCGTTCACATGTGTAATTGTGCTCATGAAACATCATGAGCCTCAGCCCTAGTACTGTTCCAATTCACAAAAACGCAAAACGGAAAACGGACAAAGTCCCAGGATGTTGTTCTCGCCCCTCCCTACTTTACCCAACATGCATTAGTGCACACCGCTTTACACTCTGTTCTTGAGATGAACAGCTGTTTCCAGCATGCTCTGCGGCAGCAGTAGCTTCCAGTGGAGCTCTCACAGAGCTCAGAGTATGTAAGCTAAAAGATCACTTTTCAAAGTCGCTGTTGTTCTATAAAAGCCTACATTTTGGAGATCATTTGAAGCTGGGAATTATACACCTCATATTATACCATAAAAGCGTCTGCTATATATTTACTGATTTAGTCGCGGTAATTTAAAAAAAAGTTCCGTATGTTGAGAGGACAGTAAGCAACAAGCGGACGTCCAAGGCTAAACGTAGACGGTTTCTAACCTTAGCCAGTTTGCAGCAGCCCCTCTCTCAGCATAGCCGTGTGTGAAGGACCGCTGCCTCTGATGGAGATTTTTGGTAAAATGTTCATTTCATTTGTGTTTATCCAACTGTGCTAACTATTATTCCCACACTAAATGAAAAAAGTAAGGATTTATGATTATCTGAGAGATTTATTAAAAACAGTACGCTTCTGTTCCAGATTAACCCATATTTTATGCTGCATGCTCCCGTTCTCCCCGAAGTCTTCCCGCCAATTTTCTGTGTACTTCTCAAGAAGTCCATACTTTCTAAATGCATTCTTGTGAATTGAGAAATGGGCTCTGTTTCCAGAGATCTTTGTGCATCAGACGTGCAGATCTGCATTGCTGTCTACCTGAGGTCTCCAGCATGTTTCCTCCGCCATGAACGGTGAGATAATGTACTTCCACTTGGTGACGTACCGCTCCACATTCAGCTTTGCATGAAGTTCTTTTAAAATTCGAGCGTAAGGACGAGCATGATAGCTTGGACAGGTAGGACTCGTCCCCTGCATCTGAACTCACACTGGCTGCACTTGTGAGGCTTCTCACCTGGAAACAGAAAATAAACATCAGGAGACATCAGGCACAGCAGGACAGAATGTACCCGAGTTCCTCCTCACTGCTGTGCATCAGGATGTGTCGCTTCAGGCCGCGTTTGTGCGAGGTGACGTAGCTGCACTGAGAGCAGCGGTGGATCTTCTCGCTGGCGTGCAAATGTCCGACGTGCTGCTCGAACTCCACGGGGTTAAAGGTAACGAAGGGGCAAAAGTCACAGCAGAGCTTTTCTTGGCCGGTGTGACCCAGCCGTCGGTGCTGGAGGAAGACCGTCTTATTGGAGCAGGAGAAGTCGCACTCTGAGCAGTGATAGGCCAGGTGGGTCCGATAATGATCCTCCATGTCTGCTTCGCATTTGAAGACGGCGCTGCAGGCGTGATGACGACACTCTGCGGCTTTGACCCCGTGCTCCTCAGCGGCGTGTTTAACCAGGTCTTTGCACTGGGAGCTCTGGAAAGAGCAGCCTTCCTGGAAACACGCCATCGTTGCACCGTCTGACAAGTGTGTCTTCATGTGAGCCTTCAGGGCCCTGCTGTGGGGAAAGCTTTGGCTGCAGGAGGGACACGGGAAACTCGGATTGCTTGCAGTCTCCCCCGCCTCGTCAGGATGCACGCTCGCCACATGGCGGCGGATGGCGTTTCTCTCCACAGCAGAATAATCGCATAGATGGCAGCGGTGGATCTTCTCCCCGGCCTCTCGGAGGCGGTGTATGCGTAGCTTACTTTTGCTGGTGAAATAACGATCACAGGTCGGACACTGGAGGCTGGGATCAGGGAAATGTAACCGAAGGTGCTCCTGGAGGTGGGAGCGCATCTTGAAGCAGCGCCGACATTTGGGACAGGCGTGGGTGCGATACATCTCCTCAGACCCCTCAGAAAGGTATGCTGATGGACAAGAGCACAGTATCAGCTCAATTCAAATCATTCATATATCTCATTTTTAGGCACTCTTTAGTAATTTCAAAGAGCACAGACTGTGCAGTTTACAAGATGTAAAGTTTATATATATATATATATATATATATATATATATAGTATATATATAGTATATATATATATGTTATATATATATATATATAGTATATGTTATAGTACACATATATACATATTTATCTGCACAAATATATATGTATATATTCGGAATATATTTAATATATATAATCAGACACAAAATAAAGAACATTTGCTCAGATTCTGATGATTTATTTTCAGCGTATAAATTGTTTTCTATCTAAGCTAACTTCTTTGAGTTTCTGCAGCAATCCCTCCACCTCTGGCAAATAAGGTGGAGAGAAAACGTGGAGAGAAACGGTTTCCCTTTGAAATTTTATTTTTATTTTTAGCTTTTGCTGCATTTTTATCTATTGTTTTTACCTGTGTTGTTTAAATGTTACATCATGTGAAGCACTTTGCGACTTTGTCTGTGAAAAGTGCTATACAAATAAAAGTTTACTTTACTTACTTTATCCTTGAAATGAGAAATGGAACCAGGCTCAGTACAAGGCAGTAAATCTGTGGGAAGCTCTTGTGTTAGAACTTGTTTGTTAAAACTGACTTCACGATTTGTGGTAGGTTGGTGCTTCTTGATTGCCTTTTTACTAGTGTTGTGACAATGCCATTTTTAGCCCCAATAAAACATACCCTATACCTAAGGCTGTGCTGTAATAATACCGATACCCATACCATCTGTTTGAAAATTGATGTGTGTGTATATATGAAGAACTGCATACCATTTGGATGTAAAATAATCACCATCATGGTTTCTTTTGTCAAGCTGCTGCCTACCCTTGAGAAGCAGAAAAAAGACTAATACAAAGTGAATCCAGTAGAACCTTTATTGCCTACCTGGAATGGGTGAAAATAGTTGAATAAACTTTTGGCTCTCAAAATGTTATCAGTGCCCTATTTGTTCGGTACTCACCCGATACTGATACCACCGCTTTAGTGCTTGATCGGGCCCCGGGTCGATGCTGGTATCGGTATCGGTGCAACACTACTTTTTACCAAATACTTTTTTTCTCCCGAATACGGCTTTTCAAGGCTACTTTTTATTTTTAGTTGAGTATAAATATAATAAAGTAAATGCTACTCTTACTTGCGTGCAAGTTTGGTAGCTACTCTACCCACATCTGATGAAGACAGTTGTGAGACAGCGACTGCGGAGGTGTTTTAGACATTTTTGATTCCTGCTGCTTCCAACTGTGAAAAATGTAGCGATTTTCTTCTCAATAATTGAGGGAAACCATCTTGATTATGTTTTTGAAATACCTGTTTGAATTTCCCCATAACCCACAGACTCACCAATTTCCTGAGACACCCTGAAGGAAGGAACAAATGACATAATAACTGTGTTTACCAGTAGATGGTGCCGGACATGCAGCAGTGGAGCTGTCCTTCTCCACGGCTGCTCCTGGTTGTTTCTCTGCTGGTGATTCAGTCAGACTCCCTAATAAAAGATGCAAAATAACAGAAAAAAGAGAGATATGAAACATGTCTTAAATGATTCCCATGTCTCCTCCAGATGTTGTCTGTACCTGGATGCGTGTTTTCCACATGTTTGTGATTCAACATGTGAGTCCTGAGCTGTTTCACATCCTGAGAAACAAACTGGCAGTAGAAACAGCCGAACGGCATGTGGCTCCTGCGGTGGCTTTCCATCTCTCCCTGCGTGAGGAAGGACATTTTACAGGAGCGGCTGGTGCAGCAGATCAAATTCAGGCCGTGAACGGAGGTCAGGTGGTTCTGGTTCTCCAGACGGTCTTTACTGCTGAACTGGCAGCCTTCCTCGCTGCAGGGGAACGGGCCCTCTGTGTTCTGCTCCCTGTGGTTGGCTTTAAAGTGTTTTTTTAGAGCAGCTGGTTTGGAAAAACTCTGACTGCATCCAGAGCATCTATAGATGTCCGGCTGGGTTCCGTGGGACGAAGCTGGATGCAGGTTTGGACAACAGTGGGAGATGAAGGTGGACGTATCTGAAAAGTTCTGCCCACATTTATCACAAGCATGTTCTTCTGTCTCCATCATGCCTGAAAAAAACACAAAACACTGAAATAAACCTGGTTTATTTACATTTAGCCCCACAGCAAAAAAATTAATCTATATGTTTTTTTTCTTAAAAAAAGGGATTTTTTTCTTGAATTGAGGAAGTAAGTGAAACACTTTGCCAATGGAACAAGACAATTTACTTTGAAAATAAGAAAAACAATTGCATTGTCTTATTTCAAGTGCATACTTTCTACTTATCTTTTTTAAGAGTAAATATAATCATTGCATTGGGAAATCAGCTTATCTACTTACTCAAATTAAGGGTAAATACACTTAATTTAAGAATTTTATACTTATTTCTAGATCATTTTTGCTGTTCAATAGGGGTGGGCATTGATTGTATCGTTTATCGGGATACACATCTAGTCATGGTGACAATTTAGATTTATCGTCTAACAGATTCAATAGATTTAGCAATAATAAAAAAAAAAATTCAAAATGGGTGAATTGTAAATTTTACTTTTAATATTTTTTACTTTCACGTTGTTTCTTTCATTGAGGTATTGGCAAATTTGTGAAGTATGATTAAATGCAATTCCTATGGGATGTTTAGTAATATAAATTAATATAATTTAAGTAATATAAATTACACTTCTTTATCCTGAAAAACGCCTGGTTTAAACTTGCAGTTTTCCATTAGTGTTTGTAATTGTCATGCTCTGCTTGCTGTGGCAATCATTCACAGCAGTACAGTTACCAAAGAACGAAATTAATAACTAAATGATTTTATCTGAGTGTTATCATCAGTTTTATCATTATCACAATAGTACCACAAAGTATCATGATAAGATTTTAAGCACATATCGCCAAGCCCTAGCCTTAAAATAAACAAAATAATCTAATAATGTATAGGCTTGGAATTTTTTTCATGCTCTTTTAAAAATGGTAAATGAGCTGATTTTATATTTCTTTTCAGGACAGTCGCTGATGTTTGGTTTGCTAAAATGAAATAAACAGAATTTAGATTTTATATTCAATACAAAATAATAAAGAATAGAATAGAAAAGATGACCTGCAGAACCATGGTGGAAAAATCTACATTCCTAAAAAACAAACCTGTAGAATTTCAGACTGCATATCCCAAAAGCAACAAACCTGTGAAGAATTTTGGGATGGTTATAACAAAGCATATGGCTCTATACATTGCACACTTAAAATCCATGTATCCAGCATGGTGGAGGCTGCACATCATGGTTTGAGCCCACAACATCTTAAAAGCCATTGAGGGTCGGATTTCATGTTGAACTGGTGAAACTATAGATACAAAAGAGAAGTCCTGGTGTCTCCTCTTAATAGAAAGTATCCAACTCCACAGGGAGAAAAACTAAAGAAATGACCCCCCCTGGCTTCCGTAGAGGAGCAGCAGCTATACTCCAAGCTCCCTCTGGATGATGAAGCTCTGACCAGCATTTCAGCAGCTTGTCTCCAGGATCTGATTAATTATATGTTTATAGAGTCAGCTGTTAAACAATGTGAAGGTCTAAATTATGTTAACACAGTTTTTGTAAGACCAGGAAACACAGAGATGAATAGTTAGATATGTGAAACAGCTCCTTTTAAGCAGATGTCAGACCTCCCGCCTGAGCGTCCAGCCTGACCAAGTGTCTGAAAAACAAAAGATCAACAATCTGATCTCGGTTCTCACCGGTTCCTCTGGTTCCTCAGATGATTTCTGTTGTTTTTTGTTGTTCTGAAGAACCGATAACAGCAGAATGACGGACTGGAAGCTTTTATTTACCCAAAAATTCTGAAAAAAGAGCTCCTTAAGGGCGGCTGAATGCGAAGCTGTTATCACTAGCTTAGCTTAGTGCTAACAAGAATGCGCCGAAGTTAGCTTCCGATTTGTAGTGGAACCAACTCCTGCTCTAAAGACTCCAGACAATGGCTCACAAAAATATTCTTGTTTAAAAAAAAAAAATATTAACTGATTATTGTTTTTGCAAACAGCACAACTTATTTTTTGTTAGTAAATTTAGAAAATTTCTTTCAGACCATGCTTTCAGTGTTTGATTCAAAAAGTTTTTTGTTGTTTGTTTTTAAAGCCTAACAATGAGATTGTGATTGTTAAATTTTAGCATACAATCAAGTTAATTTTACATCCACGTTATTTATTTATTTGAATAATTTACTGTTTTGCCCAATAAATATTAGCTTCTTTATTTACCAGGGCTATAGCTGTTTAATGGCTGGAGTTGTTTATTAAAGCTCAACTCTTCATGCTCATGTGCCTCTGAGCAAGGCACCAAACCCCAAATTGCCTACAGATCTGTGTGTGAATGTTTCTTTATTAGCATGTGACTGTGTGGATGTGTAAAAGAGCTTTGAGCGCTCCAATAGAAACACTCTGCAGTCAACATTTGCTGTATTCATAAAAAGTAAATCAATAAATGTATTGTGTTTTAAGTATGATGTAGGTTTTGTGGCTTGAGATAAATTCTACGATATGTGGGGTGATTTAAAATAAAGATTTTTAGATTGAACTGGTTGCTGATCGGGCTGCACAGTGGAGCAAAGGGTAGCACTGCCACCTTGCAGCAAGACGGTTCTATTTTCAATTCCTGGCCCGGGGTCTTTCTGCATTGAGTTTGCATGTTCTCTCTGAGCATGCATGGATTTTCTCTGGGTACTCCGGCTTCCTCACTCATATGACTGTCAGGTTAATTGTCTTCTCTAAATTGTGTGAATGGTTGTTTGCCCTGTTTGTCTCTGTGTTGCCCTGCGATGGACTGGCAACCTGCCCAGGTTGTACCCCGCCTCTCGCCCATTGACAGCTGGAGATAGGCACCAGCACCCCTCGCGACCCCACTTGAGATTAAGCATGTTAGAAAATGATGGATGTGGGTTTAAAGGGAAACTCATACCAGTTTATTATTTTCAAATACAATTGTTTATTCCCTGAAATAAGAATCATCTTTCCATTAGCCTAAATTCAGATTCAGCTGCACCCAGGTCTGCTTTTCAGTAAAAAATGCTGAGAATTTGTGGTTCCATACTGTCAAATCAAATGAAATATAAACTGTATGCTGATGAAGGTTCTCAGTTGAAGCACACCTCCAGGAAGGTTTCAATTCAAATGTCTGGATCCCAGACATTTGAATTGACTCAAACTCACTGCGGATGTGAGAAAGCTTCCTGGAGAGGTACGAAACGTCTTCAAATCTTGGAAACCAAGTACAGTGGATATTTTTGGAATTTTTACGGAAATATAAACTACTGTAAAGACAAAAGAGTTATGTTGAACTAATCATTTTTGATCCAATAAAATAAAATAAAACCAGAAATAGCTTCTTAGATTTTCCACTTGGAAAAATTAGCTTTCCCAGCAGGAAAATGAAACAGTTGAAGTGTTTAATTTTCTATTGTGTGAAAGATGCAGGTCAGGTTTGTCCTCTCAGCAGATATAGTCCCTAAAGATGGACCAAAGCAAAGGTTGCACACATTGAGGTATATAAAAAATAAATAAATAAACAATAAAATGTTTTTGGATGTTTTGAGTTTTTACTATAACAGCACATGTTGCAAAGTTTAAACAGTGTGCCTACTGAATTTCCTGGAACCATTTCAGTTCAGGTTCAGCTTCAGTTTTCAAACAGGGTCTCTGCTAAAGTGATCTGTGTGAAACTGATCTTTGAAATATTCACATATAGAATAAAATCTTAACGATTCTTAATAATCTACATATTACAACAGAACTGATCGATAAATATTAATTTAGAGTTCTTATTATATTTCACTGAAGCTCGAATCAAAAGCCAACTTTAGTCCCGGAACCATTGGCGATAGATATTGGTGGATAGCCGAACTGTTTTTATGAAACACGGGAAATGTGGTAAAGGTCGCTGCTTCGCATGGAACCGCTAGGTTGCAGAGGTTTTTCCATCCATTGAGTCCTGTGAGGAACTGCAGGACTCGGCACCATGCCGCTGTCGGACTTCTTGGACGGCCTGAAGGACAACCCGTACTTTGGAGCCGGGTTCGGATTAGTGGGGGTCGGAACGGCGCTGGCTGTAGCCAGGAAGGGAGCCCAGGTGGGGATGATCTTTTTCCGTAGGAACTACATGATCACCCTGGAGGTTCCCAGTAGAGACAAGAGCTACCACTGGCTGCTGAGCTGGATCACCAAGCACGCCACGCACACGCAGCACCTCAGCGTGGAGACCTCCTACCTGGCGCATGAGAGTGGACGGGTCCACACGCAGTTTGACTTCCACCCGAGTCCTGGAAACCACATCATCTGGTCAGGGAGACCTTCGACTCGGTTTATTTTAATGTTGTTGCGCTTCTAAACTGTGTCTTACGGTCCCAGCATTACTAAATGCTGCCTTTAGGTACACATCGTTGATCAAATATCCTAAATTTCTTTATTTCTAATCAATCCAGTGCATTGTTGTTTGCAAAAAAAGTTTTTCTCTTATAGAGATTAATTAAGACATGTATTTTTAATAGCTGTTGAATACGTATTTTTATAGACTTGTTTCTTAAATGTTTCAAACTAGATGTCAGTGAATGTAACAGAGCTACACCAATCAACATATGAAACCGTAAAGAGCAGGATAGAAGCGCATCGATTTTATAACAGGTGCTGCTGGGGTAACCGTTATGTTTTCTATAGGCTGCTCATATTCACACAGTTTTACACCGATTTCTATTTTTATTTACTTTAGATATAGACTTAAACTTTATTTTTATTTTGTGCACACAGGTTGTATACAAAATGAAATTTCTTTCAGTACAGATCTCAAGACACTCCGATTTATTAAAATGGTTTGGACTGAACTTTGATGTTTCTTTCATTGGATCTTGAAAATGCTTGTCAGACATAAATATCCTGAAAAAAATATCCCACTTTATAAATGAGTATTAAATCTAAGATATACAGCTATTAAGAACTGTATTCTTCAATAGCTTTGAATCAGTCTAGATGGTCCCAGTATGCATTATCCATAATCAACTGATAGTTTCCACAACTTGGGGAAAGAAAACACACAAGTCACTGTGACACCAGATTTAGATACTCAATTATTAATTCTATAGTCATGCAAATGTGAGCATCACATCAATCTAATGCTTTTAATGTTATTTTTCTTCTGAGGGTGTTTTATTTGTTTTTTTTTTTAATGGTGTTCTCTATAGATGCTTATTTTAAGTGATTTTTGATTTGTAACTGTGTTCTTTTATTGAGTTGTGAGCTGGATGTTTTCAACATAATTAGACTATCAGTTTATAATGACAATAAAGATGACTGATTAATCTAATTTCCAGTTCTAACAGATTTTTCTCTATTTCACGTTGCTCCAAAACAATAATATTGCTTCCAGTGTGATAAAACCTGTTGGTAACATTCAACATTTTTTTGTTTCTTAGTAATTTCACCAAAACATTAAACTTTTACTAAAAGCAGATTTTATTAAACCTTTATTAAATACAGAGATTGATTTTACAATAATATGGGACATAAATATCTCATTATTTTTAGTTAAAATAAAAATGCATACAAGCAAAATGGAAAATGTGGGAACAGTAATAGTCTTTTCCAGGTAAATTCAATATAGTTTTACATTTTTCCATAATATGAATCTGGTTCAACCCGTAACAGGTTCTGTTACCATGGTAACTTATTCTAGAGTAAGTCAGGTTTGTAGATTAGAGATCAACATCGTGAAAGTAGCATCTCCACCACTCTGTGTCCAGACTAGAGGTGGGAGATGTGGAATCACCAAGTCTTCTGTTTGTCATATATTTGTTCTGCTCAGCCTCTGAATCAGGTGGATCCAATCTGCACAGTGAATTAAATCTGCAGGTCAGACTTTCCTGGTTCAGTGGCTGGGCAGAGCTAATATATGGCGTATAGATGATGGCTCCACATCTCCCACCTCTGGTCCAGAGGAAATGGAAGCAAACATTTTAATAACTTTCTACAATTTTTTTTTTCTTTTTAGGATGATTTTACTCGATATAAGCCCATTTCTCTATTGTTAATATAGGTAAAAAGTTACTTTGCAGTTGGAAATGTAAACTGTCTGATCCAACTAGAGCAGGAAGCATCATAGTGTTTGATAGAAAATGAGCCGCAAAGTTCACAATATCTTCCCCTGATGGACTGAATCATTTTTATCTTCCTACATGGGATACCCAACAGGAAAATTCAGCAATGTTTGATACATTACCTTTGTGTGATAGCAGAAATTAGACAGTTTCATACTTTTATTATGTGGCTTCAACAGGTTAAGGTTAAATAGTGGCTCTGTTGTTGCTTTAATATTGTAGGATATATAAACAGGTAAGGTGCTCCAGGATAGGATCGTATAGGACTCAGGTTTACCATAAACATTAAGAGAAGAACAAAGAGAGCACATAAAGCTGATGGCAACAATAGAAAATGCATAGATGGAGAGAAGTAGAAGAATGCAACAATGTAAGAAAAAGTGGTCATTATGTCCTCCAGCATCTATAGGCTATGGCGGCATAATTAGAGATTTCAACCAATCCATCTGTATGATCTGATGGAATTGAATCTGTAGAATGACTTAAAATGACATGTTGTGAGGCAGTCTAATCTAACTATATGTTTTATCAAATAGGCAAAGTTGGTGATAAAACCAGTTGGTGTGTCTGTCTCAGAGGTTAAAACATGGAGCTGTTTCTTCTGCAAGTCCTTTCTCTAATAAACCACCTTCAGAAAGTCTAAAGAAGTACTAAAAGCAGAGCAGAGTAAACAAGAGGCTGCTGTAAAGCCAAAGATCACTTTGAGGGCAGTGAGATGTTCTCTTTAATCTCTGTTCTCCTGGTGGCTGCAGGTATAAGAGGAAGTGGATCCGAGTGGAGCGGACCAGGGAGAAGCAGATGGTGGATCTTCACACTGGGACTCCATGGGAGTCTGTCACGTTCACAGCTCTGGGGAGAGACAGACAAATCTTCTTTAACATCCTTCAAGAAGGTACGGCTGATGGCATGGTGGTCAATTTCAGCTTTCCTTACATAACGATCAGGATCATGGAGGCAGAGTCTGGCCTTAAACTGAGATGATCTCAAAGATCTAACCTCTGGAGATGGATTATAGTTTTTTTTTCTTTTACTTTAGAGCTACTACTGTCTAAAAACTAAAGTAGCAAAAATTTAGGAGTGAGTTAGAGCTCTTTAAGTTTAACGCTCAGAGAGATGTTTGAAGAAAACCACATTCAGATCTGCAAAAACTAAACACCTCTTAACTGAAAAGCACGTTGGTGGAGGTTTGCTGGTCTGGGTTTTTTTCTGGAGACACTTAGCAGTTTCCCTCATTCAAGCAGCTGATAAAGATGAAAGAATATATTTTTTTTCATCCCTCTGGGTTGAATCTGATTGAACCATGATGTGTTCTTCTCCCTTGTTATTGTTTTTTGCAGCACGGGAACTGGCCCTGAAACAGGAGGAAGGACGTACCGTGATGTACACGGCCATGGGCGGCGACTGGCGGCCCTTTGGGTTTCCAAGGCGACGGAGACCCCTCAGCTCTGTGGTCCTGGAGGCTGGTGTGGCAGAGAGGATCGTGGATGATGTGAAGGACTTCATTGGAAATCCAAAGTGGTACACAGACAGAGGTGGAGTTTTAGAAATTAGATGGGGGAATAATTGAAACTTTATTTTCTTTGTCAGGGATTTTTGTCTTTTCTCAGTAGGTTGGTCGTTAAAGTTTCTCTCTCTGTTTGCAGGAATCCCCTACAGAAGAGGATATCTGCTGTACGGTCCACCAGGATGTGGGAAGAGCAGCTTCATGTGAGCGCTCCATCATCAGTCCGTCTCCTGGTTCCTGTTCTGTGGGGCTGTAGCTCCAGAGCCGCCCTGAACGTTTGTGCTCTCCTTTCTTGTTTCAGCACGGCGCTGGCAGGTGAGCTTGGCTACAGCATCTGTTTGATGAGCCTGAGCGACAGAACGCTCTCGGACGACCGTCTGAACCACCTCCTGAGCGTGGCTCCGCAGCAGAGCATCATCCTGCTGGAGGATGTGGACGCCGCCTTCGTCAGCAGGGACCTGCTCCCCACTGAGAGTGAGTGGGAGTCCTGACCTTGTTCTGTTTCTGTTAGTGTCCAAGACAAACTATTGCTGTGGGTCGTTTTTTTTTTTTTTTAGGGTAGGTTTCCAGATTAATAAATAGTTTTTTCTCTGCCTTTTCAGACCCGATGGCCTATCAGGGAATGGGAAGGTTGACCTTCAGCGGCCTGCTGAACTCCCTGGATGGAGTTGCTTCATCTGAGGCCAGAATTGTTTTTATGACTACCAACTTCATAGACAGGTATTGTTACCAAACTTTTTAAATAATAAAAAAGCTAGCCTTAAGGTTTCCAGAAAGCTCCAGTTAGTTAATGTTTTTGTCACCACATATAAAACAGACTCCTCCTGGATCAGCCGGATTAAAGCTTTCCTCGGCACGCCTTCAAAGTAAAACCCTAAAAACATCATCTCCACTCTCACATGACCAAGTACCCCTTTGAAAAACCGATCCATGCCGGGACCGAGCTCGACGATCAGTTAACCAGGCCGAGCTTGGTTCTGAAGACCGTATCACGCCTATCTGTCTCCTCATTCTCAGCCTCCCAGCGGACGCTATACGCCAGTATTGGTGAGAAATCCGCGGTCGTGTAATGCACCAAAAACAGGGTTCCCGCGGTCCTTAAATAGCCTTAAAAGGCATTTGAACTTTCAAAATAAAATACTAAGGCATTAATTGGTATTAAAATGTCTTAAATACGGCATCCAGGTCTTAATCTTTAAAACATCATAAATAGATAATTTTTATTAAGATTTATTTTTGTAATCTAAGTAAAACATTAAAAGTTGTTTGCCAACCGCCGTAAAACACAAGAAGAAGAAGCCATTTACTTTTGTCGAAGAATGAGATTAGGGAATCAAGCAAATACTTTGGTTCGGAAAATATGAGCAAATGTAACCAAAATTCGCTTTCCAGCCAGAGTTTTCTCCATGGCTAAAACCAGGGAACATACATGAGGCACAGTGTATTTTGTGCAAGAAGTGATTCGTGCTCGAAATGGGAATTAGGCAGTGGAGTGATCATACGCTAAACGCTACAAACACAAATCTTCGGGAATCGAAGTTACTGAGAAACAGGTCAGTTTAGTTCCACCCTCTGTTTCTGCAACGCCTCCACTTATCATAATTAAACATGTTAAGCATGCAAAGAAAAATTTGCAAAAAGACTTAGCACTGGTTATGTTGTGGGCTTTCTTCTTCTGTTTTTGTTGCTAAAACAACAAAGTTTGTGAATTCAGCTGTAAATAATTGTTAAAATATATCTGTCATTTGTGTGGGGCTTTCTTCCTGTATGATGGGAAGCTTTTCAAAACTGAAACATTAGTGCAGTGGTTTATGTTAAAGTGGGTTAAGTGTTGCAAGCAGGTTTTTCTTGTGTTTCTTTTTGGATTTGGTAATTAAATTTCTATTTCAAGTGGCATTAAAAAGTCTTAAAAAGTCTTTTAAATTTAACTTGCCTTATGCGCTGTAGGAACTCCCTTGTTTTCAGAAAACCAAGAAGAAGACAAAGAAGGACCGGGAAAACACACTCAGAAAGTTATGCTTGAGATCCCAGGTCCCTCAAGCCATTATTTAAAATGGTGCGTGCAGTTAGCGACTGTTCATAGTTGTTCGGTTGTGTCTAGCTCGGTTCAGTTCACTTTGCTTTAAATTTACTCAGTTACTGAACTCTGACCGGTCTCGGCACGGTTTTTCAAGGGTAGTGTAAATGGGGTATACAGGAGCTTCTTGGTCGTCCCTGCAGACTCTGGTTGATCTTTGTCTCAATGTTAAACTGTTCTCTTTTTTATATGGTTTCAGCATACAAAACTGTATAAAACAATCCTAGCTAATTATTATTTTGTCCTTTAGTCACAAGGTTTCGTTTTTGTCCTGAGCCAAAAACAAACAATTTAACATTTTCTGAAAATAGTGATAAATAGAATATCTGAGCTGTAATAACATCCTCTATTTTTCTTTGTATTATCACCTTCCAATATGTAAAAGATCTATTTCCTTCTAAGCGACTTTATATATAGCTTTGTATTTCAAAATCATTCATTTAATTTCCTTTGGCTCATTTTGACTGAATAGTAAAAAGCTGTATTACAGTTGGTGCTCACCTTGATGTAAATAATGATGCGTTCAGGAGCACTAAGAGCAAAAGATCTACCAGTAAAATAGATGATGCAAATTAACCATAGTTGCTTTAGAAATTTGGTATTGGGTATTACCATTTTATACATTCTTTAAATATGTTATATGTTTTTTAGCCATAATTTCCCGATGCTAGAAAAGTCTCTCTTAAGAAAAACAGTTATTCCCAGATTTCTAAACCTTTATTTGACCCTTTTAAAATGTTAAGTTCAATCCAGCTGAATAAATACAGCATTGAAGAAAAGTAAGTATCGTCAGCATTTGTCATCAACTAACCTATAGAACTTAATTCTCTACCCTTTTTCGCAGGTTGGACGCGGCGCTGATCCGACCGGGCCGAGTCGACCTTAAACAATACATTGGGCACTGCACCGCCTGGCAGCTCACCCAGATGTTCCGGCGGTTCTATCCAGACACGCCGGCCTCAGAAGGCGAACGCTTCGCAGAGCGAGCGTTAGCCGCTCACTCTGAGATCAGTGCTGCTCAGGTCCAAGGACACTTTCTGCTCCACAAAAATGATCCGGTTGGATCGATAGACAACGTGGCCCAAATAAAGGGATGATGGACCTGGACGGGACTCAGAGACTGATTACAGAATAAAGACAATATTTAAAAGGAAACGAGTTTATTTCTTCTATGTTTTTATCTAAAACTTTTATTTATGAGGACAAATTGTGCACAAATGCCACACTGCAAAAAATGTAAATCTTAAGTGAATTTTTTTCTGAATTGAGGCGGTAAGTGAGACACTTTGCCAATGAAATGAGTAAAATTCACATTTAATATAAGAAAAAAAAAACTGCATTGTCTTATTTTATGGGCATATCATCTAATTCTCTTATTCTAAGAGTAAAAGTACTCATTCCATTGGCAAACCATCTTATAGACCTGCTCAAATTAAGAGTAAATTCACTAAATTTAAGACATTTTCACTTATTTCTAGATCTTTTTTTCCGTGAAAATCGCACAGATGAAAACATCGGTTAAGAATATATTATTATATTTATTACTTTTTACACACGCAGCTGTTTCTTGACCTCTTGGAGTAAAATATGTTTAAAGTTTTATATTTCGTTAAGGTGATCTGTTTCTAGTACAGTCTTGGGTTTTTTTAAATTACATGTTTGTTTTTTTTAAGAGGGAAATTAATCAAATTTTAAGATTGTTTTTTCCACGGCTATTTTTAAGGAATTTTTTTTCTTTACATGCAAATGTGAATCAAAACGAAAAGCAGTTAAAAGATTTGCAATGTAGTATTTATTTGGTGGCGTGCCTAAGCTGATGCTGAGTCTGCACTAATACAAATTATCCTTATATCACTGACACTTAAACTAATTTTAATTTCCAGATTCTCTCTGGAGGACATTCTCTTTGTTTTAGACATGTTGCTCTATCTGCTGCCTTGGGGTTTCATTTTTTTTTTAAACATTGCATTAGTTTCTTGTATGGGACACATTAGCGTTAGAACTGATTAGATTTAAAACCATAACATCAAAATGCATAATATGTGGGATTTGCACCTTGGACAGAATGGATGTGCAGGTAATCAGGAGTTAACCCTGGCCGGAAACATAGAGAATAGTTTTGTGCAATTTGATTGGTTGGGGAGCAGCATGTGGAAGGCCCCCATCAGGATGCCATTGATGGAAGAACAGCTGCTGCTATGCAGAAAACAGATTTCTCTTTCACTGAGAGGAAGCCAAGACTCCTCGTAAAAGTGTTCAAAAAGCCTTACATTGCACTGAGGATAAACCCACCATCCAAAGCAAATTTAGAGCAGCATTATTTAAAGGTCTAATAAATATCCACATTAATTTCCTGCTGTAGTTGCCTCCACTGAATGTTTCTAGGGAGGTGAGCTGGATATTTGAGGAGCATGGCTCCTCCCACTCAGTCTGCATGATTTTAACTGGAGCTCTTTTCCAGTTTTTTTTTTAGTAATGGCTGCCCGGCTGTCGCAGAGATTACAGTCTGGGAGCTGTGGCAGATGGCTGCAGCTATGCCCCATTTTTAAAGGCCATGTCTGCTCCAGAGGACTGGGAAAGGCCTCCTCTCTCCAGCAGGACAAGCTGCGGACGGTGGAGGACCTCCCTCGTGTCAGCCCCTTGGAAATGCTTTTCAGGATCTTATTCCAGGGTTATTTCCACCGTCTGCAGGAGTTACAGGTAGGTCTGGGTGTGATTATTGATCTGACAGCAGCTTTATAAGACGATGATGCACACAGATATCAGACAGCAGTCAGATTTTTCCATTCATCCTTTCATAAATTGTTCTTTTTTGTGAAAACTGACAGACATGCAGACAAATAGAATTACTTATTACTAATCCTGGTGGGTCTGAATATTTTTATGGTTGCAGTTAACTTGCCCTGTAAATGCAAGATAAAATCAATGTTTAACAGGAAATGTGACCTTTGATCCCACAGATGAGGGTTTGTGGAGGGATACGTTTCAGGGAAATGTTGTGGAAATGTGTAATTTTTTAAAATTCTCTAAAAAAAGATTATCCTGGGTTCGCCTTACTGCTGCCTTTTCCTGCTTTTAATTGTCAAAGTTTTGATTCTGCATAAAGAAGTTCATAAAATGTTTTGTCTTTGGTTAAGATCTATGAGAGGAAGCTGTATGGACCCATTTACAAAAATGGACGTAATGCTGTTTCTGTGACCACTGCTCAGCTGCTGGAGGAACTGGTGAGGATGGATGACAAGTTTCCCTCCAGAGCAGACCTGTCTCTGTGGACAGAGTACCGCGATATGAGAGGACACGGCTATGGGCCGCTTACAGAGTAAAGCAAACTCTTTAATGCTCTCCCTTTAACAGTTTCATTGAAGTGGATGAATATTGGACTGGTCTTTTTAGCATAATTATCAGAGTAGATTTAAATGTGATGCTTTTGTATCAGTCCACACATTTCCAGATGCATCCAATTTTCAACCATCTACTTTCTAATTTTTGGCTAATTTGAATAATTTAGGCCTGCTCCTTCTTTATTCCAACATATTCACCCAATTCACCAGAACTCTACGCAATTAAATACTGTAGAACATAGCATGAAGCTTTCAATTCCCATCCAGGAAGCTTTCTTAATTCAAAACATCAGAAAAAGCACTAAATTCAAGACTTTATAGATTGGACCAAAGCAGGCGAGTGTCAATTCCACCAATTTTTATGTGTATTTACTGTATGTTGTATGTTTATTTCTCTCTTATACCAGAATTTGTTGAATTCTCTTTTGGATACTCTACACACATCTGCATCTAAATAATGACAATGATAGGGCTGTGTTTTTTAGCCCTTGTCCTAAAAGCAAACTACCTTGTTTTAGATATATCTCTGCTTCATCATACCTGATTCAGATGATGAAAAGACAGATACAGGAACCTAAGGTCCATGGATTCATTACCTAACTCTAATGTAATACCTGCAGTTTATCCCCAAGCATTGGTGGATAAGAAACCTAACCTGAGGCAAATGGATTTAAATTGACTTCATTAACATCCAACTTTTGGCAGATGGGACCTTCCAGCACTGAATGTAAACAAGGTGCTGAATTGCCAATATAAATAACTAGGCAGTGACAAAGAAGCATGTAACAAAAAGATTTAACCTAAACTAACTAAATAAGCCTTGGTCTGTGTGAAACCAAACAGTTTCCCACCTTTTTCAAAGCATCAAAACCATAAAACCTTAAAATGTGCTTCTGCTCCCAGAACAGGGAAGCGCTGGTACAACCTGAGGGCGGTTCTCAACAAGCGCATGCTCCATCCGAGGGATTCAGCTCAGTATGCTGGGGTCATCAATGAGGTGGTTACAGACTTCATTAAAAGGATCAAACATCTGCGTGAAGCCAGCTCAACAGGGGATTTTGTTTCTGACGTTTCCAATAAGTTTTACCTATTTTCATTGGAAGGTAAGTTTAAACAGCATTTCTAAGTAATTAAACTTTTTTTTTGTTTGTTTGTTTTTGATTATTTAGTTTTTGCCTCACAGGTATTGCATCTATATTGTTTGACACAAGACTTGGCTGTCTGAGAACGGAGATTCCTGCTGGTACTCAAGAATATATCGCGTCCATCTCGCAGATGTTTTCCAATAACTTGCCTGTTGCAATATTTCCAAAGTGGAGCCGCAAACTGCTTCCTTATTGGGGGCGCTACATCACCAGCTGGGACAACATCTTCGCTTTTGGTAAGTTTCTAAACTTTTATACCTAAGTGCTTTTGTACTATTCATTGTTGCATGATAAACTCCAACTGAACTGGGCTGCAAACCATTCAGACATGACTGTACCCTTTAAATAAGTCCCCTAAGCTGTAGGTATCCTACTAAATCAAGCTTCTCACATCTTTTTTTTTTTTTTTTATTGTGTCCCTATATTCTTATTCCTGATAAACAAAAAATTAAATTTAATCAGCTTGAAGTAAAACTACCTAAAAATAAAATGCTTCTTGTCAAGGGTGTAGGTTTGATTTCAACATTGGTAGGGACATTTTTTATTTTGTTTAAAGAGAAAAGCAGCATTTCTTGCTACATTTGTACAAATTTTATAAGCGCTACACACATTCAATGCTGTTTATCAATGTTTGAAGCATCATCAGCTCTGATGAATGAGGAATTATGACTTTTTCCACTTTGAAAAGGTTTACATTTGAAATTACCAGCGACTAAGACAGAAAGTAAATATGTGCCTATTTAACAAAATATAGTCTAAATATTTCTGCTATATGTGGATCTATCCTGTTTTTTGTTTTGAAGATATACATTTGTACAGAGGTAAAACCCACTCTTATTGTTTAAATATTCTCTCTGTATCATGAAACAAAGCAAAATAATATATTCAAAGAACACCAAATAAATTTATTGTATTAAATGAGCACTGGAACTGACACTGAGCATTTAGAATATTTTCACTCTACCGGTCATCTAGGCTGTAGTTACTCTATGTAACCCATATCATGTATTTTATTTTGCTCTGAAATAATTCATTGGAATAATCAATTATTGAAATGTCAACAAATGTATTAATCAATTAATCATTAACTGGACTATAGAGACTCTAAAACATGTCTTTAACTCACACAGCCACCCAGTTAGAGCAGGAATTATACCAAAATTGTAAAAAAAAAAAAAAAAATCTAAATAAAAATGTTTTTTTGTCTCTTAATATTCTCCATCCCCTCTACTGCTGCACCAAAGCTGTATTATAAATCATAAACATGTTATTCACATCTAATTGTTGGTAGGGACAAGTAGGTCAGTCCAAATTTTTGGAAGGGACATGTCCCTATGGTCCCTATGCAAACCTACGCCGCTTCTTGTGTCTTTTTGCTGTCCTTTGTTTCCAATTTGAAGCAACAGGTAACAAGCAACAGCAACTGTCCCCAGGTGTTAAAACTCAGCCACATCAGTCAACACAACAGAGCATAGCTTTATCTCTGTAGGCTGTGGTTCACCTTCTCCATGCTCTCGCTGAAGATCATAATTTCATCTGCAAACATCATAATCCATAGATTCTCCTATGTATTATCCCATGCTTGACCTGTGCCAGACACCTCACCACCGTCTCACTATCTTTGCTTGTGTATACCCAGTGTGCACTTCTGCATCACAAGTATATTCACATTATAAAGCAGATAATCTGTCGTGTGACGTCTGTTATGATTCAAGCGAAAACTTTGATCGACAAGAAGATAGAGGACATCCAGCGGCGAGTGGACAACAACCAGAATGTGGAGAGTGAATATCTAACGTACCTCCTCTCAAACAAGAATATAAGTACTAAGGACGTCTACGCCAGCATCACGGAGCTTCTTTTGGCTGGAGTGGACACGGTAATGTACTCATTATTATAAAAGCTTTTATTATAACAGATCTGTATGTATTGATGTTAGAGTTTGAATCATATACAAGGAACTTTAAATTTGTTTGTGACTCCTCTACTCAATAATGCATATTTTATGCTTGTTTATGTTAGTAGTGTTAATAAATATTTGTTTTTATTTCAAAGACCTCCAACACCCTTACATGGGCTTTGTACCAGCTGTCCAGGAACCCAGAAATCCAGGACAGACTTCATGAGGAAGTGTCCATGCTGGTACCTGCAGACCAAATCCCCACGGCTGCAGAGGTCACCCGGATGCCATTTTTACGAGCTGTGATCAAGGAAACTCTCAGGTAGGAGTGCATGGAGAAGCTTTGGTGTTAGCAGAGTAATCACATAGAGCCCTTTTATAATCGTCTAAATATTTTTGTTTTCTTTTAAAGGATGTACCCCGTGGTTCCTATAAATTCAAGAATCATAACTGAAAAAACTGTTTCTGTTGGTGGATATCAGTTTCCAAAGAATGTGGGTCTAACATTTTGAACATATTTACTATAGAATTTTCTCTTACTGCAAGATAATATAAAATATATTGTGTGCTAACAATGTTAAACTTAAGCTAAGATCAACACAATAATAATAAAAAAAAATATTTTTCACTTTGTTGTTTCTCCAGACTTGTTTCACTCTCTGTCACTATGCCATCAGTCATGATGAGAGCATTTTCCCAGAGCCGTTCAGATTCCAGCCGGAGAGATGGCTCCGTGACGGCCGCCAGAGGCCACATCCATTCAGCTCCATCCCATTTGGCTACGGAGTTCGAGGCTGTGTTGGTCGCAGGATTGCAGAACTAGAGATGTATTTGGTTCTGTTTCGGGTTAGTCCAAGAAAAACCCCACATGTATTTAAAAACCTATTATTAGGATGATATAATTGGATTTCCTTCAGTACCTATACACCATAATCATAAAAATTAACATTAATCTCAATGTATATCTGTCATTATCTAAAGATTTTTTCACTATTATATTTCCCCATATTTTGGTGTCTTTTTCTCAGCTTATTAGGGACTTTAAAATCAAACCCGGACCTATGATGGACGAGCTGAAGATCCTCAGTCGGGCTGTTCTGGTTCCAAACAAGCAACTGGACCTGCACTTTGTGGACCGACAATGATTTTCTCAACCGTTTGGTTTAACAGTCACATAAAAAGCTGGTAGGCCAATGAAAAACTCTAAAACCATTAAGCAACAACTCTTTTTGCAGTCACAAAAAACACCTAATTAGATCTGAATACATTCAGATTATACATTTAAAATATAATGCATTTCCCTCTTTATCATCAGGGGGTATTTCTACTTGTTTGTGTCTAATAATATGATCACATGTTTGTATATTTGTATACCTTGGTCATCCCTTTATTGTATTCGATTCTATTCTGTAATAATGTAATAATGAAAACTTTTATATTTGTTGGTTGTATATTAAAGGATGTTTTATTTTTCTGGCGTAAAGTTAAACATTCTTATCTGAAGTTGCACAGATTTCTTTAATCTCTATATGAAAAAAAATGTATTAAACATTTATTTTTTGTTCTTTCAAGTCATCCATCTATCAACCATCTACTTACTGCATCTCGCAATAAATACAGTTGTTTTACACTTTTCTGTCTGCATCTTAAATCTTGTTCAGAGTTCATAATGCTAAGAACTATAAAATGGTTCCCAGTACTTTTAAAAGAGGAACCGGCCCAAAGGATAACACAGTACTTCCCCCACTATGCAACCCTTTAGTTGGTGATGAGATGCTTTTTTAACACATGTGAAAACCTGAAGGACTTGTTGCTAATAAGCTCAATGTTATTGCAATCTGAGCGAAGCTCATATTGCTACATTTGCGATAAGAGTACAAAAAAGCTTTTGTTATTGAAACTTGATTACATAAAAATGCCAATTTTCTGTTTTTCTTTGAATGACTGCTTACGATATTTCTCCTGGTGTCTGAAATGGGGAAATAAACTGAATGAAAACAATTGAGAGAGAGAGACCAGGGGCTGAGGGAATGGCTTTACAAACTAAATGAAGCACAGAACAGGATCCAATAACAGAGAGAGTGATTCTGGGTACCATAATTGTAGCATCTAGCTCCTGTTCCTTCTCCTTTCATTCAGTCAACAACACAAATCTGTGCTAATCTTGACAGCCTTTTGCCATCCTAAAGTCCATACCCCGCCGAAACAGACATGGAAGGTGCTACCCAGATTGGGACAACAGCCTTCTGGAAAAGAACCACAAAAAAGCAAGTTTAATAAAGTGAACAACTGAAGCTCTCAATTATAAAACCCACAACATATGAAAGCACATTTGAGTGTGTCTCACAAAGCAGGAGTGAAGCAATTATGTTCTTTTTAGTTAAATACCATGAGGAGGTCTGTGCTTAAACATCATGTTATGCAAAGGATTGTGGGATTCCTTTTAGACCCTAAGTGTCCAATAGGAACATCAGACGGTCCCTATCCTAAATGAACTAATGTTAGGAAGCATCCAGATTCCTTTTCCTACCTCCTTCCTCACTACCAGCACTATTCAGACCTAAAGAGTCCTTAATGATTTGCTGATTTTGCCTTGCTTCAGTCTCCTTAAATCAGGTACCTGTCTGCTGACCAAACTGAAAGGTAACAAAGGAACTGAAAAGGAGGAGATCAGGAACTGAATGAAAAATATAGATTTTAAGAATGGAATCAGACTACAAAGCATTTCAAATTACACTCAATAATTCACCCATTTAGATGCTGACAGTGGTAGGCTTCAGCTACAGGTTTCCTTGGGCAGACTAACAGAAGGGTTTTGCCGATGCCATTTATTGGCCCCGATACCGATACCCGATACCTGGCTTTGCAGTATTGGCGAGATACCGATACGATAAATGTTTGAAATTGGTGTTTGTGTGTGTGTGTGTGCATATGAAGAACTGCATACTACTTGGACGTAAAATAATTGCCATCATGGCTTTTTTAAGCTGCTGCTTGTGAAGCAGGATAAAGACTAATACAAAGTGAATCTAGTAGAACTTTTTATTGCCTACCTGGAATGGGTGACAATAGTTGATTAAACTTTTGGCTCTCAAAATGGTATCAGTGCCCTATTTGTCGGTACTCGCCGATACCGATACCACCATTTTAGTGCTAGATCAGGGCCCCGGCCAATAATGGTATCAGTATCGATGCAACACTAGTGGCTACCATACAATTGGCCCTCTGATCACCAACAGTACGAAAGTACGCTCAAGGACACGGCGATGGAAACAGACCAACAACCCTGTGGTTATAGGACAAAAGCCTACTTCAATCACCCTGAAATAAATCAGGCATTAAGGTCTACAAAGTGAAATGGCTGCTAAGAGGTACATTAGTACAGATTTCTGATCAACACAATAAATAAAGAACAAAAGTAATAAATCAACACTAAGTTCTTCATGTTAATAAATGTTTAGATGAAGAATCTAGGTTACATTGAAGCAGTCTAAGTTTGTATTTTTCTAAAAGTAGTAATAAGTTAATAATAAAGATGCTTCTTAGTCCTAAACAATCCAACATCAGACTGTGTATGAAATGCAATGATTTCCTCTGGGCCTTAATGGTTTATTTTGGCTATCACAGCATGTTGTATATCATGTGCTGCTCCAGAGGTTATATAATTCAGAAGGTGGGAGGAAAAACTTTTGTATCCGCAGGTTTTAACATGGGTTTTTTCTAAAATTGGCAAACAAGCTTCATTCTTAGAGCAGATCAGCTTATAAGAATGTTTCCCAATAATTCAAGCTGGACTAAATACTTACCTGCTCATTTATTTTCTTTAGTCTGTGGACTTATTTTCTAAAAGGCAGCTGCTTTTGTGTTGTTTCAATTTCAATTCCAGAGAAATCTAAGAACTTGCTCAAATCTTACAGCCACAAACCTCTTCCTTTGTTGCTGTTTGTCTTGGTTTCTTCTTCAAACCTGGTTTGGATGGGTTAAATAATCTGCTTGACTTGGCCCCTCCCTGCTCTACAAGTAACTTAGATGTAACAGGAGCTGCCTGTTTTCCATTCGGCTGTAATGGCTGCGTGGCTGTCACGGAGAGCACTGTCAGGGAAAACCACCTGGCTGTTGTCTTCCAGCCCTGTTTATAAGAGCCATGTCTGCTGCAGGAAGGTGGGCAGAACGTCCTCTGCTCCTGGAGCCCTCTCTGCCCTGCAGGACAAGCCTCGGACTGTGGAGGACCTCCCTCATGTCAGCTCGTTAGAGATGCTTTACAGGATGGTGTTTCAGGGCTACTACAACCGTCTGCATGAGCTACAGGTATGTCAGAGTCTGGTCTGTGTGTCCAGCTGCTCTGTTATACAAAAACAAACCACAGAGAAGCTGCTGGTGAAAAGTTCTGTTTGTTTCTTGCCTTCTGTCTCCAGCCACCATGCATGATTGATAAAAATGTTGCACAGGAAACAACCCCTTTGTTTCCACAGCAGCTGGTAGATAATAGCAAGAGGAAGGCATTCCTCTTCTTGCAAGACCAGTTTGTATAAAGTGAAAAGCAATCAGATGAACTCTAGAAGCACATATATCTGTTTATTGGCTGAGTAAATCTGTAATCTGTAAAGTCAGAGAAAAGTAAATCTGAAGCAATTCTGCTTTTACTGATGTCTTATTACATCAGAGAAAGGTACAAGTTTCACTTTTTATGTCAAGGATTTTAACAGTTTTTTTTTCCTGCCCTGTCAGCTCTATGAGAAGAAGCTTTATGGACCCATATACAAAAGCGGACTCAAGACGGTGTCAGTGAACACCCCTCAGCTGCTGGAGGAACTCATGAGGAAGGATGAGAAGTTTCCCTCCAGAGGAGACATGTCTCTGTGGACGGAGTACAGAGATATGAGAGGATTTGGCTACGGGCCGTTTACAGAGTAAAACAATTTATTACTGATCACTTAAATTCCCCCGTATCCAGGTTGAAAGAAAACAAACAAAAACACCGTTATAAGGCTACCCAGAAATAAAGGTCATGTGTTGAGTAATTGAAAAGGTCTGATTCAGACGGCTGATGAAACACATTACTGCTTCGCAAACAATGTTATGCTTACTGGTTTAGTCTGAAGCTTTGTCTAAAAACATGCATGTTTTTTGGACAAACCTGCAGGAAACAAAAATGCTTTTTTTAAGAGTTGGGCCAAAATCTGTTGGAGGTGTGTATGTGGTCTATACATCCTCAGGATATTCAAACTGATAATGCAAAGACCCACTCTGCACATGGATACTCCGGCCTTCTGTGCTACAAAGCCCTTTTATTTTTATTTATTCCACAGGTAAAAAGAGTACACAAAATTGCACAAAGTTTTGAATAAGCAGCACTTCAAAGAAAGTATGTTTTCTTTACTATTTATTGGAAAGCAAAAATATGTATATCTGCTGTTTGTGTAGAACATATGATTAAGCACACAATTTTACTGGATAATTGTGCATATCTTAGGGCTCCAGGGGATTCAACTTAGAACCAAGTCTTTTAGAGCAACATTAATATTGGTGTATGCATTACATGGCTGTAGAAAAACTGCTTGTGGGAAAATGCAATTCAGACCATATTTTAATGACCTGATAGAGATTTGCATTGTGTTTCTGCATCACAACCACTTCACTCAGCATAACCCATTCAACTTGATTTGATCAGTTTTAGGCTATTTATCTATTTGCCCATATTTCTTAGGAAAATATCAACATGTATTTCTGTTTTCAGGGA
Source organism: Cyprinodon brontotheroides (assembly GCA_018398635.1). Taxonomy (NCBI): domain Eukaryota; kingdom Metazoa; phylum Chordata; class Actinopteri; order Cyprinodontiformes; family Cyprinodontidae; genus Cyprinodon; species Cyprinodon brontotheroides. Next base: position 28,704,882 of record JAGKQL010000062.1, read on the forward strand.
AGGAGAGCGCTGGTACAACCTTAGGGCGGTTCTCAACAAGCGCATGCTTCATCCAAGAGACTCTGCTCAGTACTCTGGGGTCATCAATGAGGTGGTTACAGATTTCACAAAACGGATCAAACATCTGCGGCAGTGCAGCCCAACAGGAGATCTTGTCACTGACATGTCCAATGAGCTCTATCTCTTTTCACTAGAAGGTAGGCGAAAAAAAATATTTCCTAAAAACAAAAAAAACATTTTAATGTAAAAACACATCTCTTTGTCATCTAGGTATTGCCTCCATACTATTTGAGACAAGGCTCGGCTGTTTGAAAAAAGGAAATGCCTTCTGGTACCCAAGAATTTATTGACTCCATCGCTAAGATGTTTTCCAACAGTATGGCTGTGGTGTTGAGTCCCAAGTGGAGCCGTGACCTGCTGCCATTCTGGAAAAGCTACATCGACGGCTGGGAGGGCATCTTTACCTTTGGTGAGTGGGAGATACCTCCCTTGCAGATACCTATAAATAATAGCAGACAGAGGACCTCACTATTTGAGCAGATAACGCCAAACTTTATTTTTCTCCTACTCTAGCTAAAATTTTAATAGATAAAAAGATGGAGGACATCCAGCAGCGAGTGGACAATAACGAGGATGTGGAGGGTGAATATCTAACGTACCTCGTGTCAAACACCCAGATGAGCACCAAGGACGTATACGCCAGCATCACCGAGCTTCTCTTAGCTGGAGTAGACACGGTACTCAACTCATTCCTACATTCAACAAAAACAACGACCAATCTGGCTTGATTACTTGGGTTATTATTCACTCATTGGAATAAAAAAAACAATAAAAAATGGTTGAATGTAAACATTGATTTTATTCGTAGTATTACAGATTGATGGTATTTCGTGACAAGGTACTTTTAGTTAAATGATGCATGCAGACATACACGTCACTATATATTTTGACAAGTATATGTTGTTTTTTTTGTTTTTTTTTCAAAGACCTCCAATACCCTTACATGGGCTTTGTACCAGCTGTCCAGGAACCCAGAAATCCAGGACAGACTTCATGAGGAAGTGTCCACGCTGGTACCTGCAGACCAAATCCCCACGGCTGCAGAGGTCACCCGGATGCCATTTCTAAGGGCTGTGATAAAAGAAACTCTCAGGTAGGAGTGCATGGAGAAGCCTTGTTGTTTCTAACCAGGGTAATAAACTACTTCACGCAAATTATCTTTCAACAGGATGTACCCGGTGGTACCCATGAATTCAAGGATCATTACAGAAAAGCCAATTTCCATTGGTGGATATCAGTTTCCCAAAAAGGTAGGTCTGATTTTTCGCTGTAAACCAGTAAAATCTGTAACACCTTTTGAAACATTGGTAGTATTTACTATCACGGTAAAAAGATTTAGGTTTAGTTAGATGTTCTCTGGAAAATTGAAGTAGGCTGTGAATTTTAATAAGCTCTGTTTTTTTTTTTTTGCAGACTTCTTTCACTTTGTGTCACTATGCCATCAGTCATGATGAAAACACATTTCCTGAGTCGTTCAGATTTAAGCCGGAGAGATGGCTCCGTGACGGCCGCCAGAGGCCGAACCCCTTTGGCTCCATCCCGTTCGGGTATGGAGTTCGAGGCTGTGTAGGCCGGAGGATCGCAGAACTGGAGATGTATTTAGTTTTGTTTCAGGTGAGATATGGAAATTTTTATATCTTAACCATGGGTTTACGTAAGATCAAATCCAAACATGGATAATTAGTTACAAACATAAGAGAGTGGGGTGTCATCTGCATAGAAAGAGATAATCGTTCTCTGATACTGCCTGTTGATAGCCCATTGAAGAAGAAATAAATACCCTATCTAAACTCAAAATATTGCGGGATGGCGCAGCGTAACCTGCATGAAAAAATTATCTTTAGTCTTATAAAAGCCGTATAAAATGTTAAGTTGTAAAAGGCATTGTGAAAACACTTGGATAGCAATTCATTTTGTTACAAAAGAGAATTTATATTGCCTCAAATTACACAAAAAACAATGAGATTTATGAAAGTAAGTAAGGCGACAGTGTGAGGCAACAGCTCCTTTATACAGGCCTCACCACAGTTACGTAAGTCATTACAACTTACACAGACTTGACAGAGTTTTTTTATGTCAGATAGAAAAAAGATTAAGACCTGTGTCCTCAGGTCTTAATCTGTTCGGTCCATCTCTAATGATACATAAAATAAATGAAACTACTCTATCGTTTATATACTTTTTTTTTTTTTCTCTTCAGCTTATTCGGCAGTTTGAAGTCAAACCAAACCCGACAACTGGAGAGTTGAAAAGCATCAATCGTACAGTTCTGGTTCCAGACAAACAACTGGACTTGCACTTTGTGGACAGAGGATGAAGAAACAGGATGTTGATTGACTCTTACATGTTGGGCTGACAGAACTATGTGCACATTGCTTTTATTACAGGAATACAGCTTTATAGTAATGTGGCTGTAGATCTTTAATACATGGAGACATGCAGAACAGAACAATTTTTCATTTAGCATTAGGACTCACTTGAACTAACTTTTTCTCTAATAACTGTCCCATATATGGAGCTCCTGTAGATTCTACATTGGTTCTTTCCATCTGATCAGTTACAAATGTATCTAATGAGCTTTAATTTTTAAGAAAAAAAATACTAAATTATAGTTTGCACACTGTTCTGTTTACAGTTTCATTCTTGCTTTGAACCTACTATAGATGCAATGGAAGCAGAGATCAGGTTGACGCCACAAAGAAAAAAGTTTCAATGCTTGGAGTAGGAGGCTGATCAGAGCTCAAAGCCTAAAATATTTGGATCTGATCCAAATTAGATATCTTTTACATAGCTGACCAGCTGTGTGCCATCAGGAAGGACTGGGAATGTCTCTAATCACAAGTGGCTCTCATGATGCATTTGTAAGATGATCCAAGCTTGAAAAAAAAGTGGGATGTTTTGGAATGTGGCTCAATCCTAAACAGAAGCAGAGTTTAAACAGCAGGGTAGACGTGGATATTAGAGTCCAGACTTGGGTACAGTAGCTCATCCACAGCAGGGAAGTGTTTCAGATTAGGTCTTACGCTCATTTATAAAAATGTTTGCTAGATCATTTCTCTCACCTTACAGATTCTCCAGACCTCAGTGAGGAACATGGGAGCCTTCCCATTTCCAATGTTTATGTCGCTGCTGTTCAGTTTTGAGGTCTTCAACACAAGTAATCCTCCCTATTTTCCCCCTGGTTCTTTAGTTTATTGCAGTCATTTGCCTAGAACAAAAAAAAAAAAAAAAATCTGTCTTCTCTTCACATTTTAATCACTGCTGCACTTTAAGAAATGGCAATGTCAAGAGCTGTACTGAACGAAATTTCGTTTTATGCACCCAGTTTGTACAACAATTTTTGTCTACGACCTCCCTTACAAGGGTCAAATGCTGCTTTAACAGATCCTTCAACAAGTTACAGACAAAGTTCAGTTCCAAATTTATTCAAACATACAATTAAAGCAGATATACAATAGAAGACATGACATCTCATTAGCACCCAGCCTTCATTTGGCTGTGAGGGGGTAGTGGTTTGTTCAGGTGGATGCCCACAGTAAGCCCGAACTCTTTGCCAGCGTGCTTCTCATAGACGTCAGGCTTCAACTGGAAAGCCTTCTCATCAAAGCAGTCCAAGGGCATGAAGGACAGGGGCTTCTCTTCCAGGAGACTCTGCAGTCTTGTGCGCCAGCTCTCCAGCATGCTCTTGCGATCTTCAGGTGCAGCAGAAGAAGGAGCCCAGAAGATCTGAGGGGCCAGAACCTGGAAGCCACAGTAGTGCAGGATACCATTCTGCAGAGAATAAAAAAGGAGTTAGATCATGCCAGTTTAAAATAGAAATGATAACCCGTCCCATACATTACCTGTAGGGGCCACAGTGTAACATTCATGTCTCCGTTAATGCCAGTGGGGCTGAACATGGATTCCAGAGATCCGGTGGTGAAGGACAGCATGGCTTTCTTGTCCTTCAAGTAGAAACCAGTTAAAGATGAACTTCAGATGTAACCAAAAACCTTCCTCATTAAGCCCTTACCTTGAAGACTCCCTGGCTGTAGCGCTTCTCTTTAGAGAAAGCAAAGCCATTGGTCAGAACTCTGTCAATCCAGCCCTTCAGGATGGCAGGAACACTGAACCAATACATGGGGAACTGAAGAAAGAAATTCACTAAAAGAGGTCAGCATTTAATCACCATGATCAGAGATCTTCCACAATACCTGAAAAATGATGAGGTCTGCCTCAGTCAGCTTCGATTGCTCCTTGGTGATGTCATCTGACAGTTTCCCCTGTTCCCATGCAAGTTTGGTCTCCTCAAGATAACAGAAGTTCTCTGCATTTTTCACTTCTCCTGTGCAAGAAGAGGATCATCAGACACAGAAGTACCCACAGAACATTTCAGCCCAGATTGCTTTATACCTTTGATGTCCTCAGCTGTAGCAGTGGCTTTAAAACTCATGGCATACAGGTCAGAGACCTCCACTGTGCAGCCCTGGGCAGTCAGAGCCTCTACAGCAGCATTTTTGGCTGCAGCATTGAATGATCCAGAGCTCTGGTGAGCAAACACTATCAGCGCCTTCTTTACTGCAATGCAATAAGAAGCATTTGATCGTCATTGCAGGACATGGTATCATTTATCACAACAAAAAGCTTGAAGAACTACTTACCCATTCTGAAACTGGAACTTGGATGTTTAGACACAAACTCAATGAAGAAAGAAAAGCCACTGCCTATATTCCAGACATCCTCAGCTGCCTTTATATACAGCTGGTGCTACAACTCAGTCAGGTGTTGACAATTAACAATCTATCCAATGATCTACTCACCAGCAGCATAGGATGATTTCAGATTCCAGTTTCACAAGAACATGAAAGCTGTACAAGTTGGTTCTTTTCTTGCAATGAATAACATTTCAATCAATTACATACTTCCAGAAGCTATAAATCACAGACTTTATGTTGCCTTTAAACATATTTTGTATTTTGACACTCCAACTATTACTGATTTGGTGTTCTGCATCTGGAGAGTTTTGCTTGTGGTTTGCAGTTAATTCAAAATGTTAGTTCAAGTACCATTGCTGGAGCCTTGGCTGTGTGGTAAAGATCGCAGTGAACAATGAAAAGTGGTGCTGGTGGAACTTTATGATATGAATAATTTACAGAACTTTAAAATTATAATCTGTGAATCACATCAGACCTAACCTTTTTGTATACATTTTTAAAGTATTTGGCTTAAAATGGCTTTGCTCAATCATAAAGCTAACAACTGATACCAATATAGGTAATGGTAATACATATATATATATATATATATATATATATGGGTTATATATATATATATATGTATATGTATGTATATTTATGTATATATATATATATATTAATATATTATTTTAGCAGCTTTCCCCTGTTCCTTTACTCTGTACAGGAAGAAGTTCTCTTGAGTTCTTGGAGTTGGGGCAGCACTTTGTGGGATGATGTGAAAACAGATAACATTATTAATATCATGAGAGAGGAAGTGGAGCTGTTGGAGGAGAACACAGTTAACATTTCAGCAGTCTCCTGTAGTAGATTGTAGAGGCGAATGTGAAGCTGTTGACAAGAAATAACAGAGCAGACTACTTTTTGAGGAAGCTTAGATCTTTGTGTCTTCCTTAAAGTGTGTTGGGAGGAGTGTGGTCTATTCTGCCATCATGTGCTGGGGTAACAGCATCAGGCAGTGAGTTAAAGAAGCTCCACAAGAGGATAAGGAAGGCTCCTCTAGAACCTCTGGAGATGATTTTACAAAGGATAAATATTCATGAAATAAATTACTTTACAAACAATCCTGAGCATCGTCTTTAGAGGACGGCATCAGGCAACAAAAGATTGTTTTCAGTTAGATGCTTTTCCCTATCGACTGTAACAGACAACCACAGGTGATCCTCTCTACATACTGCTATCAGCATCTACAACATACCATCTAGCTTCTGATAAACTTGTATACCTGTTGAGGATATAAGGTTTGAATAATAAGAGTTGCAGCAGGGAAACATTTAAAACATGCAGGACATGGGCCTCCAAGGGCAAGAGTTTGGGAGCACTTCAAAATACTAACATAAAAAATAACCAGGAATATATTGAAAGCAGCCATTTTACTGGAACAGCTAACCTTTTTGTTCAGTTTTTACACATATATATTTTACACATAGACATATATATGTGCAAAAATGGGATTCAAGAAAATGAAAACATCAATTTCATGTAACGTGAAATTAAAGTGTAAGAAGGAACTCATCTACCAGCAGAATGCAACTGTAAAAATGTACCGATGATGCTACAGCCTTGATTAAAAGCTATAATAATAATTCCTAGTGTCTGTTCTTTTTTAAAGTTGTGTTTAAAGCTTAATTATAGGAAACATCTTCAAATTTAGGTACTGATTTAATCAACCCTGTGTATATGGTTCTCAGTGATTTCCTGTTTTACCTCCAGCTTCTTCCTGCTGAACACACCATAATGGTTAGTATTGTTTACATTTATCTGTCCATGTTATTCTTTTATCTTCCTTTCATCTTTCATCACAGCTAGATGCCTAAAAGCATTAATTTGCTCACATGTGATTGGCTCACTCGCTAACTACGTCAGGACGCACCTGAGCAGGTGTCCATACCGTAATAAAATAGAGGGTATGCCCTTGCATTTTAACAAACAAACAGCAGGGGGCGGTGTTGTTGCGTAATTAAGTTTAACCTCAGCGTTTCTGTTCTCTTCTGACTTCAGACAAACAAACGCAGCTCAATTGTTTCACAAAAAGATAAGAATCGTTTTATTCAGCAGCTTGTAGACAAGTTTAACGATCTTCTTTTTATAATTTGACATGTATTTAGGGTTTTTTCAACATGTGCGCTTCAATTTAAGTGACAGCAAGAGGAACCAATCAGAGAGCGGTTTGTCAGGGCAGACGTAAAGGTGAGTGTTAAAGCTTCAGGCTGCAGAGCAGACTACCTGTTTGTTCTCCCAGAGTCCCAAAGCTGCTGCAGAAACACCTGGAAACATTTCGGTTCAACAGCGCAGTGATGCCGGGGAGCTCCTGCAGACAGAGGAGGGTTTTCCCGGAATGAAGCCCTGATTGCTCTGCAAACAGCTGCAGGGTGGAAGCTCTGGTGAATGGGTCTGTGGAAGAAGTGTGCGCTGCGGCTGTGCTCGGATGGGATGCACGGTGAGCTTCATCTGCTGCGAAGACGACTTTCTGCAAATGCCCCTTTACCACCATGAGGACCAGAAAAAGAAAAAGGTGAGCACAGGAACTTTTGCTGGTCATTTATATACTTTCCTCTTATTTGTGGGGCTGTGCAAACATCTCAGGGAGCTTCTGATCTTCCTTCCAAGCAGCCAGAATTCCTAATAGTCTGTTGAAGGTTTATTGTAGTTTATGACTGTTTTGATTTCGACTTAAGCTGCTTTTCTCCACTTTTAGTTCATCTAAGGATAAAAAATGTCACAGTCAGTGGCGGTTCTAGACCAAATGTACCAGGGGGCAAAGCATTGTTTTCATGGGGGCCCAGAAAAGCATGAAATAAAAAACAGGGCAAGGGATTCAAATATATTAAGAGGAGCATGCATGAAGTGACATTTTTTTTATTCAATTAGGTTTAATAAAAAATTCTATTTCTTATTAGGGCAATATACATTCATAATTTAGGAATTTTACTTTTTTTTAATTTATATTTAAATAATAATTTCTGTAAAATCTGAATTAGAACTCAAGAAAAACTGATAAATTCAGCTGCAAAAATTAGTATTTTTTTATTTGTTTTGAAAAAATCATTTTGCAGATAAAAATTGGGATTCTATTTCAGTACCACTGAAGCTATCACCTTATTGATTTTAAATAATTAGTAAAACAGAATTTGTAAAAAAAAAAAAAAAAGAAATAGATCCAAAGGACCTATCGGTAACCATGTCTGTTCCAGCGCAGATCCAGTATTAGGTCTTCGGTACAGGGGCCAGGACATGATCCACAGGGGCACTGGCCCCTGTTGGCCCCTGTCTAGAACCACCCATGGCCCCAGTGCTTATGGTCCACCATGTTTTAACACACCTGATGGTAAATGGCTGCATTCTCTCCTCAGACCCGAGGTGTTGCCAGGAAATTTTAATAAGGGTGGCCAGGCAATAACCAATGAACACTGAGGGGTGGCCAAAAGTAGATAGACACCAAAACCTCGGGGTCAATCTCTACTGTTCCAAACGGAAAATTAATGAGCAAAACCTCCATATTTTCTAAATAAAGACAAAATAGCTAACAAATAGAGGAATATATCCAAATATCCATACTTTCTATATAAAAGGTATAGTGGATAAAATCCTTTCAGGTTTGAGCTTTGGGTGAACATCTTTTCCATTTTCATTACTTACCTACCTTTATCATTAATTATTCTGCATAAAGTTGATATTTACAAGTACTAATGTCTACATAAATTGATTATTTAATATGTTTTTTAAATTAAAATAGTTATTTATCTACGATTTCACCGAAGACTCCCAGATGACTTGCAGAGACACATCATTTTGTCTTTACCCCATAAAACAGAAACTCTATTTCTATAAAGAGAATGAAATCTGTATTTATCATCTTTGATGTTAGTATATTGATCTTCATAATTAACCAGTTTTTTTGTTGTTAATATATGAAAAATTAAAATGTTTTGCCACAATCTGTATTAGAGGGAAATAGGTGGCCACAGTGGTGGCCAATGATTGGCTAAGGATGGCCATGGCCTCCCCTGGCCCCCCATCTAGCTCCGCCCCTGCCTCAGACTAACACCATGTTCTGCAGCAGCCTTTTTAATGCATACATTTAAATCAGATGTCTTCCAGCTCATGGAGGACACTAGGCCTTTAGGACAGCAGTCACTCTGCTGAGCTCCATTGATCCAGGTCTGACCTGCTGTAACTCTGCTTCTGTTTGAGAACCAGGTAAACCATTCACTTTAATGAATGCCAAGGGCCAACTGAAAATAAACCCTACTTCCTTCATACTTCCACTCATTTACAGGGAGATCATAAGACCCACCTGGGTTGTTTTTTCTTCCTCAGATGATCACAGCTGTTGGGTTATATAAAAGCAAAGTCAACATGGAGGGACAAAGTTGTTTTTGTTGCTCTCAGTCTGAATCTGTGCTCTTCCACATGTGTTCCTCCTCTGAGCTATTGGTGAAGATAATTGGTGCAGCTATCAGCACCTTCCTTCCTACGTAAAGACGTATGTGCTTTGATATTTGCCTGTGATGTGGCTTCAGGTTGATCTCGGCTTCCATCCCTATAAGCTGTGGCTGTGATGATGGCGATAAAAGGGATTTATCATGACCTAATCACACCTTTTCCTTTTAAGCTGCTGTTAGGGTTTATCAAACAAACTGTAGGATGAAAGTAGGTGAAGCTCAAGTTTGCTCAGACAGGACTATATTTTCCTTCTCTATATGGAGGGCTTTTATCCTGTTTGCCATTTCCAGCTCTGTCTGGTAACACCTAAATAATCTGCCTCATTATTACTCACTTGTTGGTATTACTGCTCATTAGTTAGCATTATTACTCATTAGTTGGCATTATTACTCATTAGTTGGCATTATGGCTTGCAACTAACGATTATTTTTAAAATGGAGTAGGGTCTCTAGATTACATTTTTCGATTAATAGATGAATGGGACAAAAATATTTTTATATTAATCTATTTATTCCACAATAAACAGTTGTCAGCAGAACAAACAAGCACAAAAGTACAGGTTGCTCATTAACTGTACTGGTGCAATATGAAAAATAAATGTTTGTGTTAAAACTTCATCATAACCAAATTGAGTAATTTTGCTGTACATCTAAAATAAACACTTTTGCTACTTTGTTTCATAAAGCGCCAAAAAAGACATTTTTGTTTTTAAGAGCCTCTAAGGGGCTCAAGCAATAGGTCCCCCCATTTCAACAAATTAGTTTTGTTAGACTAGAAGAGTTCTACCTTTTAAGACAGGAAAGGTATAGCAGTTAAAAGTTGCTACCTAGAGAAAATACTTAACCATAGAGATAAAAATAGCCCTGTGATGATTAAGAGTATAAATTGTATTTGGAATAAAAATAAAGACACATCTCATTGCTGGTGGAAAACACATCCTCCAAAGACAAATATTTACATGGGAATGTAGCATATAATTAATTGACATATTACTGATCTTGCTGGATTTTATTCTGCTTTTACTTCAATAAATTGCAGGATCTTCTTTACTTTATCTTTGCCAGAAGATTTAAACTTTTAAAAAGCCTTGCCCTCATTCTTTTATTTATAAAAGAAAATATAAGTACTGCTTAAGCTAATTCAAATGAAATTAAAAGTAAAATAAGTGGCCAACCTTATCACTGTCTATAACCTACTAACAAGGTAAGAAAAGCATCAGATGAGCTACTTGTGAAAACTAGCGTTACATTTCCCCACTTTAAAACACGAAACAAACGCAGTGGCGGCTCACCCTGCTGATCAGCTCTCTTCACTGCCATCGAGAGGCTCCAACGTGTTTCCTTTGCAGGTGCTGCATCATAACAGTGGTGCTTCCGTATGCCATGTTCATTTGTTTTCACAAAAGTTGCATGTTCACGACTTTTTTCACTTTAAAAAGCATGAGGCTATTTTAATTATTGTGTGATCAATTTCTTGCCGTCAATCTTGGCGCATCTTGGCCTTCATTTGCAGTCCTGGACACTGATGATTTTGGTATTACTACTCATTAGAGATGCACTAATCCGTTACCCAGATTGGACATTGTCTCCAGTATTGACTCATTTGTTGGATCAAATATTGGCTGAATAACACAGATCTGATATTCTTTTCCAGTAATTTCTCTTTTTTATTTGTATTTTCTGCACCCTTATGTCCCCGATGTCCTACTCATGGTGGTCCATACTAAGTTGGCTTTTTTTAAAAAAGATGTCAAACTGCACTTTTTCCAAGCATTGTATGAAAGACTGATACATTGGTTGAATTTGTATTTTCCCCCTTTAAAAATGAGATTTTATAAAGAAGAAATACTCTTTCACTCCTGAGCTACCGTAGTTCACAGTGACGTCAGTCCATCACATTTTGTTATTAGATGCGTAATCAAAGCTGCCAAACTAGCTGTGTAATACCAGTAGTGATTATGTTTTCGTTGTTTACAATGGCGGGACCTGCCATCTTGTTTTATCAGAATCTCTTTATTAGCTTTTTATAAGTTGCACTGTGAAATCAGGTCAACTCCTAAAGGCATGATTGAAATAAGAGCAGGTTACATATTTAAAGGTAATAGTTTTTTTTATTATTTTTTTTAATTAAATGATTGGAATAAAATTGAATGACTAATTCAATTTGTTATAAAAAAAACAAAAAACAATACTTTGAAGCTGTAATGAAGCAAATGGCCTTTTATTGTTAGCTCCTGGACTGTTATATTGCTTCATGAATGCATTATTTATTAACAGTCTGAAACCACACTGGGAGTTTTGGGTCCACTGTTTCATATGAGGTTGGTTTGGCAAATAAACATTGCCCAAAACCTTCAAGACAATATGTCACTCACACTGGAACACGGTGGTGGTCGCATCATGGAATAGTGATCCTGTAGGCCATTATTATTGCAGTGACTTGGATTTTTTTGTTAGAGTAATCAAATTAAGAAGGTTTTTTAAGAGCAATCAGTTTTGATCTAAAACTGTAAGGTGGTGGCAGAAGAACTGAAGATGAAGAGGAATTTTCTTTCAGCTTCAGTGAGTCCAAGAACAAAAGCATGATTTGATGAGAGAAGAGCCAAAGTCCAGGAGTTTGAGCCAGAATCTGAAGGAAACCAGCTGGGTCTCCTGAAGAGAGCAAAATACATTTTCAAAGCCAGATAAGGCTACCTGACTTATACCAACGAAGAAGAGAGCCAGAAAAATAAAAAAAAAACAGAATTAAAAATTGATTGATCTAAAGAAGTAACTATAGTGTGGATGTTTAAGGAACCAGGTTACCATCTGTTATGATAAATTCACTGGCTGTATATGTGTGGGTGTGTGGGTGTGTGAGGTAATGCTACTCATTGCCTCACACCCTTAATCAGAAAAAAAAAAGTTCTGCTGTAATGAAATAAAATTCTGATGATTTATTTTATTCGCTCTTGGCAAATGTCAGATCATCCAGTTTTTCCTCTCATCCGACACATCAATAACCTAAATACAACATGATGTTTTCCATAGAGGAAACCTGCTCTAATGTTCTCATCAGCACGTGTGTGTGTGTATTTTTGCCTGTCTGCACCCACGTGTTCCACTACCCAGTGCATTTCCTTCATTGCTAGGAGGCTCTAAGGGATGCTACATGCCTTTGTCTCCGTCTGTGGTGTCTGGTGGCGCAGACTCACAGCTGGCACTGAGGCCTGCAGTCCTTCTGGTTTATATGGAGGAGCGAAGGCCAGCAGAGCTGTGGTTGAAGTGGCGCTGAAGTGCTGGGAAGTGCAGGACTCTGGCTTGGGGATTAAAACAGCAACAACTGAGAAGCAGGTTTAAGATTACATATGTCACATTTGGTTTGATTCCTCTTTTTATGGAACTAAAAGCGCTTTCCATTAGTTTATTTTTTTTGTGCACCATCTGGAAGATGTCTGTGCGAGGGCTGTTAATAGATCCACAAGTTTCATAAGTAAAGTGATATTTTGTTTCTTGTCTCCTATCTGTCAGACAGGCCTCCTCCATGTTGAACATTAGAGGGCCGCTCCCAGCTCAAAATAGCAGATAGAAATCCTGGTGTTGAATGCTGAGCAGCTGATCGGTTAAATAAAAACAAGACGTTGATCAGAGGAGGTGGAGCTGCTGTTGCTTTTAGTCCATAAACTTTTCTCACCTCAAGTCTGTCTTCTGATTTATTTTTTATTTTTTGAAAAATGGGTCCTTATGTAAGGAATCCGAGAGCGGTCGATTCCTTCAGATACTTTTTTATGGTGGTTTTCTCGACAAAAGAAGTTAATTTTCTCATCATCTAAAGATAACGAAAGCTGTTTTCTCTCCATAAAGAGATGATTGGTGTGTGGCTTGATTACACCTTCAACAGTGATGGAGATGCTTGGCGTTTAAGATTCTACGGCGTTACCTCGCGCCGCTACCTTTTTAGTAACGGTAATCAAAATTATTATGCCACTGCGGCTTCTAACGCAGTTACTATTGCCGACATCTGCGTTACTGAGCGTTACTCAGGTTGCTGGCTCAAACTTTTTCATGATGGACCGATGCGGCGCCTCGCGGGGAAGAAGATGGAAGTGGGGAGGACTCCAGCGGCAAAACAGTGTTTTCCAGATGGAAATACGGTCTTCGTCAAGCTCATTATCCCCATCGGGCTCACGGTTTCACTCTGCATCTCCGCGCAAGTGAGGGGTCGCATCGCGATTCATCCTGTCAGCCATTATTATTACAGTGCATGCTGGTAATCAAATTAAGGTTTTAAGAGCCCTCAGTTTTTGATCTAAAACAGGGGAACTATGAAGAGGAAAGGCGTGAGCGATCATTGCATGATTTGATGGAGAAAGAGCAAAGTATGGATGTTTGGCAGAATCTGAAACCAGCTGGATAGGGCAAAATACATTTTGCAGTAATCTATAACAGCGAAGAACAGGATTTGAAAATTAAAAATCCCAGTTATTAATTTGATCTAAACTTTAACTATAGTGTGGATGTTTAAGGAATAGGTTACCATCTGTTATGATAGTAACTGGCTGTATATGTGTGGGTGTGTGGTGTGAGGGTAATGCTACTCATTGCCTCACACTTTATCAGAAAAAGTTCTGCTGTAATGAAAAAAATTTGATGATTTATTTTATTCGATACCATTTTTCCCGATACCACAAGAGGATAAAATTTCAACAGAAATATTTTTGATTAATAATTAAAAATACAATAAATAAATAAATACAATAAACAATAAGAGCAACATTTTGGGGATTTGTTTCTGTGCACAGTATTTAGCAGAAAGCGATAAAAACTTACAAAATTAAAATTAGTTTTCCTTCCTTGGCTAATGGCACGCACACATAACAATGACACTAATAGCCAAACCCGATTTAGAAACAAAAAATAATTCTCAGCAGCTGCACATCTTACAAAAAGTCTGAAACTGAAAAGTGCACATGAGTATTTGATCACACAGTGTTCAGAAAGTGCATTTTTCACTCTATTCTGCACTTTTGATGAATGGCCAGTTTTAGGTGGAGCACAGTACTTCGATACTTTTGAAAATGAGTATTGTATCCGGATAACGCGCTCAGTATCGATACTTTTGAGTATCGCATACTTCGTGGACAACCCTACTAGTTACTTTTATTGTGGAGTAACTCAGTTTTCTCTCCATAAAGAGATGATTGGTGTGTGTTAAAACTGATTACAACCTTCAATACCACAACAGCGGAAGAGGATTTATAAGTCATTGCAGTCTATGTTTAATTCTGTAAATAATCCTGTGTTTAACTTTTAGGTAACGACACAATGTTGTTGGTTTGATGATTTGCTTCCACTTCTGATTCATAAGCAATTAGATCTTTGCCTCCAGTGGCTTAGCACCAGGTGTTTTCTGAACAGCCCACTTGTTATGCCTATAACAGGTATAAGATGCATTAACCCCCAAAATGAGTCCAGATTAAAGATTTTCATTAAAAACAGTCAGATTTGTTTCTACTGTATTAAAACTGATTATTTTCGCACACGCGGTACACAGCTGAAAAACTACGGGCACAGCAGACATGGATGGACTGGGACTCCAGGGCAGCCTCATTCATTACTCATGCAATCATCTCATTATTTCAATAAATAAATAAGTGTATTCTTGTGATAATGACATAATTATCTTGTTATCTGGAGAAAACAATTAATTGTTAAGCTGTGATTAGCAGATAGTTATGTAATTATCTCAAAAAGGCAAAGAAAAAAAAAAGTAGAGCACGACCGCTCTCAGCTTCCGTACTTATCGAAATCTGACTCGATTTGTTTATTTCTGGTTTGATGGGTTAAAATGTACATTATGATCATGATTCAAATGCAGGGTGTTCAATGTATTTTATTTCTGCAAACCAGAAAGTAGAGAATAACTGAAAACGGTGAGTGCTTATTTTTAAAGAGGGTTTTAACAGATGGCTCAGTTGAATGAACAAACATGTCGTGGGAAGACTATTGAATAAAACGACAAATCTTTATATTTAAAAAAGATTTCAACATGATGAGTTTGTAAAATAAATTGTTAAAATCTCAAGTAAATGGTTGAACAGCCCAATCAGAGATCCTTTGCTGTTCATCTCTTCAATCATGTGGTTAGATGCTTGTCTTTTTAACTCCTCTTCTTTTATTCACTGCTTTTTTCAATTCATTTCATCTATATAGTGCAGATCCACAAACATTATACTCAATTTTAGAGGAAAATTCAGTACAATCTAGGGCTGCAACTAGCGATCATTTTGCAAATCGATTAATATGCCAATTATTAATAATGGGAATAACAAAATGATCCTTAAAAAATTTTCTGAAATAAAACCAGGTGACAGTAAAACTTTCCTACAGGAGGACTGGATAGGGCATACTGATAGATGATTGGACAGATCATCCCATGCTTTTAATTTTTATTTTTACAAAGATATTTTTTTACAGATCTTATATGTTAAATTTATGTTTAGTTCTCTCTACACTCTTTTAAAGATTAATCTATACAAATATTAATATTTTAATAAATCGATTAATCCATTAATTGTTTCAACCCTAATGCAATCATACAATCAGAGGGGTTAAATACTTCCTTTTATTTCAAACCCTGTTGTTCAGCTTGTCGTCTAAGAAATGCTACATTTTGCAATGCCCTTTGGTTTTTCTATCATTTTATTTGTCTCTTTAACTTTATTGTTCTCTCAGCTTCTGCTTTTTCCGTTCCATTGTTCCTAAATTCCCACATTATTCTGGAGAACTTGTCAGAGGGATGTGGGATCTTGTTCTGTGCTCTGAGAATGTTGTTAGAGGAAGGAGGAATAAATAAAACTGGATTACATGTAGATGATGAAAGTGTTAAAGCAACAAGTTGAGGTCAGCACTATTTCAGTTTGCAGGCTGTATTGAATGACAGCCATCATAGTGATGTTTGGAATATCAAGTTAATGTTACGCTGGAAGGTATAGTATTTTTAGTGGTTATTCTCACCATAGATAAAAATAATTTGACTTGTATCCATAAATGTTTAAATTTTGCCATGGGCTGTAATGGATATGCACCTATAAAAGTTTTCCTAACCTTTTAAAATCATGACAATGATTTCCCAATTGCTGACATCACTTTTTAGTAGGGTTGTCACGATACTAAACTTTTCAACTCGATACCGATACCTCTTCTCTCTTCCTCTAGAAACACAAAAGGTAACATAACTGAAATGACACCAATATGTCAATTGACCTATAATGACACGGGATGCATTCACAAATTGACAGTAAAACTTAGTTTTTTTTAAGACAGTTTGTGGAAAAGAAGACATCTGTTGTGGGAAAATTCAGGGTGATTTACCTCAGCATCCAGTCGAGTTCACCAGAGTCCTGCTAATGACTGGATAATTTGACTCTGGTGTGGTGAAGCAGAGACTCATCTAAAAGGCGCAAGACATTGGACCTCCAGGACCTGCATTATGGAACCCTGGTCTAGTTTAAGGGCAGACTTACACTGCCTAGGTTCATAGTGCTTCCATTGCGAGATATGATCCACATGGAATGCGTATAGGATCTGTTAAGGCATCCAGACCACCTTCCCTCTTATTTTGAAAACCTGCTAATTTCCCTGTAACCCTTTCAGTGTCTCTCTCATTTGCTTCTCATAATTTAAACATTTTAACATTATCTTTTGGTGTGTAAACCATCAAAAATAGACTTTATCCCCATTTTCTAGATGGACAACAGAGGAGATCTGTCTGTCATGGTGCAGCATCGCGGAACCAGGGGAACCACCGGTTGACGCTAGAATGTCTTTTATTAGTAATGGAGGAAAACGCACAGATGATGGAGGCAATGTGAATAAGAGGCCAAGATTAATGACCTTCTGCATGAACTTAAGTGATTCAAGGCTAAATCTTTGGTGGGTCTCTGGTTCCAAGTGTTATGATGAAAGAATGTAGCATTATATCTCTGCCTTAGAAATGCAGTCAGAGGCTCCATCGTTCAGCGTTCAGATGATGCTGAACCATAAAACCGAAATCCTGGATCTCTTGCCTCCAGGACCTTGAATGACGATTGGGAATTACTAGAAGCCTGAATGATGAACCAGAGGGTGGATAAAATTTGAGCAACTCTGAAGAACACTGAAGTTTTCCAGATTTCTATATATTGTCAACTGCAGGTGAATTCAATGTCTTACACTATAGAACAAGTTTCTGGCACTTTTTGGGTTTCCCTATCAAATGGTTGACCTCAGTAATGCAGCTTACTCTGCTTTTCATACATGGATCTGTGAACGAGCGTGTTTTTCTCGTTGCTGAATTCTCACCATGGTGTGAGACTCCAGACGGGCCTGGCTGGCTGGAGAGGGGGGTTCCCTGGATATGAAGATGTGTGATAAAGGTGTGCTGTGAACTCTGTTACCTGCCGCTCCATGCTGCATTCCAGCGGATGCTTCAACATTTGGGACACAGTGCGTCCTCTGTGCACCATCCCTGGGGAAGGCCTATCGCTTCCCCTCCGCCCTGCTGGCGCAGACCCGCACGCGGGCTGCAGAACAACACCATCTCTGTGTGGCTGTCTGAGAGCTGGCCAGTGCGTGCTCCACCCGCTGTTGCCTCAGCATATTTAAACTCTGTCGGCTTACCTTTTTAATGCCCGCACACATAGGAATTTAACCTCTTGTGGACACTGAGGTTATGTTTGAGAGCTGCAAGGGTGAAAGTTATGGACTAAGATGTTTCCTACATGTAGATCTACAGAAACGTTACAGGGTCTTTTTTATGGATTGTTGTTTAAAAAGTCTAATGGGTAAAACTGTTTAAATTATTTATCCAATGTGCCTGAAATGCTTGAGTTAAGGCGGTCCAATGTCCCAGTTTTAATATGTCAAATGCACAAGTAAAATGTTTACATGAACAGTCAGTTTATTTTCAAACTACAGAATCTTGATTAGATTTCAGTGCAGATTCTGATACATTTTTAATCAGTATTTAAAAAAAAATTGTTCCATTCCAAAATAGAGCTGCAGTTAATAATCTGATATTAATTAAACAGCGTTCCAACTGATTGATTTAATAGCTGGATAGAAAAAAGTGATTTGTTCTTTTTTTCCTTAGAATTTGAACCAGATGAAGATGAAATTTTACCACATGAGGTGTCCTTGATGGAGCATCTTTACTAAGAGTTTTTTGCCATGAATGCAAAGGGTATATTTTTGGTTTGGCTTAAAAAAGTTTATTAAAATGTCTCCATTCACGGTCACTTAGACCTGGTCTTTCTTTTGAGACAGGCAGATCTTTAGGTGGTATGCGTGTTGTGCTTTTTTGATTTCCAAATTGTTCAGCTGCTTACTAAACTGAAGATCAAACAAGGAAGAAAATCCTTTCCTTATTCAGTCTTTAAAAAGTCTGAATAAAGAGCTTTCTGAACATTCAATTCAGTTCAGTTTATTTTTATAGCGCAAATTCACAACACGTCATTTGAAGGCACTTTACAGATCAATCAACCAGGTCATACAAAGTTTTCTACCTAAGGAAAACTAGTCGATTGCATCACCTCATTGACCTCAATGCAGTCCCTCAGACTAAGCATGCTTGCATGCGATATTGTGTAGAGAGGAAAAACTCCCTTTTTAACAGGGAAGAAACCTCCAACAAGAACCATAAGCTTGGTGTGAGCGGCCATTTGTTTGAGGCGCCAACTTCTGAGTTCAAGGAGCCAGGGAAGCAGAGATGGGCGCGCAAAAGGCAACTGAGCATCATCCTACCCAGCCAGTCACAGTCAGAGAAACAGGACTACGAAAAAAACAGGCCAATCTCCCCAACATCTATAAACAAAGGGTTGATGGCAGCAGTCACCGCTTCTGATATTTTCTCCTGCGGATGTTTCTCTCCAGGATGGTCAGACAGGAACAGATGAGGAAAAGCTACTATGAGAAAAAAAAAGCAGAGACAGCAGAACGCTAGAGATTGAACTAACAGATTCTGCAGAGTGGGAGAATAGGAGATGGAAATGAAGCAGAATGATGAAATAGAACATGATTCTGGTATTATGCGTGAACAGTTCTGAATGAGTTGGACCATTCAGATGCTCCGCTTCCTAAAATGGCAGTGGTTTCAAAGAGTTTTTGCTTGATGGAAAAAGATTGGATATTTCTTGCTCAACAAACTGACGATGTAAAGTCAGCAGAAACAAAAGGATCCATGTGTGGCTACATCAGATATTACCAGCTCTAAACGGAGGTTGATAGATCTTACTGTTCTGGTTTGAACAAATCTTGCATTTGCCCAACATGTGGGACTGTATTCTTTTCCCCTTATTGCTGATTTATAATACATGTTTGCACTTCTTGTTGCATGTGTTGCTCATCCAGAACTATGTAAAAGGGGACATGTATACACCAAAATTTATGGAAATGGTTAAAAAAGCGGTTTGGTTGGACATGTCCCCTTCAGGAGATCATGTGCATCTGTTCATTTTTGGTAATTGTTAAAAACCATCACCATGCCATTTGCCAACAGATCGACTCCTTGTTGTACCAATCAAAGCTCTGAATGGGGACTCAAAAGCATCCTAATTGGACTATTTCTCTGGAGGTTGTTTTCCAACCTGAGATAGTTATTCGGTTTTTAAAATGAGCTCAGATTTGTTTTTCATTTGGTTGCATTTCTTTCTATAGAGGTGTGAACCACTTTGACTATTCCACCTCTTCCAAATGGCCCTGAAACAACCCCCCCAAGTATTTAACTTTGAAACATTTTTACTTTTAAGACAGATGTTTGAGCTTTTAAGGTCTTAACACTTTACGATTGTGTTAAGGCAATAAAGGCATATAAAGCTGTGAAGCTGTTCTTTGTTTTAGATGTGATGAATTTGTTATTCTTAGGCCGGCATTAAAAGTTTACTTGACGGATTTCCATTCGCTTTCAGAGTCAAACTCTGCTTTTGCATTTCTTGGGATTTGCAAATCCGATTAACAAACATTTCTTTGGTTGAATCGTTGATGCAGAACATCGTCCACAAAGCCTCTGGAGATGAGAAGATACAAAAGAGCTTCATTGAGCCTCTTAAAGTGACTCTAATTCAGTTGGCTGAGTGCCATGAACAGAATGACAGTCAGGATGATGGATTAAGGCATGAAGTGACTGTATTTTTGCTTCAGTCACAGTTATATGGCGTTTTTAAAATGTAAATCGGACGTTTCCTCCAGCCTGGGATCGTGTACCATCAGTTCTACATAATGCACTCTGTTTGGCCCTTTACCAGCCAAGCTTCTATGGCTTTGTGCTCCTCTGAAAGTGGCCTTTATGCTTCAGTTTTGTTGATTTTTCTCCATGTGTGGGAGGGATTTTCTTGTCTTCTTTCTGATACTTGGCAGGGCGATGAAGCATTTGCTGTTGGCACCGTTGAAAAGCCCCCACCAAAGACTCACTCTAGGGGCTTTTGTAGCCTTTCAGAGCACTTCCGAATGATGGACAGGCAGTTCAGCTCTCCCAGAATTTCATCCTGTTTTCCCTGAGAGTCCTCTGTTTTTTTTCTAGCTGGCCTGTCCAGGAGCCCGATATCCTGTGCAGCTGAACTCAAGACGCCACGGGGCTATGAGGGTAATTGCTGTCACGGTAGAGCTGAACTTGGAGCTGGGCTCTCAAGTCGCCTAATCATGTTTTCATCATCAGGACAACGTTTTTTTTTTTTTTCTTTGGGGCTGTAATAAATCTCCCCTTTGACATGCTACATTTACGCTGAATGCACGCTGGGAGAAAGACCCCAGGATTTATTTTCCCCTCTTTACTTTAACACCAAGCCTTGTAACAAGCTGAGGCAGATCATTGTTGCTGCTTCGCCTTCACTGTTCATTCAGAGCATAGGTTTGCACACCAACACATTCCAACGCAGAGGAATTTTGAGGGGTATTCACGCTGGAATGTCATGTTTTAGTGGACTGTGAGGGACATGAGGAAATGGATCCATGAAGTCTCAGTAGACGCTTTGCTGTAGAGGAGATAATGGGCTCTTAGAGGTGTGTTCAAGCCAAGATGATGCCTGTCAAGTCTGATGTAGCTTCCTTTTAACATCTTAATGCTTCACAGAAGCTTCAACTTGTGCAAATAAAAGCTAAAAAAGTTCAGAGTCTTACCGATGAGACGTCCACCCATTTGTTCCCATCCTAATCCCACCCTGTGCACCAGGCAAAGGAGTCTTTAATTGAATCACACTCCGGGATACAATGCGACATGTGTTGCACGTGTCTCCAACTCCACGGGTGCGGCGGTTCTACCATATTTGGATGCATGCACACATTTTGTTTCGCCTGCAGTGACCCATGCGCTCTTTGGCTGAAAACATGGAGAATCCATTTTAGTTTGGTGTCAGATGATTGGAATTTTTACACAATATCGCTGCATCTGTTTTTATTCGTTAATGTTTCTGGAGGGTTTAATGTTGCTTGTACACTCATGAGCTCATGCTGTTGACATTTTACTGTAGTTCAAACTTGTGTCAGATAATCAGATTTAAACTCTCATCCACTTTCACGCCTCCCTTCAGGAATCTCCATAGATCATCTCCAGCTCACTTGGTTTCTACCTTCCTCCTCCAGTGGACAAACTCTCTATGCATCCATTAATCTCCTCTCAGTTCCTCCCCCTTTCTTTACCATGGAACATTTGTCCATGCGTCCCTTTTCCTTCCAACCACCTTATCCTTCCATCCAAAATGTATCAGAGCCTGAGCTCTCCCACATATTCTTTCTCATTTTTTTCTATGAACATCTAACCTCTGTCTTCTGTACTTTAGTTCGTATTTGACAAAGACCACCCATGATGCACCTCTCCATCCTCTCTTCCCTTACTTTTTAGCTTGCCTTCTTTTCTGGCTCTTATTTTGGATGGATGTCCACATAGATAAAAACTAAACCTCTACACCAGGGGTGTCAAACTCATTTTCACTGAGGGCCACATCAGCGTAATGGCTGTCCTTAAAGGGCCAGATATAACTTATAAATGTAACTAAATGTAATTGAAGATAATGTAAAATAAATGTAACTACTCCTTAATGTTAAATAACTCATTATTTATTATAACTTATTCAAGTGAAAATTACAGTTGCATAGAAAAAATATGCTTGCTTGTTGCTCTAACACACGTGTCACACAGCCGCTTCCTACCCAGTCCTCCTCATCGGTCTCTCTCCCTCCACCCGAATCACTATCATTAATATTTTGGAAATTTCTAAAGAGCCTGTTTTTACTGTTAGGCAGGTGGGGAATAGCATATGTTTGTTATTTACAATTGGGGGACATGTGGAAAATCTGATTAAGTAAATATTCAACAGAAACATGTATGCTTAGAATGCGCTACTTTAAAAAAGGCTATTTAATCTTTTACTTTATTCCTTTATAAATGTGTCTTGCAAAAATAATGCATTTAAAATTTACATAATGCACATTTGTTCATAAGATGTGAGCATATCACCAAAACAAAAAATGACTGGAGTCTTTTTTATTAAGCAAAGGGAGATGTCTTTCAAAGGGCTTCAGCCCTTGGTATATTTTTAGTGTCCGCGATACGCACTAGAAAATCAAATATTTTCAGTTGGATTAAAAAACAATTCAGTAGGCCACAGAAGTGCAAAGTTTGATATGTTTTTATTTTGTCAAACTTGCAATAATGGTCAAAAATAGTTATATAGATTGACTGACAGGGCTGACAGTGTGAGTGATGGACGAAGCACTTTGAAGCATCTGGTTCAAAATTTCAATCTTTGGTAGAAATGCATCTATCCTTCCATTTTCTGTACACCCACGTCCCTTAGTGGGAGTCAGAGGAGGAGGTGCTGGTGCACAGTCTGTCGACCTTGGTAGAAAGTAAGTCTTTAATTCAATTTGCAGTACAGAACAGAAAACTACAGAGTTGTCAATGTTGTGTTAATCTGTTTATAGTCTAAAAGAGGCCAGCAGTTTATTTGAGGAAATAAAGGTGCAGAAGTTAGTGGATTGTGAGTAGTGGTTTGTGCAGCAGATCGCTGCTAGAGTAAATTAATTCTCCCTGGTTTTAACTATACTTGTTGATCCTTGGGAGGCGGCAGGTATAACATCTGTCCATTGTGAATCAAAACCACACAAATAAAAATCAGACGAGATAGGTACTAAACAAGTTGTGTGTTAGGTATTATTACTCACACTGACGTTTCTTTTTAAAGGCTGAGTAAGTCCTACTGTTTTAAGCCTTTGTTTGGTGGTGGCATTGTGAATGAGATATATATAAAAATAACGCATTTGGCTAGGTAGCCAAACATCTAAGAGAAAGTTAGCAGTTAAATATTGGATGAGGTGATCCAGCAGCGGGCCCAGGAATACGAGGAAGGGATTAGGGCCACTGAAAAGTTAAGTGATTTTAAGAGTACATTTCCCACTAGGTTTGTACCCAGGAAAAAGTCATTCTGACTTTTTTCTCAAATGACTTTTTTCACAATTCTGACTTGCAATCTCATAATTCTGATGACTTCTTTCTCAGAATTCCTGACTTTAATCTCAGAATTTTGGATGCTTAATGTAGATGGGCACCATGAGAGGGTGGGGAGTATTGGAGCATTCATCTTCACTATTGATAAAGATGTCTTCTGGGATTTTTTGAGACCCCATTGTTATATTGGTGAAAATTACAGGAATTAGGCAACTTTTGATGTGCCCGAGGGTCCTTTACTTACTTATAAATGGAGAAACGAAGGTCATTAAAACAAGAGAGCCTAGTAGTCTCTAAAACAGACAATATGACTGATGCTAACATGTTTTAAACATACTTTTTGTTATATTTACATTTGTGTTTGTTGTTTTTCCAAATAGTGTAGAAAATGAATGGTGGGTTTTATAATGTTTACCTTTTTATGAGCAGGATAGGAAGCTTTGTGGCATTTACTAGTTAAACCTCATAATTATAAAGTTATTCAACAAATTCCTCAAGTAAAAAGTGCAACTTTTATTTTATTTATTTATTTTTACCAGATTTGTTGATTAATTTCAAAATTATGTATTCCTTCCAAATTTCAAATCTGAAGAATTTTTTTAAACCAATATCTACATTATTTTTAACATTTAGTTTGTTTTAGCAAAATTCCTGTTATATTTCTTTTATAATGTATATTTTACATTTTTTTTGAAATTGTAGTGCTTGTGTACAAGTAAATCTTTACTCTAAAACATATATTCTGGTTATTTTTTAGTTAGACCTTCTTGTTTTTATATATCTGTATAGTACCAAAAAAAAAAAAAAAAAAAAAAAAAACACTGTAAATTGATTAAAATATTAATCATCTGTCAGATTTCTGAGAAAAAGTCAGAATTTGAGATTAAAAGCCAGAATTTTGAGGGAAAAGTCAAATTTGAGATTAAAGTCAGAATTTGAGAAAAAGTCAGAAAAAGTCAGAATTTGAGATTAAAGCCCAGAATTTCGAGGAAAAGTCAGAATTCTGAGATTAAAGTCAGAATTCTGAGTGTCAGAAGAAAAAAGTCAGAATTCTGAGATTAAAGTCAGAATTTTACTTTTTACCCATGTTAAACTAAAAAAATTTAAAAAAATCAGTTAACTTTTTTTTTTTCCAGTGGCCCTAATCCCTCTTCGCATTTTGGGCTAAGATCCATCCATCCATCCATTATCTTACTTACGCTTGGGCCGTAGCTGGCGGGGTGCTGGGTGGCGAGGGTGCTGGTGCCTGCTCTCCCAGTCAATATGGGCAAGAAGCGCGGGGCACACATGGACAGGTTGCCAGTCCATACATAGCCGGCAGAGACAAACAACCATTCACACACACACGCACTCTCCACCTGGGACAATTTAGAAATTAACCTAACAGTAGTCGCGTTTTTCGGACGTGGGGAGAGAAGCGGAGGGTACACCAGCGGAGAGAACCCGCATGCCCAGGAAGCGCGAGCTTCCATGCAGACCACCGAGGTGAACCCAGAACCTTCTTGCTGCAAGGCGGCGGTGCTACTGTACTGAGCAGCAGACATACAACACTAAGATGACTAAACCAAAAGATTCAGTTTCTATATATGAAAGTGAACTGACAACAAAGAGACGTTTTAAATAGGCAGCATCCGACAGACCATTTACACCTCTTTCACAAGTTTCTGACTTCTGTATCGCTGTTTCCCTCCCTTCACTCTCACTCCAGCAGTTCAGAGAGGGGAGGGAGTACAGTGACAATAGCTGACATTCATAGCCTTCAAAATAAAAGCAGCTAGTAAAAGACTGTAAAAATTAAAATCGGCTATACAATTTTTGGGGAGGACATATCCACGAAAAGCTTTTACTATGTGAGTATGTCCCCGCTTACGCGCCTTGGCTGGTTTGTTGCGGGGTTTATCTGAAAGCCACTTACCATGTAGCACATTGTGTTTACTCTTTTGAAATATTGTTTTAACTTTAAAGATTTGGAGACATTGAAATGAGATCAATTTCCTCTTGACTCGTGGTGCAAACGTCTGCTGAAACATGGAATCAATCTATTTATCCTGTTTATCTAGGTTTTTGACCATCTTTATTTTATTTTCTTTTATCAAATCAACTGTGGTTCGAAACACAAAGCAGGTTCATTGCAACCAGGGAGTTTTTGGGCTGATTTATGGATCCATTTACAACCTATGTCATCAGGAATGTGGCTGTGTGGCGTGGAAGCAGAAAAGCTGTTTAAACATATTAGAAATCCATACTGTTGTGTTACACATGTGCTCTACACCTTTCCAGCTTTGTGCTGCTCCATTTTCATTTTAACCTGATTTTAACTGAAACACTCACTCTTCCTCTTTTTCGTCATTCACATGACTTATCACGTCTGGGTTTTTGCACATTTCGATCTTTGATTTGATATGATGTCAAACTAATTCTTTTATTTCTCTCTGCTGTCATAATAAGAAAGAAAGAAAAATATAGAAATTTAACTTTATTAATCTCACAACCGAGAAGTTAACTCTGCATTTTCAGCCATCCCCTTGCGGAGCAGTGGGCTGCCATTGTGTGGCGCCTGTGTAGCAGTGTGGGGTTAAGGGTCTTGCTCAGGGACCCAGAGTGGAGGCTGTGGTGATCGAACCAGGTGCTTACAACCCTCTTAGAGCACTAGTGCACTGCTCTAACCACTAGGCCAACACTCCCACAGTAAAGTACTGTAAAAGTGCAGTAATATGCTATAGCATCTTTCATGCTTTAAATTTGGAAAGTGCATAACCAGGTGAAGAATGGATTGCATAACATTAATGATGGACAAGTGAATGGCTTTTGGGTGGATAGATTAGTTTAGAGTTAGGTAAATGGTTGGATTAGGGCAGCGTTGTCTGAAATCAGTTCCAAAAGACTGGATTCAACAACCAACCAGATCCCGTTAAGGGTTGTAGAAGTAGATAAAAGGCTTAGGTAGCAAAATTACAATTATAGGTCAACCTATATGGGTTCTTGCTTTTTTGTTTATTGTTTCGCCCATACCAGTTATTTTACTTCACCCTAACAATCTAGAACTATGTTCAGCTGACTTGCTGACAATGTTGTTTTATCTTCCTCTATTTACACGATTGAAATTACTCAATGATGCCAAAGGCTACATGAATCTCAAGAAACCCCAAACACTCATAAACAAATCTAATAAAAAAGTCGGCAATGAATGGCAAATAAGAAGTGTGGCAATTCTTCATGTGATTTCAGGGGGTGTGGGGGTGGTTTATTTCTTTCCAAAATACCTGAGACCCCTGTTCTTTAGGGGATTGGTGTTAAGTTATCTATGTGAGGCCTTGCTCTGGGGTGTTTTACACCAGAATCTGTAATCTTTCAGGTACTGTTGCACCAACACATGATTGGGGGGGTTCTTAATCCTCTGGTTGAGACAAAGGTTTAATGAGGTTCTTTGACTATGTCCTTGTTGAGCTCTGAGATAAATTGCAGATCAATTATACTTGGTTTTGGTAGTAAAACATTCTAATCTATTTGAATGAAAGAAAATGGCCCAGAACATTTTTTGGCCGTTGCTATGGAGCCAGGTATCAGTCAAAACAGAACAATAAAACATAGCTAAAAGGAGAATGGTGATGGTCTATCCAAACCTCCAAACGAGCCAACCTAGCTCTCTGGTCCAGTTCTAACATCCCACCATCTTCCTCTGGTCAATAAATTCACAGATTTGGTACACAGAAGCCCTTTTCTGTCATTCGGTGTGGGAGTACAAAGGGACTTCAGTTTCACTTTTCCTCAGTCCATCGCCGACTTCATGAAAGGATAACGGACTGAAATGCTTTATAACACAATTCTCGAATTTCTCTTATGTTGAATGCAAAAACTAAAGTTTGGCATTCCTTATTAAAGTTTGAAAAGGGTTGTGTTTATATTATAAAAAAGACCAGAAAAAAACTTCCCAATTCTGACTTGATTCTCACATAGTCCTAGAGATCGTTTTATACAGCCAATGGGCAACTTATAAAATAAAACCATTTTCATTGGTCCTTTCAGCTGCCATCACCTGCCATTACGATATAAATTTTATTTTAATATGTTGGTATCAAAGAATTGGCAAACTTTAATTGTTACCACTTATTCTGCCCTTTGGAATGAGGCTGGTCAATTTTATGGCAGGTTGTTAGTGCATTTAAAGAGGAGAGAAGTCCGCTCATATTCAAAAAGAGGTATTCAAACTTCTGAAAATACTTTTAAAATTATTACTTCCGTCTCTTCAATAAATGATAAGTTCTTTTTAATTAAGAGTAATTTTCATTTGAATGTGCTTTTAGAGGAGGCATCCGCATGTTTGTCAAAAGAACACTACTGCCACCCACTGGTTTGTGACGTCATTGATTAGCGTGTATCGAAGCTGTTGATCAAGTCCCAGTGCTGTATGTGGTGTTTGTCACAACAACGTTTTATTACCTCCAGAGTCATCTTGAAAACATTCTTCTTCCAAATGTTGGCTTCATATTACGTGTTTTTTTTTCTATACTGGCCAGAAGTTCTTTGGCAAATCATCCCTCTTCAAGTTGGCAATCTGACGACGAATGCGTAGTGGATTATGAATGGGAAAGGTGAAATAACTGTGTTTTTTCACTTTTGGCCGATGTACTCCAACATCCAACTGCCATGCACGTGGTCATTGTCAGTTTAACTATAGCTCTGACAATTTTCAATGGTGAAGTCCTCTGGAAATCTTAAATAACTGTTGATTGCAGATATGTCTAGTAGTTCCCATTTATTTAGCTTGTAAAGCGGGGAGAATGGCGCTCGGCTTACCGCACTGTGATGATACTGCCGGAAGAGGTCAGGAGTGATGCCGCTCCTAGACTCAGTGATTGCGACGAAAATTTTTATTTTTTTACAGATTAATGCTAAAATAATTAAATCATGGTGAACTTATTCCTTTCAGGTATAGATAACGATCCATTGATTATTTCTTGCTGACCGGACTTCTCCTTTAATATGTTCCAGATTGAAGAACATTTTAGGGGTTTATCCACATACAGGTCCATGTTTTTTAAATCCAGATCCACAGGATACAGTCAAACTGTTTGGGCCTACAGCCAGGCCAGCTTCCACTCACCTAGACGACTCTACTACCTTTCCATTAAAGGAATAACCAGCACTTGGCTACACCCATACTCACCAAAATAAATGTGATTAAATAGCACATAAATGCATCTAAAGTAGTAATTTTAAATGAGAAATCTGATCTGAAATCTTAACCAATAATCTTACATGTGAAACTTTAACAAGAACACAAATAATGGCTTTTACAATCAATGAATAAGTGCACAATCATGTAATCCAGATGACTGCTGAAAATACTTTCATTACCAGCGATCCAATTTGAGATCAGATGGAAAAGAATCTCTTCTAAATCTTAAGTGAATTTTAAATTCTTGTATGGATGTTTCTTTGTTTGTTTGTTTTTTGCTTTATTATAGAAACATACCTGCATGGACTCCTTATTCAATACTGCAGTATTGACAAGCTTGCAATATAAGATGGGTGTTAATGGGAGGTTATAAAGTGCAGAAAATGCTGCCTTTTGATTGCATTCTTTGTGCTGCCGTGACTTTTATCCCCAAAACAAGTTAATGACATATTGAATAACCTAAGCTTTTTTTCTTAACCTTTAATCCAGCTTCATTGCACACTAAAGTAGTCTGGGAACATAATCTGCTGCCTCCTGCATGCCTTTCAGCCTTGGCAGCTGGCAGAGCTCTGAAAATAGCCTGAATGGCTTCGTGTCATTCTATTGTGCAAGTATGGGCTCTCACTACAGGCTCTTTGGGTATGCTAGTAATATTGCAGTTGTTGACATGAGACGGCCTGGTTCACTCATCGTTTCATAACAAAGTACAGTTCAGTCCTGCCTTCGACCAAAAACTGGTGAGGGCATTCAGAAGCAGCAGTGTTAGATTTGCTGTATCTTTTTGTCTTAATGTCTTGTATATATCATGCATATTTTCTTTTGTTTGGATTTTACATGGTATTTAGTGCATAGAAAGTTGTGGTCCAGTTTAATGAACAAACAACAAGTTTTTATCTTTGCTGATAGTGTGACCTCAGATGTTGGATAAAAACGATGGACTTAACAGCCGCATATTTAGATAACGTGTTGGAATGAACGGAGCGAGTGGCTTTAATAGCTCCACTATCAGAGAACGGCTTATCAGACGGCAACTCTGTTACAAATGCTTTTCCCCTGCGCTTTCCATTTTCTGCCACATTCCTGAGATCTTTGTCATTTTGTACAATTGTAATTTACTGCTGCTAATCCAGGACGTAGCCAAGCCTTAAACACATGTGCAGTCTTAAAATTAGACTCTGAGATTAGCGCTTGGCACGTTGGTGTTTTCATGGAGTCAGTTGAGTGACTGAAGGTAAAGCAGTCTATAAAAAGAGCGCTTCCTAATAGTTTTAGTTGGGACATTAAGAGAATGAGATATGAGGAACATTTTGTTACTTTTTACTCTGAGTCTGTAATGGTTTGAGTTTAGATAAATCCCCAGTGTTGGAGAGCATAACTCATCATAATGTGAGTTTTTTTTTTTTCCAGAAACTTGATGCTACCTTTGGGTTCAAGAGCAAAAATCATAACCTCACATGGGTGGTTGACAGTTGGATGTTCTCTGGAGTGCTGCTGTGTTGTGCTGCTGGACATTAGGACCTTGGTATCATTTGCAATATCTGCCATTTTTAAACTTTTATCTCTTGTGAACTCTAAAGTCGTAGGGAAGTCATATTTAAATTTCAAATCATTCTGACTTAAACATGCACATAAATGTACTCTTCATCAGACCATACTTTTAAATTTCTATTTAAAAATTTTGTCTTAAAATCTTTTTTTTTGTTATTTTATGCAGGCCAGTTAGTTATACCTCAGCTTGTGCACCTAAATTTGACCAATAATATATCAACGGTCATTTGTCAATCAAAATTTTTTGGCTGCAGCATCTTGATTCATATGTCGCAGCTAATGAGAAAGTAAACGTCAAATAATAATTTACTTTTACCTATTGAGTTCCTACCAGTGTTCACGGGATGGACATCTGTGCCTCGCAGGCGAGAGCTGTAACAGAACTGGCAGCTAAGTGAGGCAAGGGTTTCAAACATTTACGGCTGTAAGCCTTTCTACACAAAACCAAGCTTCTGCTGCCCTGTTGTCCTCTTCCATAACAACTTCTAGCCCACTTTCCATATCTAAATTTTAGTTGTCGGATGACGGAGGAGACTCCATCCATGACCTCAGACAAAACTCTCCTCCTCTTGCATGTTTCCACTGTCCACAACGTTTCCTTGACAGTGTTGTTGCTAATCTACTCAATTCCTGTTTGGCTTTAAACCATTACTAAAATGTAATTTCCCTATTGGGAACCTTACTAGCACTAAGTTGCTAACTGGTTAGCGAGATGCTTCCAGACACTGGCCACAACAAAACTTGCAAATCTTCCGACAAACCGGCCACAACAATCCCGCCCTTTGATAATCTATCAATCATTCACTTCCTTATTCACTGTAAAGTCGGCACCACTCGAGAATTTGGAACTGCAACAGTTGGAACTACCGCTTCTCTACCACCTTAACATTTTGACCAACGTCCTTGGGGTTCACTTTGAACATATGCTGCCATGAGACTGTGTCCAACGGGTTCAAACATACATCAGTAAGAAAAATTCAAATTCACAAAACTTGGAATATGGGTTGATTGTTATTTTCATGAAGACATCTCCACAGTTCAACCCAAGCAAAAGACAATTCACTGTCTAGAGAAGGGGTCTGCAACCTGTGGCTCCAGAGCAACATGTGGCTCTTTGTACCCTCTACAGCGGCTAATAATGGCTAAAATATATATAAAGAGCTAAATAATGTACTAGTCTTAAATGCTTTAGTGGTTTTTATAAGATGGAAAAGAATGACATTAAAACAACCAGAAAGATGCTTTTGGAGCATTTTTTCTTTTAATTAGCTTGGAATTTATGTGTAATAATATAATTTTAAAAGCTAAAAATACATAATTTGTTGGTTGTTTAAGATGTCAATTAATTTCCTAGAGATAATAGGAAATAAAAATAAGCAGTTTTTTGAAAAAGACAGTTTGTATTTTGTGTCTCTAAACAACTTTTACTTGGTCGGACTTGGGGCCAAAAGCCTCTTTGGATATGAAAGGTTGCAGACCCCTGGCCTAGAGAAATGACCCAAAACCCAAGAGCTCCATTTCCAACTCTACAAGCCTTGGTAAATCTCCAACCTCTCGTCATATGGCATCTCGTCATCTCCAACCTCTAACCAAGTAGGCTATGGCCATTCAGAGGGAATGATGGAGGCCGCTTCTTCTCTCTAAATACAATATGGCAGAAGACACCACTTGATGTCATGAACTTAAGCAACTCAAGATATCAGTGCAAATGCCTCATTCTGACTGCTAAGCACAGTAGTGCATGGCAAAGGATTTGGGTTTGTTTTGGACCATTAATACCTCTCTAAGCCCTTTTGGGTGCCACGCAGGTTTCCATGGATGGCTGGAAGATTAAAATGCAGGGTGCAGTCCACCGTTTAACCAGTAGAAAGAAAGAGAGAGAAAATAACTCCTTATGCACGACCAAAAATGGCTCAAACATTGTTTCCTCTCCACTTGATTTTATTTACCGGTATTGCTAAGTTTTGACTCATTCTAAAGCTGTAAGGAGGAAAATGCCTTTTGACCTCTTTGTAAGGGATTTAACTCTGTAAACCTTGCACTCTGTGTACAATCTAACTGAACTCATTTGTCTTACCTTTCTTTGTTTGTTTTTTTTCTTTTCTTTTCTGTCGCCGTCTTCCTTCTGTTCTTAAGATGATAATTTATTTGTGTGTGAAAAGTCTGCATGCCATCCAATCTGATAGGAGCAGTAACTTTGCACCCGGTCTGTACCAAGTTACCAATATCTGAAGGGTGTGCGACCACACGCAACGATGGCACGTGTAGTTTGGTGGTGTGGAGCCATGATCGGTGCGCGCCCCATGTTAAGCATGTTGAGTATAAACCAGGCTTAATATCCAAGTGTTCAAGAGTAAAATGAGTCCATCTATCCAACAGCTGGAGTTTTATCCTAGGGGTCATTAAAAGGACAATAATCCCAAATACTATTGCCTAACTGAACTGCTGAAAAGGAAAAGCATCAATGTGATGCACTGGACTAATTTAAGTCCAGGCCTAATCCTGATTGAAAATATGTCTGCAAATGTTGTGGCAAAAAAGATTTGGCCAATGTTCCTCTGGCATTTTCTAAGTTTTGTTAAAAAGCAGCTGCATCCAGAGTTGTATTTAATTATTCATTACTGTGTTGAGAGGCATGCCAACCTAGATCATTCCCATTCTTTTTAACCTTGTAAAGCACAAGCTGCCTATGAGAGGTATGTGTTTTTATTCTTGGCATCCTGTGAAGTGCAGAGCTCTGGGTAACAGGTAGGGTGAAAGGAAAATGCTACTGCATGCAAGATATTTTCTACAATAAGACTAAAATAGTCCAGATAAAACTCTGGTTCCACATCTCAATTCCGGAGTCACAAAAAAGGCTTCATCCAGTTAAAAAGCATCAATTTGAGGATCTATTTTCTTCAGTTAGGCTTTTTCTGTGGGTCTGGTCATGAGAAGTGAGAAGATGCATCTGATAGAGCTTTATTAGTCTTTAATCCATCATACACCAATTTTCCTTATTTCTATATGAATTCCCAACAACAGACGCCCTGTTCTCCAGCAGCGTTTGCTTTGACACAAGTCCGGTCAAGTCTGGAAGTCCACATGTCACCTTTTTATGCCTCCTCCTGTCAGAAGCGGCCCCACGTTTGAACTCCAGCGGTTCCTTTTATCTGCTGTGGGGGGGGGGAGCCATGTGAGGTTGTTTGTTTGGTGTCTGGGTGGGTCTCTGGAACTCTGTCCCCAGTCAAACTGAAAGCCGGCGAAAAACATTCCTCCTTTCAGACTACAGCCAAAACAACTTCAGACGGTTTTATCAGTTTTTCAAAGAGGATTTTATTGTTTCCGTAGTTTTTAACCAGCAGATGGGGACATTACTGTTTAGCTTTTCTCTTCTTTAATCTGCTTTATCACATAGGTGCACAGGAATGGTCATTTATTGGTTAAAAAAGAATAGTTATTACGAAACTTTAGAGACAGTTTTAGTTGAACTGATGGCTTTTATGATGCCAGATGTTGACTGATGTTGAAAGATTGCAGCACATGTTACAACCATATAAAGATAAGACTGGGATGGCCAAGGAAAAAGTTATGTATTCTATCAGACTTTATTTTCTATTTTTTTCCTTACATTTGAATGTTTCTCATCAGTAAGAGAACATGACAAGATGCAAAAAAGGAGTTCATAAATGACTGCTTCATATTTTAAGGCAAGACATGTATATCAGGTTAAATAGTGAACTAAAGGTGAATTAAGTTAAACTTCTAGTTCAGAATTGCAAACCACAAATTGAACCTGATTATTGCCAAACCTCTAGAAATGAAATAACATGTCTGACAAAACGGAGTAGGTTAAAATCTTTTAAATAAATACAAAGTATGTCTGTAATAAAAAAAAAAAGAATAAGGTCGAAAGGTAACCCGAAGTACGAAATACGCTACGGCTATACTCAAGCAGATTTTTCTGATATTTTTACTTCTTTACTACCGATTTTCCTACTTCAGCAATTCTTTCTACTTTCCTACTCCTCACATTTTAAAAAATTGGCCCGCTTCACTTTAGTTTTGAATCATTTCAATGGAATGCCGTTATTATTTTCATGTCATCAATACCAAATTCAATTCCAGGTGGACGAGATACACGTTGCATTTGACGCACCACTACAAGAATGAAATAGGCGTTGAAGGCATTGTCATTGAAATCATTTTGCGGCGTTCGATGGTGGCGTTAGCATAGTCTTGTCGGCGAGATGGTTTCAAGTAGAACACAGGAGATCTCGTTCCAGATGGCAGACATCCATTTAAAATGTGAGCGGCGGCATGAAGTTTTTTTTTAAACTTAC
Source organism: Cyprinodon brontotheroides (assembly GCA_018398635.1). Classification (NCBI taxonomy): domain Eukaryota; kingdom Metazoa; phylum Chordata; class Actinopteri; order Cyprinodontiformes; family Cyprinodontidae; genus Cyprinodon; species Cyprinodon brontotheroides. Next base: position 28,739,627 of record JAGKQL010000062.1, read on the forward strand.
TTTATACTTTCAGTATATTTACAAGCCCTGTACTTTTCATTACTTTTAGCAATGAAGTAAAGTTGCATCAGTACTTCCGCTTTTACCAAAGCATTTTAACAGCAAGTATCTGTACTTTTACTCTGATACGGAAGGTATGAGTACTTTTGCCATCTCTGCACCAGGTATTTTACATCTGCCAACCAGACAGCTTCAGAGGATGAACGTATAAAAACACTTTTTCAGAGAAACAGGTTTAAAGTTTGTAAAAACAAGACTGCCCCTCTAGGATCTATTGTGAGAAGCGTTGATCTGTGCAGTCATGGTCCAAGATGGGTTTCAAAAAAGCCAAACAGGAATAGACCAGTTTAAGCAACTATGAAAAGCTATTAGCAGCTCTAGGAAGTTGAACTATACAAAAACTGTAGAGATATGAGAATTTATTTATTTGAAGGGGTAACTATACAAATTAACAAATATCTAGATAAAGCAGACTATATTCTATTATTTTCCATGTGAATCCCAGATTTGTTCATTAACTATTTGCCTTTTCTATAAAGTGCTTTAAATCAGTCCTAGCTGTTTTTATCAGTGTTGTATAAAGTACTGAAATGTTGAGTCAAGTACATCAACAAAATATGACTTTGGTAAAAGTCTGAAGTCACTGACTGAAATGTTGAACCAGAGTAAAAGTCTTAAAAGTATGAGGAAGAGGTTGCTCTACTTATGGAAGATAAGGAACAATGCGATTGACATAAATTAAATAAATAAATACAGCATTAAATAAATAATTAAATGTGTTAATAATTAGTAAAGAAGTAAAAATACTTCACTACTGTACTTAAGTATATTTTGGAGTACTTTTTACTTTCCTTAAGAGTATACATTTTTTTTTGAGAACTTTGACTTTTACTTCACTACATTTACTAACTTAATTGCATACTTTTACTCTGATACTAAGTAAAAAAAATAAATAAATAAATTATTTTCAATGTTTGGTTTAGTTACTACTATTTTAAGTGAATTTAAACTTCAAAGTTTACCAAAATGTAAAAAAAAAAAATGTCATTCAAACTGCACTTACTTTTTACTTATACTTTTCACTACATAACTTGAGTACATCTATTTTTACAGTAATTCTTATACTTAAGTACAAGCCATTTCAGATACTTTAAGACTTTTTACTCAAGTAACATTTTAGTCAGTGACTTGGACTTTTACCAAAGTCATATTTTGGAGAGATACTTTTACTTGACTCTGAGATTTCAGTACTTTATACAACACTGGAGAAGGAGGATTTTAAATTCTACAATAGATTCTGCGATTCTGTTGAGAAATCATGTTCCATATTGAGATTAAAAAAAGGGAGTTTTTCATGTTTATAAATATGCATTTTTTTATCCCTATAATTATATGGCATTTTCTCTCCAAATGGTTTAAAAGATGCTTTTTATTATAAAATACATTTTCTTGGGTATTAATATTGAGTTTTGAATCTTGGTATTGTTACAGCCCTACCGAGGATGCATCCTAAAGTTTAAGAACATCCAACCTCTAGGACTAGAGTTATCCATGCCTTGCCTCAGTTGATCTGCCTTCATTGTTGTATTGTGTTTACAAACCAAGAGAGGGCGCTGTTATTCATCCTTATTTTGCGCCACACTAGTTATGTTTGCATTCTCAAAATTTCACGATCAAATTGAATTCATTCATTTTTTAAATTAATTTGATTTTACTATTTATATCGAGATACACACCTAAAATAAAATACCTGATCCCACTATAAATGTGTCATGTAAACATGTAAATGGAAATATTCTGATAACGACTAGCAACCCGAGGTAAAATACACCCTGTTGATGTGCGGAGCACATGCATGTCAGCTTGCCTTATTCACAATTGCTTGATCCTTTCTAGTGTTTACATGAATGCTGATCAGAGGGTCAAGCAGCTTAAACCACCCCATTTATTTGGATTACAGCTTCATTCTGGTCCTGCCAAATCTGGTCAGAAAATATTCTGACCTGTTTACATGAAATGTTTTTAGTATCATATTTACAAAGAGAAATACTTGTGCAGGAGGCAGAAAACTGAAATGATCCAAAAAGAGTCTGATGTGGGATTAATGTTTGCTGTTAAATGGCAACGAAGGTGCAGTATGTGCTTAATGTGGTCTGTTGATAAATATACACACTCTGCAAACTTCTTAAGTTATCGCACAAATGGCACCCATTCAACTCTTTGCATGGCGAAGCAGCATCAACAACTCGACCAAAAATTACGACTGTGTCAAAACACGAGGATGATGACAGAAAAGTGGAGAGCATTGAGCAAAACACGATTGAGAAAGACATGATACAGATGAGTGTGATTAATGAGGGCTTTTATAAATGAACGGACTTCATGAAGTCAAGTTTTAACATTCCTTTGAGAGCAACCAGAACCACCTGATTGGATTACAGTTAAAGGAATAGTACACCCCAAAACATGATTAGCCTTCATTTCACGCTACACTATGCTGAACGCACTCTTGAGTACTTTTTGATATCTCAAATGCATCTGGAGATCTGGGAGGCTTCTTGCTGTCTGTGACATTCAAATAATGGAGGTCCTATGGCGCCGGGAAGACAGAAGGTCCATAAAAGTCCACAAGCGTGTCAATATTCCTCCATACTGTCTGTTCGTCCAATGTATTCCCAGTTTCCTGAGTGGGTGGCATCCAGAATTTTCGAAAGCGAAGTTTATAGATTTCCTGAAAATACGCGCTGGCGGCGTTCATGACGCTTCTGAAGCCGGCGAGACCAAAACCAGATGAAAGCATTCAGCGTCTGCTCTGACAATAATGCAAGCGTAAGAAGAAGAAATGTGCTGTTTACCTGTGCAAAGAAAGAAACAACGAAAGAAAAATGTCTGAGGACTTAAGTGTTGAGGCAGAACATGAGTTCTTTGCCGAAACTGAATGCGACTTTCATCCTGGGTCTGCGCGTTTCGTAGAAGTGCCGTAGAACGCTAGCGCCAAGACGCCAGGAAATCCTATACACTACTAATGTTTATGCTCTAAAAAACATTCTAAATGACTTAGTTTGAGTAAATTCTGGATGCTACCCACTCCAGGACACTGGACGAGCGCAGTATGTGGAGGAATATTGACACGCGTTTTTGTGGACTTTTATGGACCTTTCTGTCTCGCACACCATGGGCCTCCATGATTTTGTCAGCAGACAGCCTCCCAAATCTCCAGATGCATTTGAGACATCGTAAAAAAGTATATCCAGAGTTTTGTTCAGCATGGGGAGTGAGTAGAAAAATGAAGGCTAATCATGTTTTTTGGGTGCATATTTATAACAGCACTAAGGGTTGCTCCCACCAATGATTTCTGCATTGCCCTAAAAACTGCAAACTATATCAATTACCTTCAAACTCATTGACAGGAAGTAGTGAGTAGACTGACGGTATGTCAGAGTGACATACACCAGCTTCAAATTATAGGTTTACATCTCTGTTCATATGTTTTAACATGATATTTGTCTTATTACCTAATAGGTTCCTGTATGGTTAAGTTTGATAAATGTGTCTAAGTTTAATGATTTTGTGAGGAAACCTAAAGACTTTGTTTATTCAGTCATAAATTGTTTAATATTGATATGCCTCTTTTTTTAAGTCGGCATAATGTAACAAATTTCTCCCTTCATGTTATAGAAAAAGCCGTTTAATACTCAGGTTTGTAGGAAAAAAGTAACTTACCAATTATTTCTTAGACGATCAATAAGATCAGTCAACTTTTGATGAAGCTAATTGGTAGCCTGTATCCATAACTGATATCTTTATGTCTGGGAAGGGTTGGAAAACATGTTTTAAGACTTTGAGACTCCAGAGAACCACATTAAAATCCATACCGAAACTGGAATGATAGAGAACCGTCCCAGAAGTGGTCGACCTACTGGTTACACCAAGGACTTATCAACGACTCACCCGATCCCATCTAAATGTTGGTTGATGTCATTTCAAAATCTCAGTTTACAAGGACACCAAATAAAATAATCCTAACATGACGTGTATATGCATGTACAGCAAATATTTGACTAGGTTAAATCATTTGAATATGAGCAGAACTGTCCAGTTTTCCATAGTAGTAGAAGAATGAGCTGCCTGTTTTGTAAACAAAATCACACTTGTCTGCTCGTCTATTAAATTTAGCTACTCTTTAGTCCCATTTCTTTTTCTACTGTTCTTCAGTCGTGTCTGTGTCGTTTTTTTCCTTCATGGACCTTTCGTTTTTGGTGCTCATACCAGTTAAGGGCTCAGTCAGCGGTACATTAGCCTCACGCTTCTTGTTTAAAGGGGTAGATGGGAGGATGGCATGTTTATTGGAACATTACATTTAGAGCCACCTCCTCCACCAAAAGGGGACCAGGAACCAGTGGCCTAAGAAAAATAAAGTGAAAAACATCACGCTGATGCACACATTTGCAGACGAGATGATTTTCCTCCAAACATCCGAATGGTTGTACATGGACTCCAATCGGAATGGCTATTGTGGGAAAAAAGGCCTCTCTTAATCGGAATGAAATGCTTTTCCGAACAGACCAATCTGAAATGTTTACATGACAAGTTTTTGATCTTATCAGCTGTCCAATTATTTGTGTCCATGTAAACGTAGCTAATGACACATGAATCCATCTCTCACATTAACCAAAAATCACTGATGATGTCAAGATGTCTGGAAAGCATTCTGATGACAGACCTTTTAGAGGCGTTAATGTCATATTACTTCAGGTGTAAAATAACAGGAATCTGAAAACTTACTGTAAAACTGTAATCATGTCTGGGTAATGGTCTTGGGCTATTTGAGCTTTTTGTAGCTAATGGAAACATTGATTCTTCTCTCAAGCAATATGTCCTAGAAATAGAAAAAGGGGAAGGTTTGGTGTGGCCTAGTCAAAGTCTGAACTTAATTCAAACCCGGATGCGGTGGCCTAGCCTTAAGCAAACACTTGTTGACTGCTTCAACGGGTGATAATGCCAGTGATTAGGTTCAGGGCTGTCTTGTTTATTTATTTATTTTTTTAGGATGAGATTTGTTTGGACTTCAAATCCCTTTTTTAAAGTGGGACAAAAACCAAACTGTAAGGACCTGTTTGGTTGGGGATAAAATCCTTTTTGAGGGCTTTATAAACATCTATAACGTATTTCCTTCAACTCATCGATATAAACACATCTAGGAGCTCCTGCCCCAACAGGTTCAGTATGAAGTAATTCAATTACATCAGACAAAAGGCCAGCAGCAGCTTTGACGTCCGGAGGAAATGTGATGTCATGCAATAGACACACAGTCTTGCGGTCAGTCAAGTGTGATTTACATTCGTACAGCTCCTGGCTGCTGATACCGAGTTATTGTTCCAGACATTCATGGGTTACTGATGGCTGCTGGGAAGAAACTGCTGCTCTGTTTTGTGGGTTTATCTGGTGGGTTTCCTCAGCACCGCCACACACAGACTGACAACATGCACATGTTTATACATTACTACTGTCAAGAGAAACCAATCATTAACCGTTAACTATACTAAGATCTTTACAACCATAATATTGAGCTTTGTTTTCAATAAGAACAACATGGGAACTCTGAGAGTAAAAGTAAGATTGAGACAAGTCATTGCAGTGAAAGTACTGTTTACCTCTTTGGATTCCAGTGCAGTCCTCAGGCGTGGAAAAGCGTGCAATATGCTTGTTGTTTCCAGGTATAGTAAGGATGGGAAAACCCAGATTACAGGAAAAAACAATAATGAATGTTCTTGGAATTCATGTACTGTATCAAGGTGCTGTGATCAGTCTACTGTCAGTATGTAGTAATAGTCCATGATGTAGACTTTAAATAGGCCATTTCATCTGGTTTTCTTTTCAGCCATTCTGTTCTACATTTGTTACTCTATTTGAGTTTGTGGTCCAGTTTGAACCAAGCCTCAGCTAATGGACAGATGGACTGAGATTCAGTTTAGGAGAATATCGTGGTTCAATGAGTGAAAGGTGTCTACATCATTTTGCTGAGATATAGAAGCCCATATAATCATTCCTCCACTGCTGTGCTGAACAGTTATTGCAAAGAGTTTTTCTTTTCTGATCTGCCCTTTTTCGTTTTCTCCAAGCATTGCTTTGTTTATTATTACCAACATTTCTACTTTGGTCTTATTTGTCAAGAGGATCATGTGTTTCAGAAGTTCAGAAGATGGATTAGTAAAAAAGTTTGAAGAGCAGGTGTTCTCCTTTAATCCACGCAAACTGCCACCTGTGATCCAAGTTTTGTAGAGTCATAGAGGAAGCTCACAGGTTTATTAGCCATTTCTCCCAGCATCATGCTCTGACCATGGGGCTAATCTACATAAAAGGCTACTCCTGAGAAGATTGACAGGTACCTGAGATATTTTTCCATTAGGTAATAACTTTTTTAGTTCTGTGAAACAATAAATTTTATGTAGCTTGGAGAGGAATAAACTAAACAAACAAGGTTGGTTTGCAGCATCAGTTGCTTCTCTGAGGTCATTGCTGATATTTTTCCACCTCTCCTGTTAAATAAAGTGTTAAATTAAATAAGTGTAAGGATTTTGGTTTATTTTACTGGAAAATTCATGGAAAATTGGAACCAGTCTGTAACCTTTTTTATCTGGATTCCTGAGCTCGCTGTCAGAATTCCTGCTTTTACAGAGCTGCTCACACCTGTAATTGAATCCAGTAGGTTATTTGCAGCTTTTTCCTTAGACTGTTCGATCTCTAGCTTATCATTTGATGCTGTAGGAACTGAAGCAAGAACAGCATCTTTTAATGTGTGCGATTCTCAGACATCACTAATTCAGTTTTCTTATCATAGTGGTGTTTGTGTAACATGACATATGTGGTCACAGCTTGAACAGATGTTTAAAAGCCTAAACCACATAATTTTTAACATTTATATGAAAACCGTGCAGTTGGATTTTTACCTCCGAGTGATTGGCTGCTTCAACAGCTTCAATCGTGATTCTGGTGAAATGGCCAGCAGGGGGCAGTAACTGCTCTAGATTTGCTGGTTCTGTGATATCAGAGATTAAAGTTATTGTTGAACTTTGTTTCTTTGTTCAGGTGTTTTAGATGGAGAATGGAGGCGACTCCAGCTCCATCCTCTGCTTTCTCTGCGACACACATTAGAGCGAGGAGCACCCAAAGCCCCCCCTACCACCACCATGTTAAAGCCTGTGCATACACTGCTGACTTTGATCTGTCAGAGAGGCTTTATGGAGGCTTTCTGAGGAATTTATCCTATATGGTTTCACTTCAGGACTTCTGCTTGTTTACAATACAGACAGCCAGGATCCGTTTTACATGCATGGGCAGAAACCCCACTATAGCCTATTTTCTTAGATGCTTTATTTTCTCTTTTAAAGTACTGATTTTTGCAATAACAATTTCATATCAATCTCCTTCCTGATTTCCCTCTTTATTTTAATGATTAGATAATTAAAATGTCACACTGGGTTATATTGGTGTGTCGTAATACCTAATTTCCCAAAGGGGCGGAAAAACCCTTCCACCATTATTATTTTTTCTCTTCCAGCAAAGAAAACACCTCCTTTGTGTTTAACATGTTCTAAAAACCATGTCGAGTTGAAAAGCAAACCGTTGGATGTTAATGTCCCATGCAGTTTTTGCAGTTTTACGTCTGTCTGCCACCCCCCCAGATTTCATGGACAAGTAGCAGTGAATCGGTGAGGTCTGACCTGGCTTCCATTAGCACTCTATCCAACAACCAAAGGTTTCTAGAGAAGTGTTTGACCTCCTGACCTTCTGATGAAGCACTTTGCTTTATCTTTCTCTGACATCTTTACAATTTACTTCTAAGCCTATTTTTCTGACAGGGTAAATCTACATGTTTGACTGTTTAGGTGGTTTACAGGTTTGTTTTTGTCTTCTTTTCTTGAAGATGAACTTTCTTCGAAATGTGTTGTTAATGATTACTGTTTGCATAAAAGATGTTAAGGTATATTCAGACCAAACGTGGTGTCCCCTGCGAGCGTGGTGGATTTATAAAGTGTCCCTGTGCAAACGACAGGTTCAGAGAAGTGGCCAAGGTAGAATTCCCAGCATTGAGAGCTGTCCCCGCTCTGCTTTCACTTTATACTACTCAATAGAATTGAGCTGTTGTCAAACTGCGACATTACATGGAGAGAGTCGGGCGGTGGTTGCTGAAGTTAAAAAATCTGTAGTTTTTATGTGAAATCGCATTGCAGTAACCAATCAAGAAATGTTGTGGTTATAACTTTGGTTAAAAAAAGGCAACGGAGGTGAAGCTTTTTTTTCGGTTAAAATGGAATACAGAGGAAATAACGTTTACAAAGAATGAAATAATGAATGCCCTGGAGAGGTTTTAAGGACATTTAAAAAAAAAGGGCCTTTTAATTTAACACTAGAAGGATTGTTCGTAGTGCTTTCTTAACTCCAGAGCTGCCTCTGCACGGCTTGAACCACAAGGTAGTACTAATAAATCCGACTGCCATCCAGATGCAGCTTTGGATGAACCAAAGTGATCTACTTTTTCAGCTTTTTTCAGCTACTTTTTTGGGGCTTTTCCAAAAATGTATGGACTCCCCAAGCTAATTCAAAAGTTGTGCATAGGAAACCATTTTGCAGCAGTTTGTAGTGTTACGATTCATCTATGCAATAATTGTGAAGTGGTGACAGCGAGACCTTGACAGGTTATGCTATGGGGTTGCTAGGGGTAACGGCACAGAGGTTGATGACGACTAATATTGTGAAACAATAATTCCACCCAGTAAATAAGGTAAACATGCCCACTGTTATATTCATGCCAACACAGGAATGACTTATTATTTGATGCATTAACTTTATATCAGGAAACAAGCACAGCACTAACGTCGGCTGGGATGGTGATGTCATCGGCCAAAATTAAAAAAACTATTCCATCTTAAAAACTAAATCAGTTTTACCTGAACAAATCAATTAGCACAAAAATGTAGCTTAATGAGTGATTTTTGACCTCTGGATGACCTAAAAAAAAACATTAATATCTCTGCAATAAAAGTATCACACTTTATTTTTTTTTTCAATTTAATTTATTTTCATTTTTACAAATGATCATTTTGAAGTCTGCAAACATGCAGTAAGGTAGCACTAACCACATTTAATCTATTAGCTGAGTTTTTTTTTTTTTTTTGCATGTCAGCCTCAGCTCAAGCTTCTCCTATATGAAGAACTGGTCCGGGATGTGAACCCTGTGCACTAGTTAGCCAGAACATGACCATTGAAGAGGTCAGACACATTGACTGGCAGTCCTCTGGTTCAAAGCTGTTATGCATAAATACCAACAACAAACACAAAAGTTTTTCGTTTTTTCATCCAATATAAAAAAATTCTGCCATCGTCTTTGGGAAAAAAAGCTTTCTATGATTTGAGTTCTTTAAGGATTTTCTCTTCTCCCTTTCCCAGGTTTGATAATGCACTTTGTTAAAACTTTGATTTAAGCTAAAACAACCTGATAAAATCTCTATATTTCCATTTAACAAAGCTAGAACTTGATTGAATGAAAGCAGCACCAGTAAGTGGAAAATGACCCAGAAATGTTGAGAAGTTTCCATGTTGTGATCTTTTGACACCAGCTTTCCACGGCGTTCACGTGCTTCCTTCTCTGCTCACTAACAATGCAGCTCAGGAAGTTTGTCAGGATAAGAGCCAGACTGTTGGGCTCTCTCTGGTCAGAACGTCCCAATGCTTCCAGGGTCTGTTAATCCTAGAAGAGATCTGCTTGTTTTGTAGCTGTGGGTCTGTGAAAGTGGAAGAACTGCTCCAGGTGTCTTCAGAGAAAACTCAGCGATGTCCCTCTGGCTGGTAAGTCTGTGTCAACATCTTTTTCCGAGGCTGTGGGCGGTCAGACCCTCCCCGGTCGGTTAAAACCAACAAAACAATATCAAATGATGCTTTTGCCAATTTCGAACCAATAACCTGCAGCAGATCTGTAATATTTTCACCAATTTTCCTCACCTTCAAACCAGTTTAAAAGTGGGAAGAAGCTCAGACTTCCTATTAGGTCTGAGCCTTAAGATTTCATACCCTGGATGGATGTTTATGTATTTAAAAACGACTTCCTGTGTCAGATTGTCTGACAATGTGAGGGTTTGGGTTACAAAAAATTTCATTTTTACTCCACTGCAGTGAGATTTATCTGTCTTGCCGGTAAAAAGCAGTGGAAGCAAACTGGGGAAAAAAAAAACAGTTGTCATAAAGTTTAAGGTTCAGAGTATCACACAGAACCGTGAATATTGAGAACCGATTGCTACTTCATGTCTTTCTTTTCAATTATAAACATCTCACTGGGATCTCCATTGGATCACAGAAGACAATGTAATTTGGCATGAATGCAACAACTGTGGAAATGTTTCCATCTGCTGTCTGTAGATAGAGCTGCTGGCCTTTGTCTTTATTGAAAGGAAATAAAATGAGCTTTTCTCTGGCTGACTGTGGATTTCTGCCACTAGCCTACTTTAGTTTCTTTCTCAGAGGAGTGGGACTGATTGTGATTTCTATAGCTTATGTTGATTTTTTTCCTTCTTTATCCATTTCTATTTTGTCCTGGGATTAGTTTTGCCTAATATGGTCTGTATTTTTGAAATGGAGCAGCTATCCTAATGGCCAACAGCGAGGAGTTATCAGAAGCAATAGAAAACCACCTGCAGACAATTGTTCCTGTCAGACCTGCTACTGAAACCATGACTGGCCGCTTCCCCTCCTGCTCTCAGGGAACAATGACCCATAACTCTTTGACCTCTCGTTGAATTTCTTTAAACACAAAACAAAACCTGATGTGACCCGACTGCAGCTGACCCATTGTTTGTCAGAGAGTCCTGTTTGGTTCTCTGCCATTTATTACTGCTGATCTTCTGCCATGGAAGAAGCTTTGACATCCCCTGATCTTTTCCACAATCGAATCGAACCCAGGACAGCAAGAAGGTTCTGGGTTCGATTCCTCGGCCTGGGGTCTTTCTGCATGGAGTTTGTATGTTCTCCCTGAAAGCATGCATAGGTTCTCTCTCCTGTACTCCCGCTTCCTCCCACAGTCCAAAAACATGACTGTTAGGTTAATTGGTTTCTCTAAATTGCCCTTAGGTGTGTGAGTGTGTGCATGAATGGGTGTTCCCCAGTCCTGTGTGTCTCTGTGTTGCCCTGCGATGGACTGGCGACCTGTTCAGGGTGGAACCCGCCTCTCGCCCATTGGCTGCTGGAGATAGGGACCAGCACCCCTCCCAACCCCAATTGGGACAAGCGTGTCAGATAATGGATGGATTTTATTTGAACAGCGCCAACAAGGACTGTGTAATTTAAGTGGAGGGAAGTCAATGAATATGATAACATTTTTTAGAAACTGAAACCAAAAAAAGTGTGTCGCCAGCCTCTTTAATCAGATTCCCTCAAATATAATCTAGTGCACCTTTGTGTGATTTCATCAGACTTTATCTGTTCTGTTTAAACCATGAGAGGTGCTTTAGAAATTTGAGAACAAATGGCATCATGAAGGCCAAGCTTAAGGGAGAAAGATGTGGAGAAGTTTAAAGCAGGTATAGGTCCTAAAATAACGTCAAAAGCTTAAAGTATCTCTTTGAGTTCTATTCACTCAAACATCTCAACATGTAGAAAATATCGACCAATTGTAGACCTGCCAAACATGGACGTCTATGGAAGTAAATCTGTGTCGCTGGGATTTGAAATAAAAATGGCACTGAAATTTAAATGTTGTATGTTTGTACTTACTGTTTCAGTGTTAAAATATATTCAGAACACATTTTTGACCTAAAAAGAAGTTCATTGTCATTATTTCTACACATTTGAAATTTCATCAACAGTGTTTATTACTTTATTTTTCTGTAGTTGAGTTAGCGTTAGCTTTGCATGACCGGCTCTTCGATCATGCTGGTTTTCCTTCCGTGATGAGCGCCACAGCCGTCACGTCACGCGACTAAGAAAATGTAACGGATTGGTTTGGGTGTTGGACGCCACAATCCATTGCTAATGTCTGTGACCTGAAGTAACCCTTCCCTTTTTACATTGAATTTAGACGCCCAAATTTAAGACAGTGAAATAGAGCCAGTTGAATCTCAGGAGGCTGAAAATATTGAGTTTGAATTTTAAAAGGTTGAATTTTTTTATATGCAGATTTTTTTTTAACACTCAAAAATTAAACTGAAAAATAAGTATTGAAAATGTAATCACTTTGAAATAGTAATGTGAATTTTTAGCTTGAATAGAAAATAATAAATAAATAAAGAGAAAATTACAAATAAAATTTGAAATTTTGTCCACCTGAAAGGACAGGGCATTAATCAGAGAAGCACCATCAAGTTCATGGTAACTTAGGAGGTGCTGCAGAGATTCACAGCTCAGGTGGGACAATCTGTCCACAGGACAACTATTAGTCCTTTATTATTAAGGAACCACAACATGAAAAGAATAACAGCAACAGGAGCTATGTCCATGGTTAAGGACAAATCCAGGACAAAATCAAGAAAAGAACAGAGACTTAAGTGGAGGTTCCCCTTTCAGCAGGTCGACCATCCTAAATACAGAGATACAGAGAGCGGTTTGCATCAAAACAGAATCAAAGTCCATACATGAATCAAAATCATGGCAAGATTTAAAGCTTGATCTTCAAATTATTTCATTCCTATTTGTACTTCAGATGTTTTTGAAGAATGGAGAAAGAAATTTGGTCTTTAGACGTTTAAAGCTGGTAGAGACGAACCCTTAAGGTCTGCATTCAGACCACTGTACCAGAGGTGGTTCTGCAAAGCAGCCACTCAGCTGGGTGGAGTATAGAGGAACACATTTTCAGATGCTTTTTACAAATATGTTTAGAGAATGAAAGGAAACCAGGAGGAGTTGTTAATTATTTGGAAGATCTCTAACCCTTTTATCTTTAACGGAGCTGTCCAACAGAACCTGAAGCTTAAAGCCATGGATTCACTTAGAGAAGTTCTCTGTTCATTAGATGGTTCAGAACTTCATATTTATTCATTTCTATATAATACTCTATCCTAGAAAAGCTCCTCAGCATCCCTTTATATTCCTCTGCCCTCTTTTCTACATTAAAATGCAGAACCAGCCTTTTCCCATCACTTTAAGTGCCTCGTTTTATACGAGACGGCTCTGCCCGACCCAACCCTCCCCGCCCACTTCTGTCCTTCCCCTCTCCTAATCTTGTTCCTCCTCATCCTTTCAATGGAAGATCCAGCTGCATGAAGAGATGAAGACAGAGTTACAAGTTGTCTCTGGATTAAAATGCTGGACGGAACAGAGTGACGTTGGGAAAATGTGCTTTTACTGGAAACGGATGGAGAGTCTTCATGGTTTTATTCTGTAAGACTGCTGGAGCTTCTCTAGGTCTGGAGACCAGTGTTAGAGGAAGGGGCACGAGGGTGGGGGGGGTATGAGAGGGAGATACAGTCACAGACGTCAAGGGGATTTTTAGGAGAGGATGGGGCGACTTCACTGGTGCCTCGACACAATCTTCACTTGGGCTAAATTTTTCTTCTTCTGCATCTTTCCATTTTGGAAACTAAGGAGAAACAGGAATAAGGTACAGTTCTTGGCTTGGATGCTGTGTAATGCTTTCTGAGTTATAGCTTTACCTTTCAGCTTTTGGTGTGTGTTCGGTTCTCTTCTGTTTTTATTTTTATCTGCTTTTATTCTGCATTCAGTTTACTTCTCTTTATTTAACTTCTATTTTATTGTTTAATGCATTTTTTGGATCGTATTTAGATCATTGTGCTATATAAATAAACTTTTATTGCAATCTCTATATTTTAAGATATCTATATGTCTCTTGGTTTAGATGTGGAAAAATATTTTATTAGATATAAAATTGACCACTAGGTGCAACAACAAAAGAAGAAAAACATGCAGTAAAGCAGTCAGTAGTCCTTCCAATAAAACATCATTGTCTTTATTTTAACTTTTCTTTTCAAGATCTTTAACATTCAGACTTTAACCAGACAATTCAACCCTCTGTAGAACGTCCTTCAGCTACAGACGAATCTGTTTGACTTTCAGTCTCACATTGTTGAGGAGGATTTTTGGAACTGCTATTCCTTCCTTTCCTGGAGCTCCAGCCACAGCATTTTACCTGGTTGGGGTTTGGACTTTGACTAGACCATTGAAGAACATATAGTTTTTTTTTTTTTCTTTTTTTGCTATTTTGTTGTTCTGGGTTTTTCTTCTTTTGATGACCCAGTTTGGATTGAGCTTCAGTTGTTGGACCCTCATCTGGTTTTAGAGTATTTTTGTTCATATAGGACATCACCATCCATTCAGTCCCTGCAAACCGTCCAGGTCCTGTGGGTTTAAAACGGGTCCAGATTAACCGCCCTCCCACCACTATGCTTGGTGTGTATGAGGTTTTAGTTTTAGGTTATTTTCCACCAAACATGGTTCTGTCCTTAATGGTCACTTCTTTGTTTTGATAATCTGTCCAGAGAATTTTGTCTTGTGCTACATTCAGGGGGACTTTTGCAGACCCATTAATGCTGCCTTGGTCCTTTCTTAGATACAGCTTTTTTAATTTTTTTATGGCTCTAGTGTCGCATTCTTTCGACAGTAAGCTGACAGGAAAGGGTTATGAGAGAGGGGGAAAGATATGCAGCAAAGGACCACAGGTCAGATTCGGACCCGGGTCGCCAGCGTCGAGGACTAAGGCCTCCATACAAGGGTCATACGCTCTAACCGCTGCGCCACCTGCAGGTCCAGCTTTTAAAAAAAATTTATTTAGCTTTTAACCTGACACCTGTAGAATCTGGTTTTTGCCATTTCTCAGCTTCATGCTCTGACCTTTGATTGGACCTGCTGAGACGCCAGCTCCTGGGAAGATTGGCAGCTTTCTCAGATGTTTTCCAGTCTTTCAACTGATGGACTTCCAATGGTTTGGAGATAACTTTATGACCTCCCAGATTAATATAAAGCACCGGGTGGTTCTTAGGTCATTGTTGATGTCTTCCCTCCTAAGCATTGTGTTAAAACACGCCTGTAAACAGACACGACATAGATTTACTGGGAGGATCAGAGAATATTGACATCTTTTCTCAATCTTTTCTTTTTGGATCTAAGGGTTACGCTTCCATAACTCTGGATGGAGATTAAGGAGAACTGGCCTCTGATCATTTTTTTTATCTTAAATTTTTAAAGATGCTTCATTTTCTGATTTGAGGAGAAGTTGCTTCCTTTGTGTTGGGTGGAGTGTTCATACTTTGTTATGAGGATATTAGGACAAGGTGTCTCTGCGACAGCTGGGCTGTATATTGTGATGTTATTAATTATAAGGTTCCAATGCCCTTTGCAGCTTTCTTTCATTTCCTTATCCACAGTTTTCCATCACACATTTTGAGCTTTAGGATATAAACCGCCTAGGATATAAATCAGTGTTTTTTGATTTTGTTTTTGTTTTTTTTATCAAGGGCCGAATTAGTATACATGGCATCCGTTATATCAATGCATGTAAAATTATACAGATAACTACTTCTCTGTGATTTCTAGAGTTAATGTTAACATTCCTATCCCAACATATAGGACCCATCAATTTTTCCTCTTGTTCTATGCTGCTTCTGAAATACAAACCATCATAGAGCTGAGATTGACCTGAAACATGGCAAATCCTTCTTCACCTGTGCTTATTCTGAATATGAACTCCACTAAGACGCTGGTCTTTGTTCCAGGTCCAGGTGATGCCATGTTGTAATTTCTACGTGATGGAATCAGACTTACCTAAACGTATCTATACTTAAATCAGAAAAAAATTATACATTGAAGAATAATACATAGATTTATTAAATGGAGTGCAACGATTCAAGCTTTAAATTATTTTAAATTGAGCTTTAGAAAAGTACTAAACTGTGAAACAGATAAATGTTAGGAACTCTTGGTGTTACAGCCTAAACAGCTAGGAGGTTAAATTTAAGAAAATCAAATGTGTTAGAAAACACGAGTCACCAGCATCAGTGAGAAATACAGCCTTATGAGAATTATCAACAAAAATCTATTAAGTGTTTAGGGAAGGGCGTAGGTTTGATTTCAACTTTGGTAGGGACACTATTCTTCAGTTTCATTGGTCCTTTGCAAAAATATGCATGCTCTTTTTAAGCTTAATGTGAGCTTCAGGGCTTATTTTGTTTAAAGAGAACAGCAGCATTTTTTGCTACATTAATACAAATCTTATCAGCACTACATGCACTACTAGATGCTGTTTATCAATATTTAAAGCATAACTGGCTCTGATGAATGTGGAATTAGGACTTTTTCCCCTTTGAAAAAGGATTGCATTTAAATTTACCTGCTTACTACTTCAAGACAGTGTCTGTTTAACCAAATATAGTCTATAATATGTGGATTTGTATCCTGTAATTTTTCTCCTGAAGATATATAGAATTGTGCAGAGGTAAAACCCACCTTTTTATTTTTTTATCTAATATGCCTCTCTAGATCATGGGCTAATGTATAGATTCAAGTGGACAGCAAATAAATGTACGTATTTACATGTGCATCTTCGGAACTATAAGAGGAGCTGACACTGAGCATTTAAAAGTGATAATATTTAAATCCTTTTAAGTTGAGGGCTGTAGTTAATTTCCTGTGTAGCTAATTTCATGTATTTTATCTAAGTGGGCTGAACAATTAATCATGTTAAATAAATTATTTAAATAATCGTGGAACTATGTGAATGATTAAAGGCACACTTATAAACATTTTCAGTTATTTATCGTGTTCCATAACGCTATGGATGACTAAATGAGCCTGGCTTCAGGTTGAACAAAGGCTCTCGTCACTCTGGTGGTCTGTGGGGAAATACTGCACTTAACTGCAGGAGCACCGACCAAGCACTCCACAGGCTCAGCGTCTCGCGGAGGCCGTCTGCTTTAGCCGCGCGCAGAACTGCTACACCCCAGTTAAAAGCATTCTCGCTGTTAGCACAGTGCGGCAATCTTGTGCAGTTATGCTACGCCAATATCGGACGCAGCAAAATCGCTGCCTGCCGCTTCCCCATTTTTGCCGCTTCTGCGCCTCAGTTAGTTCTGACGCTGCTGCTGAAGCAGCCGCCGCTCTGGTGCAAAAGTGTGCCTTGAGGCTTACGGGCTGAGCCACTATCCTTTTCTCTGCCTTGCAGCTATATTTGCTGTGATCAGTGGAATAAAAGTAGTTTTAATATGTGTTTAAGTGAGAAAATACACCTGAAAACGTAATCAGTGCAGTCAGTTCATTCAGATTATTATCCTGCCTTCAATATTTTTTCTGTCGGAGCCGCTCAGACCCCCACATACCAGGGATGTGCCGACAGTATGGATCCCTTCATCAGCAGCGGTTCACCGCCGCAGCTGGTACGCTACCCAATAATCCAAACGCATATTCTGCCGGCAGATTTCTGCATTTTAAGTTAATTTAGGCGTCAATAAACTGTTTAAGAGGAGTGATCATCAGCCGCCGTGTTCCTCTCCCTGGCGCAACGCATCCACGCTGGGCCAGTTTCCAGCTGCCTTCAGACGCAGCTGCTTCGGTGCTCAAAACGCCGCCTTTATGTGATTCCTGCCAAGTGCTGCTGACGCTACACAACCATTGACTTTGCATGTAAACCGTTAAGTTTCTTCTGTCACGCCAGCTGCGGTGTGAACGCGGCATTAGTCATTCTCGTTGCGTTCGTCTGCTAAGCTCAAAACAAATGCGCCTGGCTTGACGGAGAAAACCAGGAGAACAGCTGTGTGTATTTTACAACAGTGCACTTTTACTGTCGCCCTGTGGGGAGCCTTGCTGGAAAATCAACACCGGTTGCATAGTGTACCTTTAATCGTTAACTGGAATATCTAAAATGTGCCTTTAGCTCTACAGAACCACTCACTTAGAGCGGTGAATTATACCAAGATTGTAAAAAATATGTAAACATTTTGCATTTTAAGAAGTAAAAAAGTTTTGTCTGTCAATATCTCCATCCAGAATCCTCCAAAGGAAACGTTTAAACGTTTCTGTTTCACCTGGTTTCATTTCATAAAAGATCTTCTTTAAGTAGCCTTTGGCTTCATATCTGATTAAAAAAGATAAAATAAAAGAAATCCTAACGCTGATAACTCGCATTTCAAGCTCCAATAAATCAATAAAACTCTCTTAGTTTAATGCAGGGTTCTCACCAGGATGTTTTAGAAGCGTAGATAATATAATAATAATATAATAATTTTAATTTGGACTAGTTTTCGTAGCCCAATATTAATCTTATTTTAGCCAGTTTTTTCAAGGCCCAGCACCCATACAGACATACACATACAGACTAGAAAAACACGAAATCAGAAAGAGAGAAGGCGGAACTTAAGGCAGAATAATCAGAGAGCACAGTTGCCACAGTTGATGCGAAAGCGCGTGAAAGGAAAGGAAAGAAGCAGGCAGCTGCAGCTACAGGCAGAGAAGCTTTTAAAGGAAAGAAGCTGCTGCTGTATAGTAAATTATAAACATGTTGTTTACATCCAATTATTGGTAGACAATAGGTCCTTCCTATTGCTTCCTCCTGTGTTTAGGAAGCTTCATCAAGATGCTGGAGTCAGAGATTCAAGAACCACTGAGACAGATGGAGTCTACACATGATTCAAGCAAGGTGAAAAGAACCAGACTATTGCTAGTGGTTCAGAAGCTGTTTCAGATGAGAGTACAGTTCGCTGTTTTGGAAAACCAGGTCTGAGAGTCTGAGTAAGTGAGAAGAGACTGACGTCCAGTTTGATTTACCAGTTAGTGATGATGCCACACCATCTGCTGCTGTTGATCTGCTAGGTCCACAGTTAATGCAGGCTTTTACCAGGAAAGTTTTTGGAGGTAATCAGTAGATCCAGGTGTGTTGGTGGAGATGCTTCCAAAACTTAAAAGATGGTGGGTCTTGAAGACCAACGTTCAGTAGAGTATATCTAAGCAGAATCTCCAACAGTACTTCCAACCAAGCATGCTTTGTATGAAAATGAACAGTTTTTTAGAAGCCTGACATTCATTCATCCCTGCTGGGGTCCTGATGGGTGATGGTGCCTATCTCCAGCTGTCTATGGGCAAGAGAAGCGGGTTCTCACCCTGGACAGGTCACCAATCTATAGCAGGGCAAACACAGAGACAAACAGGGCAAACAACCATTCACACCCCTCACACCTAAGGAGAATTTTAGAGAAGCCAGTTAACATAGCAGTTATGTTTGTACTGTGGGAGGACTGCAGGAGTACCCAGAGAGAACCTACGCATGCTAAGGGAGAAAATGCAAACTCCTTTCATAAAGTCCCAAGGCTGGCAATTGAACCCGGAACCTTCTTGCTGCAAGGCAACAGTGCTACCCACTGCCTCACTGAGCAGCCCTTAGAAGCATGACATTTCAGGTTAAAATATCTGTTTTGTTTTTTTTCCCTTTCTTTTTATTTTCTTTTCAAATAAATTTTTGTTCCATTATCTGGGAACGAAAATGATAAAAAATGTAAGTAATAAAGACTTCACTCTGTGTAATGAATATATGAAGAGCTTCACTTTCTGAAATTTGTGACAAAAATAGTGGACCATTTCATTTAATCAGATTTTTGAGGTATACCATGAGGAAAATGGAATATTTCAAAATAAACAAAAACCTCAGTGTACAGAAGAAGAATAAACCTGACTGGTGTGAAACTCTTCCCTTGATGCAGTCCAGCAGTGCAGCTGTAGGAGGCAGCGTTGTGTTCTGCTGGTAGGCGGCTGATCATGGTCCCTCTGAGCTGAAGAAAAGAGGAAAAGTGTGCATGCACATGTGAGCATTGTGCATGGAGGGCGCGGGGTCTGCATTGTTTTCAACAGATGGGAGTCACTGAGCTGGGAAAGGGTGTGTGCTTTGGAGCGGGGAGCTGACGGCTCACGTTTGTTCTTCTTTTTTGTGTCAACAAACCCCAAGCAGTTCTTCAGGACGTCAGCCAACATGTGGGACACACCCCTCTTCTGTTCTCACACTCCTTCCCTTTCTTTCTGCTTATCTACTACCTATATATCTGAAATTTTTCCTTAAACACTGACCTGTGTCATTTTATTCATTTTCTCTCCTGTTTCTGCTCCTAAGTGTGATAAACGTCCTCTTATCTGTGTTCTCATTGCTCTCTTTGATGCCTTCCGTCTGTTTGCTTATAGTAACTTGCTTCAAGGACTCTGTTCTGGCTCTTGTTCAGCGGTCTAATTGCTGAAGTGTCTTTTTGAGGTGGACAGAGATGGTCAAGGTTAAAGACCTAGAGACGCAATTGCTCTGAGGGATTTGTGTAGCCTTGGGAATACGCCCCTTCTTCCTTTAGTAGATCATAACCTAACTGTTTCCAGACTGACTGTCGTTCATCTCGGCAGAGACTGGACTGTAGACTGCAGCTTGGATTGTAAACAGTTTCACAGGTTGTTTGTGAGAGCCTCTACATAAATCTTTTCAGCAGATAAAACGTGAAGTCCTTTAAACTTCCTGCTCGACGTCTTTCTTCACAATCCTTTCAAGGCTTTAGCTATCCCAGCTGCTTGTGCACCTTTTTTTTCCACTGCATATTTTTTTCCCCTCTTAACTTCCTGTAAATTTGAAATATATATTGTCTATATGTTTTTGGATATTATTTTCTTTTTTGGCTTATTTGCTGTTCTGAGTGAATCGTTCTTTTGGGAAATGGCTTGCGTCAGTTTAGATCTTCCAGTTAATGGTTATTCTGTTGCAAAATTAGTTAACCCCCTTTTTTTTTAGCCCAAAAAGCCATAATCTAACATAAATTTGGGCCATTTGAACTTATTCTGTTCCAACACGTATTTATGCAGCAATACTTTCCATTGTCATGCTGTTTGCCTGTTTTGTAGCTCACTACAAATGAAATCCTGGAGCCGAAGGCTTCACTCTATAATGGGGCTTATGGGATTTACAGTATTCTGTCTGGTTGGACCCTCCGCTCCTCTGCTTTTTTCTCATCTAGTATCCTAACCTTTCAAAAAAAAAACACCATCAGCACAGACATTAAACTGTTATGGAAACTTAAATAAGAGCATGTTAGTAGCTCTCAGTGCTTTAGGGAATGTTCCACGCAGTAGATCTACCACAATCAGACTTTTGTCATTACAAGTTTTAAAAAACTGTTAAGGATAAAGATCCTTCCTCCATGTGCTTAAAGATCACACAGCAACTTAAATCTAACGTTGGGACTCTTTAAAAAGTCAGATTATTGCTGTCTATCTGGTGTAGAACCATGGCCGTGGATTGAATGTGACATCATTGATTTGTGCCTCTGACTCATAAGTACAACATCATCTTTTTTTTATATCATACATGCAGCTATACATTTGATTTGATTCAACTTTATATTGCATATTTTTTGGATCCACCAAAAAATGGCACTATTGAGGTCTGCTTAGATGCACACTAAGCCAAAGTGTGAATCAAGGGTAAAAAGGAGGCGGGTGCACTTGAACTCATTAATAAAGGCAAACGATTCTGTGAAAAATCAAGTATTGGGATGCAGCCTTAAAAGTGGCTTAATGGCAGCTACCACACCACAGTGGGTGTCCATCTACAAAATCTCAGCTAGTTTCATTTACCTGACCAACCCTCCCTATGGATTGGTGGCATGAAGCAGCTTCTTTTGCTGCAGCCACAGATATTTGGCCTCATCCTACTACTCAATTCAATATATACCAATTTACAACACGTCACCTCAAGGCACCTTACAGAGGCAATTCCACCCGAGTCAAATTGATTTAAACTTTTCTATCTAAGGAAAACCAGTTGATTGCATCCACTCATTGACTCGAAGGCAATCCCTCACACCAAGCATGCTTGTAGCGACATAGGGGAGGAAAACTCCCTTTTAACAGGAAAAAATCTTCAGGAGAACCAGGCTCAGTGAGAGCAGCCATCTGCGGAGGCCGACTGGGATTCATGGAAACAGAAGATAAGAGACTTTATTCATCTCACAGTGGAGAAATTCACTTGTCACATCGGCTAAATAGTCAAAACAAGGTGCCGAAAGGAGGAAAAGGTGCATGGGGTATATATAGTATATACTGTGCATCTACATGGGTATATATATGTG